>JANUWF010001776.1:0-370000 GCA_026120185.1 Voacanga thouarsii
GCTTATATTGTGCACCCAAAGAGAATGATGCCTCTGTTTATATGATTTCATTGTTTCTACCGAATTTTTTTTTAATAAAAATTATATATCGGTCCTTGTACTAACTCGTAAGAAAAATACTATTTCATCCCGGCTTCCAGTTCTAAGGACTCGCCGCAGTGAATTCTACCTCGGGATCACTTGTTAGGATTCGTGAACTCCTAAACGCGGAAAACATTCACGAATCCCTTCCGAGGATCCAAGTAAACGATTAAGAAGATCATAGGTTTGCGGAATTATCTCTCGGTTGGTGAAATCGATATCCTTCAACTCCGATGGTGCTCGCTGCATATGCAACCCGAATGATCACTAGACGCTGCAGTGCGCGAATGTCCTCTATCGAATACACACCGCGAACTCACTCGTCACCCGGGGAGTGCTAGCGCCTAGGGTTTGAAAGGGTTTTTTTTTTTTTTTTATAGAGAATGGCACGAATGTTCTCAATGAGAATTAGACTCTTGAAAGACGGCTAGAGTTTTCTTAAAACCCCGAACCTCTTAGAGTCTAACCATAATAATATCTTATCATATTTTAATTTAAATTCAAATTAAATTAAAACTGATATAATAAGATTCTACCATTATCTCGGTTATTTAAACAATTAATTTACCGAGTTAGATTCTTATAATCTGGACATTATCCAAATATATCGAATGTGGACATATTTCCAAATTCATTGTATCTCGGTAAATTTTCTAAGTTCGATTAGCTTAGACATATTTCCAAATTCATCAAATCTGGTTACCAAAAAAATAACCTAACAAGTTCGCTTATTGTGTGACCTTATAGGTTCATTTAACACCGGCAAGTGTATCCAAATCATATTTAAATGGCGCACAAGTTATAAGCGGTTTCTAACAAAACATTATAACTATCCAGGTTAAATGAAGATCGATGATCTATTTGAACCAAACCATAATTTTATATTTAGCCCTTTTGTCACACGATATCCAGATTAAGCATAAGGCACGGAGCATGTCATCCTTATTAAGCTTAATCAATTATTTCTTGATTTCATAGTAAACTGTTCAATCAAATGATATTAATATCTTAGATTGATATATTTGAGCACGGCCATGCATTTTAACGAGTCTAACTTATCAAGGAGTCCATGGATATCTTTCCCATAATTGAGAGGGACAAATTCCTTCACTATCATTCATATTCCTCTCATTGATTTATTCTATATCCAATAGAAGTCTAATTTATTATCTCGATTAAGGACAACTTTAGACAATGTCAAAATATAGAATTTATCAAGTGGGAAACTATGATGAATTTAGGTCGAAGGACTTTTAATATCATTATGGCTAGAAAGTACTTATGACATGTTCCATGAAGTACTCTCACGAATGGGTCATGTCCAATACAATGTTCTCTAATATTTATTTATGTTTTGACTCGATATCACAAATATCCATGACCAGAAAAACATAGCCATCAAGTCACAAACATACTAATATTAATTTATTATTGTTCCAATAATAATAATCGATCGAGTGACAGCTTTTAGAATAGTCATTGTATTTATTGTAGAGTTTTACTATCAAGTCACGTACTTGATGACCACAAAATAAAATGCACTATTCATGAAAAGAAAAACCTTATATTATTATATAAAATATAACGACAATAGTATAAGTACAAATTGACTCTAGGGCATATCCCTAACACTCGCTTATGCGGAGTTTGGAAATACCAAGGTTATTGTTTTAGTGTGAGTATATGATTCTTTTGTATGAATGATTTGCTTAATGGAAATCCAACTGTGTATTCTTAACCTTAAAGTTAATGTGGGTTTTATTTCTACCATTCATGTTTTCTCTGTGGATTATTCCACGAAAAGATCTAGTTGATAATTTTACTCTTGGAATAGAAGATAGGAGCATTTACCTCATATCTTATTCTGTACTATGCAGCAATTTTGTAATTAAAGAAAAGAAAAGTGTTACTTGTTTGTAGTTCCATGTACATTAACTGGGGGAGAACCAGTTGGTTTACCTCTTCCTGATTGTTCACGCTGGCCATATTGTTTAACTTGGCTAGGAAGTTTCATTGGATTGGAGGAAGAGAAGGTAAAACAACAAGAAAGGTGGAAAATATTTATTAGATCATCAATTGGAACAAAAATGCATGTCTTTATTCTTCCTTCCTTTCGTTTCTTCTTTATAACTGAAAGCCAGTCGGAGGGGAGAAGGTGGATGCAACTCTTGAATTTTTCTAAATTCCTATTTTAGTGCTTAATTTTCCTTCTGTCCCAACATAGAGACTCCCTAGCCCACAACCTCACCACCAAAAAAAAGTTAAAAACATTCTCCATGTCTATTTATCCTTTCCTTCCCTTGTCATTCTAAATTGACATTCACACTTTTGTGACCTTTGGGTTTGGCTTCTTTTGAAGTAAATGGGCCATAAAATATTGAAGGCAAAGAAATGCCCACAAAATTTGCCTTATTGGAGCGACATGTTAGTATGACGCAATGCAGATAAGGCAATTTTGACAAATCTGAGTCTGCAACCAAGCGACCCGATGATGTAATCTGGAGATCAATTTCTTTCCTAAGTTTTTCCATCACCTCTGGATGATTCAACAAAAGGGACATTGTCCACTCCATGCTTTTTGCTGAAGTATCTGTTCCGGCAGTGATCGGCAGCTGAAAAAATATTTTGAAAAGAAGATCACTCATAAAGGAAAATAAATGAAATTTTAATTAATATCCATTCAGACTAATAATCAATCAAATTGGAGAGAGTTTATCTCGACTTGTCTTAGATTGTGTCTAATTCTTAGGCTTGAGCTCAAGCCGATTTATTAACAGCCCTATCAAACACTAGGGATCGCATTGTAATATAATTTGGATGTTTTGAATTTGCCTAAACAAATGATCAAAACAGGAATACTTACCGATATGATTCCTTTAATAATATCATTTGTGTAGTACTCAGGTTCAGTTTCTTGTAGCGACAGTAATATTTGGATAAGAGTCTCACTTTGCTTGGTTGAGCTTGAACCGCCTTCATCTCTCGACTCTCTTTGACTTTCATCAATCAGATTTTGCAGGGCGTTATCAAGCTTTCTGCGGAAACCCTCAATCTTCTTCTTAAATCCGCCGTAGTCAATCCACTTTAATATTGGAATAAAATCAGCAAGGCCCGTCGGCACATCTGCATCAAATATATCATAAGGCCCGGACCATCGTTTCCGAGCTACCATCTTCATTATCGTATTGAATACGAATTCCGTGAACAAAGAATTCAGGTTTATTCTGCCGCTGGAACTTGACAACAGTTTTTGTACAATAAAACGTATTTCTTCTTCTCGAATAGCAGAGGAATGGCTGACGGCGGTGGATGAAAACATTTTTACAGTGGTGACGCGCCTAAGATTTCGCCAGTGACCTCCATATGGGGCAAATCCCATAGAAGTGTAGTTATACGAAAGGCAGTCCATTGAAATGAACCTTGGCCTGTTTGCAAAGATGACATCATTCTTTGTGAAGCACTCCTCTGCAATGAATGGAGAGGACACGACGAGAGTTGGTCGGTTTCCCATACGGAGATAAATTATGGGGCCATACTTGGTGAACAGTTGTTGAAGGACTCTGTGTGTTGGACCTTTTAGGAGGTGAAGATGGCCTAAAATTGGTAGAGCCGGAGGGCTTGGCGGGAGTTTGGTTTGCTGTTTTCTGAAACTTCTTTGAATGAAGAAAATGCAGAAAATCAGTAGCAGAGTGCACCAAAGGACCTCCGAGCTGGAGGACTCAAGAAGGCCACTAGTTGAAGCTTTGTTCGACATTTAGGGTTGGTTTGGGAGTCACTGTTTGGAGAGAAAAGAAAGGATTTCAGTGTAAGTGGAGCAGCCTTCCTCCGTCTAAAAGATTTTGAAGGAAAGAAAGAAAAAGAATTGAAAAGCCGAAATTGTTTCTCTCCAAAAATGGAGGGAAACGAGCGGATACTCAAGAGAGAAGAAGTGATAGTTTGTTAAATTACAAACGTACTCTCATCTTCTTTGTGATTGAGATTTGAAGGATAAAGATGAAAAGAGATTTGGTGCAGTGGTAGTGGTGGGGCGAGGCTTACACGAATAAAAGCTTTGAAGTGATGTAGATGATGGGATAACGGTGGAGGGTGCTGTTGAGGGAGATGGTGTTATTTTTAAAAGAAAATTAGCTGATTCAATACCTTACTTTTTATATTTTGGAAGTTTTTATATATATATAACATTTTAAGTTCTTTAACTATTATTTTTGTGTGAATTTGATTTTTTTTAAAGTTCTATTAGTCAAACTGTCATTTGACTAACAGAAGCCTAATAAAAAGACCAAAACGGTACAAAAATAATAGTTATAGGATCTGACAAGTTTTTTAAAAAAAGAAAAAGGATCAAAATCGTCAAAAATAGAAATTAAATGATTGATTCGGCTAATTTTCCAAGCATACTTGAGTATATATAAATTTTATAAATTAATAATCTAATCGTTAGATTTTTTACAAAAGTTAAAATAAGTAAATATATTAAATTTTAATCATACCGGATATAATTTATAATTTTATCAAAGTGTTTAAATAACGTTACATTATGACGTTTGTTTAATTTTAAATATGTAACTATCATATTAATGATATATCTATTCATTTAATTTGTATCGTATCTAAGACTTAAAAAAAAAATTGTTAATAAAATGATTATACTAACCATTTTATTGGAACAATTAAAAGCAAAATTAAAACATCAACGATGCAAATTAATTAAATTTTAGAAATATTCCTTGAATAAATTATTAATTTTTTAATTTTATTTCTTAAGATTCTGTGCCAAAATTTCTCCTAAATTTGAGATAGATTTGTGTTGGATTCTTTTATTAATTTTTTCTTTTAATTTTTCATTAAATAATAACCCCAATTCCACTCAAAATTTGGAATAATTCCTTTATTGTTATAAAATTAGGGTAGTGTTAGAATAAAATCTTCACACTACACACTAATAAAACTCTAACTATTTTGCACAAGAATTTCTCTCTTTCTTTTCTCTCACAATTTTCTCTAATCTTTCTTTCACTAATCTTTCTTTCACAAAATAATGGTGTATTACAAGCTTAGAGAATAGCTCTATTTATAGAGCTCTAATTAGTGGATTACATCATGGCATACATCATCTTCCACTAATCTTAATTAGTGGTGTCTCCACTAAATGGTGGACATCCATAAAAATCTTCTAATAATTCACATAAATCCATAATTAGTGGAGCCTCCACTAATTAATAAAGATTCCAATAATTCATAATACTCCCCCTTGGATGTCCATCCATTACATAAAGAATATGCCTCGTTAAAACCTTACTAGATAAAAACCCAGTGGGAAAAAAATCTAGTGAAGGAAAAAGAGTACACTATTCTATATGTCCATTTATTACTCCCCCTGATGAGATGATTCCTTTAAATCTTTAAACCGACGCATACCGATTTTATATCTCAACTTTTCAAATATTGCAGTCGGTAAAGTCTTCGTGAAAATATCTGCGAGGTTATCACATGACCGAATTTGTAGCACATCAATTTCACCTTTCTTCTGGAGTTCATGAGTAAAGAAGAATTTTGGTGAAATATGTTTTGTCCGATCTCCTTTAATATATCCTCCTCGTAATTGAGCTATGCAAGCTGCATTGTCTTCATAAAGAGGAGTTGGAATACCTTTGATTGATGATAATCCACAACTTTCTCGGATATAATGAATCATGGATCTTAGCCATACACATTCTCGACTTGCTTCATGAATGGCTATAATTTCAGCATGATTTGAAGAAGTAGCTGCTATAGATTGTTTCGTAGAACGCCATGATATAGCAGTATTTCCACATGTAAATAGATAGCCCGTTTGAGAACGTGCTTTATGTGGATCAGATAAATAACCAACATCTGCATAACCTATCAATGTTGGACTGGTTTTATTTGAATAAAATAATCCGAGATCAATTGTACCTTGGAGATATCGAAGGACTTGTTTAATTCCATTCCAATGTCGTCGTGTTGGTGAAGAACTAAATCTTGCTAATAAATTGACAGCAAAAGCAATATCAGGTCGTGTATTATTAGCAAGATACATCAATGCACCAATTGCACTGAGATATGGTACTTCAGGACCAAGGAGTTCTTCATCATTTTCTTGAGGTCGGAAAGGATCTTTATCCACATTTAATGATCGGACGATCATTGGAATACTCAATGGATGTGCTTTGTCCATGTAAAATCTTTTTAGCACTTTTGCTGTATATGTTGATTGATGAATAAATGTTCCACTCTCCAAATGTTCAATTTGTAAACCAAGGCAAAATTTGGTTTTACCAAAATCCTTGATTTCGAATTCTCTTTTTAAATAATCAATTGTTTCTTGGAGCTCTTCAGGAGTTCCAATAAGATTAATATCATCAACATATATAGCTAATATCACAAATTTAGAACCAGATTTCTTAATAAAAACGCATGGACATACCTGGTCATTTTTAAATCCCGCTTTCAATAAATATTCACTAAGACGTGTGAACCACATGCGCCCAGATTGCTTCAGGCCATATAATGATTTCTGCAACTTGATGGAGTAATTTTCACGAGGATAATGTTTATATGCTTCAGGCATATGAAATCCTTCGGGGATTTTCATGTAAACATCATTTTCTAAATTTCCATACAAGTAAGCAGTGACAACATCTAATAGGCGCATATCTATCTTTTCATGTACTGCCAAACTGATAAGATATCGGAGTGTAATAGCATCAACAACAGGAGAATAAGTTTCATCATAATCAATACCTGGTCTTTGTGAAAAACCTTGGGCTACTAATCGCGCTTTATATCGAACGATTTCACTCTTTTCATTGCGCTTTCGCACAAATATCCATTTGTAGCCAACAGGTTTTATACCTTCTGGTGTTCGGACTGCAGGTCCGAAGACTTCACGTTTTGCCAGTGCATTTAACTCCGATTGAATCGCATCTTTCCATTGCAGCCAATCTTTTCTATGCCGACATTCATCAACTGATATTGGTTCAGGATCATCATTATCCTGTGTAACATCAAGAGATATATTGTATGCAAATATATTATCAATAACAGTTTCTATCCGATTCCAACTTCTACCGGAAGTGGTATAATTGATAGAAATTTCAGTGTTACTTTCATCAACTTCTGGTTCTTTGTCATCAGTTCTCTCTTGGTCTTTATCATTCTTTTCTTCAATATGATCTTCTGGATCATTTAATCCTCTTTTCTTTCGAGGATTTTTATCTTTAGAACCA
Source organism: Voacanga thouarsii (assembly GCA_026120185.1). NCBI lineage: Eukaryota > Viridiplantae > Streptophyta > Magnoliopsida > Gentianales > Apocynaceae > Voacanga > Voacanga thouarsii. The sequence continues at coordinate 7,332 of JANUWF010001776.1, forward strand.
AGAGGTCGGCCACGCTTCTGGCGTGTTTTTGACTCAGCAGCTATAGGTATAATATTTTGTTCTGCTGGAACTTCAATTCGAATAGGAGCATTTATAGCTGGAATATGCGATTTTGTAACTCTTCTGGAGTCAACAAAAGCGTCTGGCATTTGATTTGCAATGCTTTGCAAATGAATTATCTTTTGAACTTCAAGTTCACATGCGCTTGTGCGCGGATCAAGATAATTTAATGATGTTGTCCAAGCAAGATCCTTTTTATGCTGTTTTGGTTCTCCCCCTAATTTAGGGAATAATGATTCATCAAAATGACAATCAGCAAATCTTGCTGTGAATACATCTCCTGTCAGGGGTTCAACATACCTGATAATAGAGGGAGAATCATATCCAACGTATATCCCCTTTCTTCTTTGAGGACCCATCTTTGTACGTTGGTTTGGTGCAATTGGAATATATACAGCACACCCAAAAATTCTTAAATGAGCAATATTTGGTTCTGACCCAAAAGCCAATTGCAAAGGAGAGAATTTATGATAACTAGCTGGTCTTATACGTACAAGTGTTGCAGCATGTAGAATAGCATGTCCCCAGGCAGATGTTGGGAGATTTGTTTTCATTAATAATGGTCTAGCAATTAATTGTAATCGTTTAATCAAAGATTCAGCAAGACCATTTTGTGTGTGAACATGAGCTACAGGATGTTCAACATTAATCCCAATTGACATGCAATATGCATCAAAAGCATGTGATGAAAATTCACCAGCATTATCCAAACGGATATTTTTAATGTGATGGTCCGGAAATTGTGCTCGTAATTTAATTATTTGAGCAAGTAATCTCGCAAACGCCAGGTTGCGAGTAGATAATAAACATACATGTGACCATCGAGATGATGCATCAATTAAGACCATAAAATATTTGAACGGTCCACATGGTGGATCAATAGGTCCACAAATATCTCCGTGAATCCGTTCGAGAAATGTAGGACTTTCAGCTCCTACTTTTACTGGTGATGGTTTAACAATTAATTTTCCTAGGGAACATGCAGTACATGCGAATTTTTCTGATGTTAATATCCTTTTATTTTTTAAAGGATGACCATGTGTATTCTCAATGATTCTTCTCATCATGGTAGATCCCGGATGACCCAACCGGTCATGCCAAATGCTAAAAGTAATAGGATCAGTAAACTTCTGGTTTACTAGATGATGAATTTCAATTGTACGTATTTTTACAAAATATAGACCAGTAGAAAAAGACGGCAGTTTTTCTAATACCGATTTCTTACCCAAATGCATTTGAGTAATAAAAAGATGCTCAATCCCATTTTCCTCATTTGTTTCAACATGATACCCATTTCTGCGGATATCTTTAAAACTCAATAAATTTCTTCTGGATTTTGAGGAAAATAGTGCCTTATCAATAATAATTGTTGTTCCTTTAGGCAACAATATACTAGCTCTTCCGGAGCCCTCAATTACATTTGCACTACCGTTTATCGTATAAATATTTATTTCTCCCATTTTGAGATCAGAAAAATATTTCTCATTTTTTAGTATGGTGTGTGTAGTTCCACTATCAATAATGCATACATCATCATTAATAACAGCCATCTGAACACAAATATATATATGTAAACGTAAATATTATTAGAATAGAATGAAAATGAAAATACAAAAATATCAGGGTGAGGCTTTAGTTCTTTTGGACACTGCCATCACCAATTAAATGGTCTATCCTACCGTCTGGGTGTTCAAAAAAATCCGATACATCCATATGGGTAATATTGATATTAAGATCTTCAGGATCACTATCGTCATCCTCAGCATTATTTATTGGATGTTGAGAAAAATTTGCTTCCACATTTTTATTTTTCAATGAAGCTTGATACAATTCAACTAAATGCTTAGCCGTACGACAGTTTCGTGACCAATGACCTTTCATGCCACATCTATAACATATATCCTCATGCTTTTCTTCAATTTCTTTTTCTTTTCCCTTTTGATCTTTTCTGTTCCACTTCAGGTGGCCAGTATTTCTCACAGTTTGATTATAATTGTGATAAGGGAAATATCGAGCGTGTCTACGACCATAACCACGACCACGGTCACGGCCACGGCCACGACCACGACTATAACGATGGCTTCTACTGGAGCCAACAGCATTCACTTCTGGGAGTGCTGTAGAGCCAGTTGGTCTGGCTTCATGATTTCTCAATAATAACTCATTATTTTTCTCTGCAATGAGGAGGGCAGTAATTAAATCTGTAAATTTTGTATACCCCTTTTCTCGATATTGTTGCTGCAGGACAATATTCGAGGCATGAAAGGTGGAGAATGTCTTCTCCAACATATCTTCATCAGTCACTTTTTCTCCGCATAATTTTAATTGAGATGTAATTTTATACATTGCGGAGCTATATTCATTCACGGTTTTAAAATCTTGCAACCTCAGGTGCAACCATTCATACCGTGCAGTAGGTAGTACGACCATCTTCAGGTGGTCAAATCTTTCTTTTAAATTTACCCATAGGCCATATGGATCTTTTTCGGTAAGATATTCCATTTTCAAATTTTCATCGAGATGACGACGAATAAAAATCAAAGCTTTAGCCTTGTGTTGTGCAGATGCACTATTATTTGCTTGAATAGTTTCACTAAGGCCTTCAGCATTTAGATGCATTTCTGCATCGAGAACCCATGACATATAATTTTTTCCAGAAATATCAAGGGCTACAAATTCGAGTTTCGCGATGTTAGCCATAGAGATCAATAAATGCGTACCTGTCTTCTGGCTTTGGTAACGGCAGAAACTCGTGCTTAGTCTTCTGGCTTTTGTACCGGTAGAGACTCGTGCTGATAACGTGTTATAAAATTAGGGTAGTGTTAGAATAAAATCTTCACACTACACACTAATAAAACTCTAACTATTTTGCACAAGAATTTCTCTCTTTCTTTTCTCTCACAATTTTCTCTAATCTTTCTTTCACTAATCTTTCTTTCACAAAATAATGGTGTATTACAAGCTTAGAGAATAGCTCTATTTATAGAGCTCTAATTAGTGGATTACATCATGGCATACATCATCTTCCACTAATCTTAATTAGTGGTGTCTCCACTAAATGGTGGACATCCATAAAAATCTTCTAATAATTCACATAAATCCATAATTAGTGGAGCCTCCACTAATTAATAAAGATTTCAATAATTCATAATATTTATTAATTTCTTTTCGAATTTTTTATTACCTAACCATCTTTAAGTCTGAATTGATTCCTCTATAAGAATTTTTTTCATGCCAAGTCCATGCCAAATTTGAGATGGAGTTGGAATGGACTTTTTATTAATTTATTTTTAATTTTATTAAATAATTTTCTAAGAATTTATTCTGTTTTTTTTAATTTTAATTAAATTTGGGATAAATTTGTAACGAATACTTTTATCGCTTTATTATGTTTAAAAATAAAATTTCAAGATTTCATTTTAAATCTATCCAAAATCCTTCTAAATTTGGAGGTAGATTTTTTAATTATTTTATTATTTGAAGAAAAATTAACCGATTCAATCATTTAACTTTTATGTTTTGGATGTTTAGATACCTTTTCTTTTTTCCATAACTATTATTTTTATGCCATTTTGGTCCTTTTATTAGGGTTTTGTTAATCAGATGACGATTTGATTAACAACCCTAAAAAAAAAAGACCAAAATCGTACAAAAATTCTAGTTAGGGGACCTAAAATGTTAAAAAAAAAAGAAAAATATATCTCTAAAACATAAAAGTTAAGGGATTGAATATGCTATTTTTTCTTTTTTGAAAAATTACTTCTTCAATTCTCTCTCTCTTTTTCTTTTTTTTTTCTATCTTCAAATTTCCAAATGAAAAAGTAGTTCATTTCTTTGCTCTCCTTCAACTCCCAAACAACATTATATATAAATCACGCTACTTTTTTTTTCTTTTCTCTTCTTTCATAACATAATATATTTCTTTCTTTTTTTCCTTAAACTCGCAAATTAGCCCCTCGGGTTGGTTTGGATGGACAGATTTGTGTAGAAAAGAAGGGGTATGGAGAGAAAGGCACTTCTCTCATCCTCTTTGGCAGATTCTGGGGGAAAGAAATGGAAAGAATAGGAGAGAGGTAGGATGATGGTTGAGGCACTACAGTAAAAAAAAAAAAAAAAAAAAAGAGGTTCCTTCCCAAAGTTGGGAAGAAACAGAAGGATGGTTGATGTGCAAAACAATAGTTTTAAAATGGCCAAATTGCCTAAAAAGGATACTTATAAAATTTTATTGACTGTTTGGTCCCAGCAAATAAATAAAAATACAACTTTTTTTTCCCACTCTTTCTCCAAACTTCCAAATGAAAAACAGTTAATTTTTTTCTTTTCTTTCATAATCTTCCAAACAACATTGAACTTAAATCACCATTCCTTCTTTTCTCTCTTGTTTTCTTTATAAATCAAGATTTCTCTTCTTTTCAGTTCATATTTGTGTATTTCCTTCTTTGGTGGAGCATCATCATCATCATCATCATCATCATCATCATCATCATTATTATTATTATTATTATTATTATTATTATTATTATTATTATTATTATTATTATTATTATTATTATTATTATTATTATTATTATTATTATTATTATTATTATTTAAGATTTCTTTTCTTTTCTTTACTCTATTAAACTCGCAAACTAGCCTCTAGGGAATTCTTGCCATTCATAGATATCTTTTTTTTTTTTTTGTGTTTTCTGGGGTGTTTGGGGGGGGGGGGGTGTTGACAAATAATTGAGGAAGTGGTCCGAACATGGATTAGCGGGAGCCATTGTCGAATGCTTACAGGTTCATATTTGTCTGTTTCCTTCTCTGGTGGAGCATTCTTAATTCCATTGAATTATACGGCTGCTAATTACAGGATAAACTACCCTAATCCTGTGATATCAAGTTATTTGACAATCAGAATATTTCTAAAAGGATTTACAACATTTTTTTGTTTGGATTGTAAAAACATAATAACCAATCAAATAAAACTTGATAACCTAATTGTATCTTTGACTTATGTTTAGATATTTTGGAGGATTTTGCTGAACTTGCAAACCCTCATATAAAATGCAATTGAAATCCTCCAATGTCGCTGAACTTTTGGTGATGATATCTTCTTTTCAAAATATATTTTCAGCTGCCAATCCCTGCCGGAACAGATACTTCAGGAAAAACCATGGCGTGATCTGCAGCATTTTTAATATTGAAAAGGAGCCTCATCCAGTGGCAATTACGGGAAAGGAGCAATAATTAGTGAGAATCACGTGGTCATATATACTTTGAGAAACAATTATCATTAAAAAAACAAAAAAGTAGTTTGTGGCCTCTGTTTCTTAGGTGTTTCTGAATCAAAGCCATATTAAACGTCATTCTAAATCTTAGCTCATATATACTCTGGGCTATTATTTTGTATAGAATACATGCCTATATAAATCCTTTTCAAAGGTCAGTACAGATATGGCTACTTTATACTCCTTGAGAGGCATAATAACTTATAAAGAGAAACTCAAAGTTGAGAGAGGAGGTGGTGCATACTGGGCCGAGGCCTACAAAATGCCTCCAATGGCTTGGCCTTTGACAACACGAACCGACATCCTTCTTGCACTTCCAAATCAACTAGCTCAGGACCAATCCTCTTCCATTCAAAGCAATGAACAAAAGTACCGATTGTCAGACAGACTAATCTCATGGCCATACCAGCGCCAGGACAAGGCCTTCTCCCCATTCCAAATGGCAAAAACTTGAAACCTTCAGATTCCTTTTTCAATGCTTCAAACCTTTCTGGCTTAAATTTTGTCGGTTCTTCCCATGCTTTCGAATCTTTGTGGATAGCCCAAACATCCACCAACAATATTGTACCCCGAGGAACGTTGAATCCACCTACGGTGCAATCTTCAGAGGATAAATGAGGCAGAAGGATCGGTGCGGTAGGAAAAAGCCGTAGTGTCTCATTGATCACACAACGTAAGTACGGTAATTTGGAAAGATCTGAATCTTCAATCAAACGTCCCGATGCAACATGAAGATCAATCTCATTTCTTACCCTCTCCATGACTTCTGGATGATTTAACAATAGGGACATTGCCCATTGCATGGTTGATGCTGTGGTGTCTGGCCCAGCTGCGAATACATCCTAAAGAAAATTTTCAACAAACAAGAAAAACAGAGTAAAAAACTAATAATTCCTTTGTCATAGCATGTGAAATTCAATTGTGAGACTGTAAGCCTCAACAATTGAGGAAGCTTGGGCCTGGGCGGTTCCAGTGTCCCGGGCCACACTTGGACTCCCTCACATATTGGTTTGCAAACATTTATGAAATGGTAACCTATATCATTGAAGAATGAAATTTAATAATTAAATGTAATACAAAGAGAAATTAATGAGGGTGCAAGCAAACGTAGAATAGAAGCTGTAAATAAAACATCTTACTGCTAGAATTCCCTTAAGCACATCGTCTGTGTAGTACTGAGGTTCAGCTTCCTGTAGTGACAACAATGATTGGATTATGGTCTTACTTTGGTTGGCAAAGCTTGAGCCAGCTTCGTTTCTTCGACTCTCATCGAGTAGATGTTGCAGGTATTTATCCATTTCTCTGGAGTAGTGCTTGACCTGTTTCTCAAATCCCTCAAAACCAATCCATCTTAAGAATGGAATAAAATCACAAGGGTGTACGGGTATGTCGGCTCCAAATATATCCTTACTCGTAGGTTCCGAGTCCGACCATTGTCTTCCAGTGAACACCTTCATTACCACATTTATTAGCAATTCCATGAACAAAGAATTCAAGTTTACTCTGCGGTTTTCATTAGAGGTTGAGAAAATTTTTCGTACAATGAAATGAATTTCTTCAGCCCGAGTAGCAGAGAAACGGTTGAGGGCATTGGAGGAAAAGACTTCGATGGTGGTGATGCGGCGAAGATTGCGCCAGTGGTTTCCATAAGGGGAGAACGAAAGAGAGGTTTTGTTGTAGTCACCGTGATCGGAGACAATACTGGGTGGCCTGTTGGCGAAGATTACATCGTTCTTAGTGAAGCATTCCACTGCAATAGACGGAGAAGACACAAGAATAGTAGGACGGCTTCCTAACCGGAGGTAAACTATGGGGCCATACTTGGTGGATATTTGTTGGAGAGCTGTGTGAATTGGCCTCCGTTTGAAGAGATGGAGATGGCCTAAAATGGGTACCGCTGGTGGACTTGGTGGGAGTTTCTTTTTCTGTTTCTGGTACCATTTTTGAATGAAGAAAATGGAGAAAATCAGAACTAAACTGCACAAGAGCACATCCATGTTGAAGAAGACGGATATATTTCTGTAAGGGTCACACTGCATCCATGAATGAAGCTTTATTTGATGAAGGAGCAAGTTGGGTGATTAGAATTGCCATAGCTTTCATTGTTCCCGGCCCACTAAAATTGACGACTTGACAATTAGAATATAATAATATAATATAATATAATATAATAAAAATAATAAATATATGGATGTCACAATATTTTATATCAAATCTAAATATATAAAAATAATATATGTGGGATATATTGAGTATTTTATAATAAATTATATAGTAAAAACTTTCATTTTAAGAAAGTGTCAAATTTTTTGGAACGGTCCAAAATAGTAAGTAGGTCAATTTTATTTACTTATTTTATTACAAATATCTCTGACACATAGCATTTGAAAAAAAAAATCATTCATTGAAGAAAAAATAACTACGATTGATTAATCTCAGTAAACGCTCTGTACCTGACACTCAAACATTTAATATTAACAATTAATTACCTAATATCTTAAATTTAAATTAGGTATTTTATTGTAAAAATTAAAATTTTAGATACTTAATATTAAAATTAAAAGTTTAGGTATTTGATTGTCAAACATATAAAAATATGGAGTGTTACTGAAATTAACCCTAAACTTTTGTTGGTGTCGTTAGAAAAGTATCTCTTAGATTCATCGCTATTAATTAAATAAAAATTCTTTACCTATTTTTATTGTAACCCCAACAATTGAAGGCAATGCTACATGCCACATAGTATGTGTCGATGAAGTGAAAGTTAAATTTGAATATATTTTATTTTCTTTATTTTTATAATTTGATTTCAAATTTTTAAATATATGAACCAAATTCACACACACACATAAACACACAATATTTATTAATTAGATAGAATGTCTTTTTTTATTCTTACTTTCAATCAATATTGCTATCAATCTTTTTGCAAATTGATTGTTTTAATAACAATTACCTAATATATAATTGTTACTAATTATATTTTTCCCTCAAATATGTATTTCTAATAGTTTTTTTTGGTGTTTGTTGAAGCCATACTCCTCAATATTTTAATATATCACATAAAATACATAATTTTAATAACAACTAAATCAATAAATTTTAATCAAATTATAAAATATTTTTAGAATTTTTGCAAAGTATGAAGGAGAGATAGAGAGAATTGTTTTCATATATGATAAATATATGAATTTTATATATTATTGGTTTTGAATTTAGTTAGAAATTTTTGGATTAATTTGATATTTAATAAAGTATGATTTTATTTAAAAATAAAATAAGAGTTTAAAAATAAGAAAGTAAGAGGATAATTTTTTCTAATGTAAGATTTAAAAGTAGAGTTAATTTCAGTAACTCTCTCATACTTTTTTATGTTTTGATAATTATTTATTTTAATTTTTAATTTTGATAATTGAATGCCTAAACTTTTAAATTTGATAATTGAATACCTAATTTAAGATTTTGTCAAATGTTGGGTACCCAACTGTTAAAATTTAAGTTTAAGTACCCAAGTATTAAACATATAAAAATGTAGGAAATTTACTGAAATTAACCCAAATAACTAAGTTCATTACACTCATAATAGCTTTCAAATCTCACTTATAATACGCGAAAGATAGATGTTTCAAACATAAAAGTAAACAAAGTTATATAGAGTAATAGTAGAAAAGCAAAAAACCAGAACTCTAAAACCTCTAATTGGATACAAGTAAAATAAAATGAAACTACAATTATTTCCTTTCCTGTATTTCTAACTCTATCTTTTAACCAACCACACTAATAAGAGAAGCTAATTTTATCTCATTTTTTACGAGGCAACGATTTAAAAAACTATGAATATATCAAAGGCTTTATAAATTATATAAAAAGAAAGTAAAAAGTCAAGAAGAAAGATAAATAATTTTTTTAAAAAGAAAAGGAATTAGATACTAATAATCTATAAAAGATTCGAAATATATCTTATTGTTGCATTCAGATAATTGAAATCCATCGAGAAAGAAGATCATTATGATTTAAAAGCAAAATTAAAATAGATTTTTTTAAAAAAAAAGAAAATTCCACCGGACTTGAGCTCTGATTTCTTCAATCGAAAGATGCCGTGAGGGAGTGAAATTTAAAAATCTGCCCCGGCAATTTGTTTATTACCATATTTTGCCATTACTTGTCCCACGCTAGCCATATGTCTTGATTATATATCTCTGGCAATATTTAAGGATGCAAGTAAGAAGTTTATAATATTATGATTATTAAAATTTTAAAATAAAATAAAAACTATTCTAAAAAATTTTTAGATCGATAGCATATTGTCATTGTCGTCATTATTTTGGTTTGGAAGTTTAAACAGTGAGAGCCGTAGCCTATTTAATTGCGGCAATTTTATTTTTTTTAAAAAAACTAAAATTGGCAGGTTAGAAAAATGAGAAGAGCAATCATGAATCCATGTGAACATTCAAAGATGGCGGTGATCAAAGAGTAGCAATTTTATATTGTATTATAGGTGTTCACACGTGGGTTGCAGAGAATTGGCTGACCGTAGACGAGGAAAACATTTTACGGCGGTGATTTCGCCAGGGATCTCCGTATGGCACAGTCCCCTGAGTAATTTAGTTGTAGAAAAAAGGCTGACTGCGGCAACGGACCCCGGCCTGTTTGCATGGCTTACATCATTCTTGGTCAAGCATTGACACCGTGCCCACACAGTCCCCACATGTTCAAGGGCACTGCCAAATGAGGTGGTGGGCAGTGGCAGTTACCGGAAAGCAGCAATAATTGGTCGAATCACGTGGTACCGCTATTTTTTTTAATCATTAAGAATTAATGATTGCTTTGAAAATTTTCATCGGTATTTGTAACATTATCACTAAAAAAATATTTCATCCGTTTCATGGATTATTTTTACTATTTTAAATTATAAATTATTAAATTTTTTTAAAAAAAATTTATAATTATTTTTATATTTTTATATTTATTTATTATTCTTTTTTTCTCTTTCTTTCCCATCTCTTCTCTTGTTTCTAAAATATTTAAATAGAGATATTTTAAGAAGAAAAAAAATATAAAGTCATCTTATTTTTTAAAATTTTAATATTATAAAATTAAGTCAAATGATTTATATTATGGGACGAAATGAATAAAAAATAATCTGTCGCCTCTGTTTCCTAAGTGTTTCTGAATCAAAGCATAGAAAAACCTAGTTCTCAATAGCTCATATATATTTTGATTTTGGGCAACTAAAATAGTGGGAATGGGATAGTGTGTCTGCCGCAATAATTGGCTTGAGAGATTCCAATTTATTCTGTGGATGCATCAAATTTACATGTCACAGTGAAATGGTAATAATCAAACTAGTTCCTACTGCTTTCCCTAGTTGGTCGTTCAAGAAAAAAGTATAGTATTCGAATTGTAATTATATATAGTTTCTTAAAAATAAATATAAGTTAAATAATAGAATTATCAATATTTTATACTTAAATTTTATTTATACTAAACTTATTTTTTGTCTCATATATATATATATATATATATATATATATGGGTATGAATCCAAGTGCACCCATAATTTTATAAATATTTATCTTTAAACTATAATTGTCTTGTATAGTTATTATTATTTTTAACTTTTATATTATCAAAATATTAATTTTTTAATTTCTAAACTACTCTTTTAATTTAAAAAAAATATCATTAAAAAATATAATATTTTCGTTAAAGTCATTTGATTGGGCCTTTAAAAAAAAAATAGTCATGCCACTTGTCTCTTGCCTTTTGCTCTCTAATGATTTATTTTTCACAATTATTTAATTCCAATGGGAGACAACTTACCTAACGCCATTTTCGGATGAATGTGAATTGAAAAGTCTTAAATATTAATACCCTTTTTCGTTTAAGTAATATTAGGAATAAGATACTATTTTTTTTTTTTTTGGGGCACTAGTGGACAAAGCATTGTTAAGTAGGAGTCCTCCACACAACTTGAGTCGTCTATTATATAAAATATTAGATATCGTATACAATATTTATTCAAATGACTTATTGAAACGTCATACTTCTTCCTAATATATGTTTTTTTAAAAAAAAAATTAAAGAAGTAGTTTAAGAATTAAAAAATTAATACTTTAAGAATGTAAGATTCAAATGGTAATAATAATCATACATGATAAAGTGTGGATTTATTTTCTTATTTTTATTTCATAAATATTGGACATATGATAAATAAATGGGAGGAGTTAAATTCATACCCTTAAAACCTAAATCTATACTTCTAAATTATAAGTACCTTGAATGGTCATTATTACTATTTCACTCTTTCATTATCAAATCATTAATTTTTTAATTCTTAAACTATCCTTCTAATAAAAAAAATTATATATATCTTACATCTTATATTTCTAAAACCTTAAAATCCTTCCTCTATTCTAATCCCTTTAAATTATGTAACCCATCAAGTCATACAGAAATAATATATAGAGACGAATTTCCTTAATTTTTTTCAAATTGCTCAACTTTTCAAAAATTTAGTTGGCAAAATATCTATATAAAAAAATGAGATGGATGAAGTGACATAATACATAGAGTAAAAAAATACTCAAATACTGTACTTTTTTTACTATATGTTTTTTAATTAAAAGAGAAGTTTAAGAATTAAAAAATTAATAATTTAAAAATATAAGAGTCAAAAGATAATAATGACTTTATAAGACAGTTATAATATAGGAGTGTAAATTTAAATTCTATATGTACGGAATTAGTCCCACCTTATGTGATATTCATATAAATGGTTATAATTTAACTACATTATTTTATTATTTTTCACTATAAAAAGTCAATTTCAATAAATAATTAATTTAATATAAGTCATTTTTTAATATCAATCGTTATTATTAAAAGATTAGAATTAGAAAGGAGCCTTACGACACAATTTCTAAGTTTTCAAATTAGACTCAATGTAATCAACTTTCACCTTCAGCTCAAGCACACAGCACATCACCGGTCCAAAACTTTCCGTGGTTGTCACAACTCCGGTTTGTTTCGGGAAAATTCCTCATTGATCTATCACGCAACATCAATAGGGAGGCCGAGGCTGGCTCCCCCACTTAGCGACACAAGTTGGAAGCCCCCTCCAGAGAATTTGTACAAAACTAACTTTTATCCCACGTTTTAGAATGGAGTATTAATGATTGCTGTGCTTATAAGAAACGACAGAGGACATCATTAATGCTTGGACTGGTACAATTTTTGCTGCCGATGTTTTCACAGCTGAAGTTGTTCCTACTCTGCAAGATCTTTAAACGGTAGAAGACGCCAAGATAGATAAAATGATTAATGAAGATTATTCATCGAATGCTATTAGAGTTTTAAATGGTCACCCAAGGTTGCTAGTGGCTTTGCTAAATGGATCCTCGACCGACGGAGACATTGGAAGGTGGTTTATACACCTAAAAAATATAATCAATACGTAAATGAACTTGCTTCATGAGCCAAGTGCAGTAATTTATTTGGTGATATTATTCTTTCTTTATTCTCCCTACTAGGTGGCACTTTAGGTTCCTCCTTTCTCCTGTGGAAATACTAGTGTTTTCCTCCAAAGAAAACATCAAATTAGTCTGTCAAATTTGGGACAAAATGTCGGCCACAGAGGCCCGAGGTCTACAACGTGCCTTCAGAGGTTCGGCTTTTGCCATAACGATTCCCGATCCTTCCTCCATGTCCACTAGTTCAGACCCAATTCTTTCCCACTCGAAACATTGAACGAGTGTAGCTAGTGCCAGCGCAATCGTTCGAACAGCCATGACAGAGCCAGGACAAGACCTTCTCCCAGCTCCAAAGGGAAGAAATTTGAATCCTTCATTTTCCTTTTCGATTCCTTCAAACCTTTCTGGCTTAAACTCGGTTGGTTCTTCCCACACATTAGGGTCTCTATGGATAGCGTAGGCATTAACCATCAATGTTGTCCCGCTTGGAATGTGGTATCCTGCGACAGTGCAATCTTTGGAGGACAAATGAGGCAGAAGAGTTGGTGCAACAGGAAACATTCGTAGCCCTTCATTTATCACGCAATGCAGATAAGGCAATTTTGACAAATCTGAGTATGCAACCAAACGACTCGATGATGTAATCTGGAGATCAATTTCTTTCCTAAGTTTTTCCATCACCTCTGGATGATTCAACAAAAGGGACATTGTCCATTCCATGGTTTTTGCTGAGGTATCTGTTCCAGCTGAGAATGGTATCTGAAGAAAAAATTTGTAGGGGAGATATCACTCTATAAAGGAAATTAAATGAAAATTTACTCGTTAATACCTGGTGAGAGTGCTAAACGGAGTTGGAAATAATCTAACCTGGCTTGTCTTAAATAATTTAAACTTATGGTAACCGTAATGTCATTGACAGTTCTATCAAACACGGGAGATAACAACTGCACAAGAATTTGGATAGTTTGCATTTAGCTTTAAAAATAAATCAACGAAGGAATACTTACCAGCATCATCCCTTTAATAATGTCATCTGTATAGTACTCAGGTTGAGTTTCTTGCAGTGACAGTAGTATTTGGATAAGAGTCTTATTTTTCTTGGTTGAGCTTGGACCCCCTTCATCTATTCGACTTTCATCAATCAGATCTTGCAGGAACTTATCACCCTTTCTGTGGATATCCTTAGTCTTCTTCTTAAGTCCGCCGTAGTCAATCCACTTTAACATCGGAATAAAATCAGCAAGGCCCGTCGGCACATTTGCATCAAATATATCGTAGGGCCCGGACCATCGTTTTCCAGCGACCATCTTCATTATCACGTTGTATACAAATTCCGTGAACAAAGAATTCAGGTTTACGTTGCCGCTGAAACTTAACAACAGTTTTTGTACGATAAAACGTATCTCTTCTTCTCGAATAGCAGAGGAATGGCCGATGGAGGTGGATGAAAACAAAATTACAGTGGTGACACGCCTAAGATTACGCCAGTTATCCCCATAGGGGGCAGATGCCATAGCAGTGTAGTTATACGAAATGTAGTCGAGGGCAATGAATCTTGGCCTGTTTGCGAAGATGACATCATTCTTGGTGAAGCACTCCTCTGCAATGGATGGAGAGGACACGACGAGAGTTGGTCGGTTTCCTATACGGAGGTAAACTATAGGGCCATACTTAGTGAACAGATGTTGAAGGGCTTTGTGTGTTGGACCTTTTAGGAGGTGGAGATGGCCTAAAATTGGTTGAGCCGGTGGACTCGGTGGGAGTTTGGTTTGCTGTTTTTTGAAACTTTTTTGAATGAAGAAAATGCAGAAAATCAGTAGCAGAGGGCACCAAAGGACCTCCATGCCGGATAACTGAAGAAGGCCAGTGGTTGGAGCTTTCGTTCGACACCTAGGGAATTCTTGCCATTCATATATACTCCAAACATGGAGTAACATTTTTTTACTAGGAAGTAACGTTGTTTTTTGCTCTGGGTACAAATAATTGAGAAAGTGGCCCAAACAAGGATTACAACGGAAGCCATTGCAGAATGCTTATCGGTTCAGATTTGTCTGTTTCCTTCTCTGGTGGAGCATGCTTAATTCTATTGAATTATACTGCTGCAAATTACAGGATAAACTACCTAATCCCGTGATATGGTAGGCTTCATTAAATCCTAAATGTTACTATCTATCAAGTCATTTAACAATTGGAAATAGCTTTACTAGCATTGTCGTGTGAGTTGGCTTGTATGATTTTGGACTGTACTAGGCCAGTATTAAGTACCGGCATGTGGGTTGTGAGGGCCGATTCCACACAATTGCGAGCCCAGGGTCAAAAACCTTGGTCTTGGCACGGCCCGGGTCTTAGGTTCGCAAGCTAGGTGGGCCAAGCCCAGGCCTTTCCTCTCATTATTTATTTTTTTTCACTTAATTCGATTACAAATTTTAATATTTATTTATTTAATAATTTTTATTATTATTTAAATAACACGATTGTTTAAAATTATTATAAAAAATCACCTTGAGGTGATGCCAATTTTATTACTTAGTAAAATAAAGATTATATAAGAGGCGACTGATGCCTAAACTTATTAAAAATATTACAATGATCAAATTTTAAAAAGAGAATAAATATCTTAAAAATAAAATTAAACAATTATATTATATTATTTGTCATAAATTATTAATTATTCGAATACTAAGTTAACTATTTGGCACACCTCATTCATCATCTGAGTCATCATTAACAATCTACGAATTGGCCGTCCTATATTCGGTTGTGAATTATTTACTACAACATATTGACAACTTCAAAATATGATGAGCCAATCGAGATCTTCTTTCATCAATTATTCGAGCGCTCTCACTAAAAATACTTTTTGATAGTACTGTGGAGACAAATGGTGTCAAAGGATTACGTGCTATTTTAGAAAAAATTAGGTATTAATTTAAATGAGTCTTTTACCAACCACAAATGTCAAAATGTTGATTATCATTTTCTATCAAAGGCCGCATCTTGTAAATTGTCATATCATTATAGGTGATAAATGATTTTTTTTGACGATTTATGATACCCGATGGATTAAATATTGATGAAATAAAAAAGGTAGAGCTTCATGGTTGTTGAAATTGACTGTTAGATGATGATAAACTTTGCCTACTTAAAGTAGCAGAACTAAAACAAGAAGACTCAAACTCATACAAATTATAAATTTTATATAGAGTTTTAGCCGTTTTATCTTTTATATCTTTTATCATGCATTACCTAAGTGTTTGAGATTCATTAAAATCTAATGTTTTGTATAGATATTCAATAATATTATGAAATCCAATCGTATTTTTACTTGAGAATCCATGCACAATGTCATATAATATAAAATAGGAATATCTTCATAATATCTTTTATATTTTTCAAACATATTTCTCATGAAATAATCATATTGGGGATGCTCCATATACTCACAAAAAATATGTGCTACCTTAGCAAGTGTTGGAAGAATATGATGAGTAGTGGGATAATAAGATCCTGATAAAAGTTCAGTTGCTTCTTTAAAAGTAAATAAAAATGTTGAAAGTGTAATACAATTTTCAAAATGAGTTTCAGTTGTTAAGGTTAAAAATTATTACTATTATAAAATTTAGTAAGTTGATTTTAAAAAGGTGTAACACTTTCAAGCATATTTAAAGTTGAGTTACATTTAGTTTTACAATATAATCTAAATTTTTTAAAAGATACACTTTATTCTCCGTATAAAGCCTAAAAATTTTGTCCTATAGCTGGAGAAATGTTAATAAATAAAATAACATTTCTAATTATATTAACAATATCATCAACATATTTATTTCCTTAACACAAATTAAATATATGATAAGTACACTTAGTATGAAATAAAATACTATCTAATATAAGATTCATAGTATTTTTCAAAATTGCTATGGCAGAATCCTTATTTGAAGTGTTATCTAAAAAAATAGAAATAATTTTATTTAAAATCTTATATTCATGACATATTTGAGTAATCATTCTAGCAATACTAGTGCCTACATAAGGATATTCAAATGATTTAAAATAAATAATTCTTTTTTGTACTAACCAATCATGATCTATTCAATGACATGTAATGCACAAATAAGATTTATTAGTAATTGTAATCCAATCATCACAAGTATGAGCAAATTTTCAATCACAAGAATCAAACATAGCAATTAGACACTTTTTCATTTCTTTATATATTTTTATTATATCATTTTTTAATATTATTCTAGGAATCATTTTCCATGTAGGTTGACAATTGTTTTGCATTATTGTTCATAATGTGAACTTTTTGCAAAATTAAAAGGTAAATTAGTTTGAACAATCATTTTAGCAAATCCACTTTTTTTTTTTTTTTATGATCGTAATAAAAATTACATATAATTTGACCTCATATAGTATGGATTTATTTTTGTTTAAGTAGGTTTCCTAATCAATCATTATGTGACATTTTTTATATGTCTAACTAACGTTTTTGTCCCTCATTCCTTTTTATGTGCATATACCACTTTACAAATTTTATATGTTACCCTATCATTATTATTATCCTTTTCAAAAAGATTCAAAATCATAAATGTTTTTGCTTTAACTATAACTTCTGAAGTTTTACCATCATCCTGATCTATGTTTGATTCATTAGAATTAATAATTAGAGTTGGTTGTGATTGTGAAACACTAACGGTAGGCTTACTAGGGCCTTTATTTTCATTATCTATTTCATTATTTATTAAATTCAATATTAGATCTATATTAAAATCAAAATATGAAACTGATTGCGATAAAGAAAAATGATTACATTGATTTGGATCCATTATTTCTAAACAAAAATAATCAATTAAAATTCAAATAAAATTTTTAAAAAATAAAATAAAGTATTAACAACTAATGAAATAAGAGAATTGAAAAATATAAATAACAAATTAACTTAAAAATTAAACAAATAACTAAAACAAGTAAATAATTGACAAAGCTAAAAAAAGAATGTAAGATTAAAAAACACTAACTAGTTAATGGCTAAGAATAATAATACTTTATGGAGTTTTACTTCTTGTATCCACTATTCCGCCACTTAATAATCTTTTAAAATATAAAAACTTTGCTTGAAAAATTAAAAAAATATATAAAAAATAAATGATATTCGAATACTTTTTGTAGAGAAAATGAAGAGATTTGAGGATTATGAGAGAAAGAAGAATGAAAATAAGGGAGTTGGAGAGAATTTGAGAGAGTTGGAGAAAGATAGAGAGTGTTTAGTAAGTTTTGGGGTGAATTAGGGGGTATTTATAGAGTTTTGGGGGTTAGGGAGAGTATATAGTAGTTAGGGGTCCAAAAGTAAAAGAAAAAGGTTTCTTGACTGTTGAGGGGCCAAAAAGTTTTAAAAAATAATAAAAAAACTTGGAGAGCCGTTGGTGGGCCGGCCTATGGCTACCCAGGGATTTTAATCACTGGTCCACACCCCAAGACCGGCCCTCTACAGTGTGGCCTGTTTAGCTCGTGGGCTGGGCCCTGCCAAGTGGGCTGAATCGACCCACATCCCAATGCTAGGTTTTACAACGTTTTTTTGTTTTTTTTTGGATTGGAGAAATATAATAAGCAATCAAATAAAACTTGATAACCTAATTGTATCTTTGGCTTATGTTTAGATATTTTGGGAGGATTTTACTGAACTTGCAAACCCTCCCATAAAATGTAATCAAAATACTCAAATGTTGCTGAACTTGTAGTGATATCCTCATTTTAAAATATTTTTTCAGCTGCCAATCACTCTCGGAACAGATACTTTAGCAAAAACCATGGAGTGCACAATGTGTAGAGCTGGTAGACTCGTTGGGAGTTTCTTTTTCTGTTTCGGGTATTATATTTGAATGAGGAAGATGGAGTAAATCAGAACTAAACTGCACAAGAACACATCCATGTTGAAGAAGATGGATGGATTTCTAAAGGGTTCCTCTTCATCCATGAATGGAGGTCTATTATGAAGGAGCAATTTGGGTGAATAGGACTGCTATAGCTTTCATTGTTGATACTTTTGCAAAAATATTATTTGCAATCCGAATCATATCCACATTATGTCATTAGAAATGCCACTCTTTTCTTTTCTTTTCTTTTTTTTTTTTTGCTAAGTAACTTATTTATTCAAATAAAAATAAGTTACATAGAGGGATCAAAAGATTCATAGTAATAAGGAAAGATACCACATTTCGAACCCGCAATGGGTAAAGTACAATACGGAGAAAAAAATAACAAACACTTAACAATCAACTGCCTAACCTTTCTATTGCCATCCTCAACCATCATTGACATGACGAACCCAAACTCACCTAATTCCGTAAGCAGCAAGTTAAAAGGCCCTGGGTACATCAATATACTTGAAAATTACCTGAAAAGAATATGAGAAAGGGAGAAGGGGCCCAACTCAATGGGTAACAAACAAACTCCAAGTAAACGGAGAAACAATTGCAGATCGAAGCAGATCTGTAGAGAAGTCATGCCAAAGGACTTGAGAGTTTGATAAATAAGGCTAGAAAGATAGATGGTTGGATCAAAATGGAGTGGAAACACATAAAAAGTAAGAAAGTCAAAACCTTTTGGTCAAGATTGGAGCTCCGGTGGCAGCCAGAGCTAGAATCCGGCCAAGGTCTACAAACAAGCGCAGGAGATGTGAAAGCTCTAGCAAAGAGAAAGGTATAGAGAGATAAAGACGAGAAAAACAAGATAACATTAGAAATGCCACTCCATTTTTTTATTACCACATTTTGACATTATTTGTCCCACTCTAGCAATATGCCCTGGCTAATTTTTTTTTTCTCTCTTCTAAATAAAAAAGGTCATTCATAAAAGGAAAAATGTTTGGATTATTATAATAAAAACAATAATAACAACTAAGCCTTAATCTCAAGTAAATTGAGATCGGCTTCGTGAATCAATACAAGACCATGTATAGTCATCTATATGAATCATCTTTTTCCACTTCTTTCTATCTATTGTTATACTCTTATCTAAATCTAATAGAGATATATCTCTTTTAATCACCTCTATTCATATCTTTTTAGACCTGCCTTTACCTCTATCCAATATATCCTGCCTTTATCCCTCAATTCTCCTAATAGAGGCATCTCTTGGTCTTCTTTATATATGTCTAAATTACCACAAGCAATTTTCTCTCATCTTGTCTTCAATATATATATGCTATTCTCATTTTTTTTGAATGATCTCGTTACTTACTTTATTCTTTCTAGTATGTCTATACATTCATCTTAACATACGCATTTCAACTATCTTCAATTTCTAAATATGACACTTTTTTGTTGTCCAATATTTCGTACCATACAACAAAGCCAACTCTATATATGCATCTCAAATTTCTCTTTAACTTTAAAGACATATTACGAATCATACAAGATTATGATAATAAGAAGAGTTCTCAAATTTTCTTACAATACAAAAGAAGATAGATATTTCAATTTAAAAAAAAAGTTACATAAAGTAATAGTAAAAAAAAAAAAAAATCAGAACTTCGAACCTCTAATTGGGTACAAGTATAAGTAAAATAAAATAAAAATAAAAAATATTTTCTTCATTACATTTCCAACTCTATATTTAAATTATACTATCAGGATAAGTTTAACTTTATTCATTTCTTAGGAAGCAACGATTTAAAAAAACTATAGACATATTAACGATCTTAAAAATCGTCTAAAAATGAAGTGAAAATTTGAGAAGAAATTTAAATTAGATTGGATAAATAAATATTTGTTGAAATCCATCAAGAAAAAAGATAATCACAATTTGAAAGCAAAATAAAGATGGGTTTGTTAATCCAAGGCTTGAACTCCTTTGTTCAAAATATGCCTCCGGGGCACATGGTTCAACAGCAAAATGTAAATTTGTAAATAGCAACACTGTCATAAAGTTATGAGTTTGATTCCTAACTCTTTATTATACATCTTGCCCACCAGGCATGAGACATTCATAATGAGACAGGTTCGATTGCTGACTTTGTGTTTCATATCCCCCCACCCCTACCCCCAAGGCCAATATAGGGGTCCTCGTCATAAAAATCTATCCTAAAAAAATAATCTATTACACCGGGACAATAGAATTCTTAGAGGGAGAAATTTAAAAATATATCCCTTGGAATTTGTTTATTACTATCTTCGTTTCACAATATAAGTCGTTTTAGATTTGAAAAGTTTTTTCACAATATAAGTCGTTTTACAAAATTCTATAAGCATTTATTACCTTTTTTCCCTATTCTACCACTCCCTACAATCTCTTTTTTTCCACTAATTATGATTCAAATCTTTCTAATTACTAAAACAGACAAAGACTTAATTAGGAGTATTTTTAAAAGTTTAATTTTAAAATAATCTAGAATTTAGGATCCTCAATTCTTGTGCATAAGTCTGAAGCGACTTATATTGTGAAACAGAGATAGTACTATCTTTTGACATTATCTATCCGAAGGATAGTTACACTGGGACAATGGAATTCTTAAAAAGAGAAATTTAAAAATCTACCCCTTGGAATTTTTTTTTTTTAACTACCATACTTTGACATTACCTATTCCACTCAAACCATATATTCTAATTTTATATTATTGTCATCATTTAAAGACGGAAGCAAGAAGTTAAGATTAACAAATAAATTATATAAAATAATCACAAGATAATAGTGTCATTTTTAATTTTTAAAATATTAATGAAAAACAATATTTACAATGACAATTTTAAAACATATTAGATCCATCGTCATTACGGTCATTATTTTGGGTTTGGAAAAGGTAGTTTTAAACAATGAGAGCCGTAGCCTATTTAATTAATTGTGGCAAGTTTATTTAGAAAAAAACAAAAAAGAAATTGGCAGGTTGAATGAGAAGAGCAATAAACTCATTAGTCTGACGTGCAATGTGGACGTTTCCCAAACGCTAGTGATCAAGAGTAGCAATTCTGTAATGTATTATGTGTGCACATTTGAGTAACAGAAAATAGCTGACGGAAATAGAGGAAAACGCTTTTACGGCGATGATTACACCGGTAATCTCCGCCTGGGGCAGTCGCAGAGTAATGTAGTTGTAGAAAAGTGGCTGCCCATGGCAACAGAGCCCCGGCCTTTTTGCATAGGTTACATCATTCTTGGTGAAGCTTTGACACGTAAACATAACAGATGTTGAATTGAAGGGCTCTGTGTGGTAGAGCTTTCACCAGGGCTGGGGAGATGACCTGAAATCGGCAACCAGGGATTTCAAGTCAAATACTGCAGCACAAAGTCGACAAAATGTGGTGGTGGGCCGGTGGCCGGTACCGGGAAGGAGTAATAATTAGTGAAAATTTTCTCCTTTTTAATCATTGATCATTAATTATCAATTTTGAATACTTTCATCATGACTAGACAATAATATCAATTATCATTTTACAAAAAGGAAATAATTTGTGGCCTATGTTTCTTCAGTGTCTCTGAATCCAAGCCATAGAAAACCACATTCTCAATCTTAGCTTATACATACTTTGGGTGAATAAACTTAGAGGCACACCAGTCATGATGCTGTTAATGGCCGGGATAGTGTCTCTTCTGGAAGGAGGAAGCAATAAGTGGCATGAGAGATTCCAATTTGTCTTAAGCATGTTTCAAATTTTCATGTCACGATAAAATGGTAATAGTCAACTAGTTTTCCTACTGCTTTCCCTGATTGATCGATCAAGAAAAAGTTACAACTTCTGTACTTGGAATACAAATTATAAAATTATAAAACGTCGGTCAAAAAAATTTTTTTAAGTGGATCAGATCTATAGTAGATCATAGTTTTAAAATATTATATTTTTTAAAAAATATACAATACATAAAATACGTAATATAACATTCAAAGAAGATGGTCTATCGTGAACTCGGTCTGCGTAAGACCGAGGTCTACAGTGTGCCTCCAGAGGTTCGGCCTTTGGCATAACCAATCCCGATCCTTCTTCTAAGTCCACTAGTTCAGACCCAATTCTTTCCCAGTCGAAACATTGAACGAGTGTGGCTAGTGCCAGCGCAATCGTTCGAATAGCCATGACGGATCCAGGACAAGACCTTCTTCCACCGCCAAAGGGAAGAAATTTCAATCCTTCATTTTCCTTTTCGATTCCTTCAAACCTTTCTGGCTTAAACTCGGTTGGTTCTTCCCACACATTAGGGTTTCTATGTATAGCGTAAGCATTCACCATCAATATTGTCCCACTTGCAATGTGGTATCCTGCAACAGTGCAGTTTCTGGAGGACAAATGAGGCAGAAGAGTTGGTGCTACAGGAAACATTCGTAGCCCTTCATTTATCACGCAACGCAGATAAGGCAATTTTGACAAATCTGAGTCTGCAACCAAACGACCCGATGATGTAATCTGGAGATCGATTTCTTTCCTAAGTTTTTCCATCACCTCTTGATGATTCATCAAAAGGGACATTGTCCACTCCATGGTTTTTGCTGAAGTATCTGTTCCGGCAGTGAACGGCAGCTGAAAAAATATATTTTGAAAAGAAGATGTCACTCATAAAGGAAAATATATGAGATTTTATTTAATATCTGTTCATACTAATAATCAATCGAGTTGGAGAGTCTCTATCTCGACTTGTCTTAGATTGTGTCTAATTCTTCGGCTTGAGTTCAAGCCGATTTATTAACAGCCCTATCGAACTACGGATAATAAACCACGTACTGCATAATAATTTGGAAGTTTTGCATTTGGCTAAACAATTAATCAAAACAGGAATACTTGCCGCCATGATTCCTTTAATAATGTCATCTGTGTAGTAATCAGGTTCAGTTTCTTGTAGCGACAGTAGTATTTCGACAAGAGTCTCACTTTGCTTGGTCGAGCTTCAACTGCCTTCATCTCTTGACTCTCTTCGACTTTCATCAATCAGATTTTGCAGCGCGTTATCAACCTTTCTGCGGAAACCCTCAATCTTCTTCTTAAATCCTCCGTAGTCAATCCACTTTAATATCGGAATAAAATCAGCAAGGCCCGTCGGCACATCTGCATCAAATATATCATAAGGCCCGGACCATCGTTTTCCAGCAACCATCTTCATTATCGTATTGAATACGAATTCCGTGAACAAAGAATTCAGGTTTACTTTGCCTCTGGAACTTGACAAGAGTTTTTGTACAATAAAACGAATTTCTTCTTCTCGAATAGCAAAGGAATGGCTGACGGCGGCGGATGAAAACATTTTTAGAGTGGTGACACGCCTGAGATTTCGCCAGTGGTCTCCATATGGGGCAAATCCTATACTAGTGTAGTTATACGAAAGGATGTCTGTGGCAATGAATCTTGGCCTGTTCGCAAAGATGACATCATTCTCGGTGAAGCACTCCTCAGCAACGGATGGAGACGACACGACGAGAGTTGGTCGGTTGCCTATACGGAGGTAAACTATGGGGCCATACTTGGCGAACAGTTGTTGAAGGGCTTTTTGTGTTGGACCTTTTAGGAGGTGGAGATGGCCTAAAATTGGTAAAGCCGGAGGACTTAATGGGAGTTTGGTTTGCTGTTTTCTGAAACTTCTTTGAATGAAGAAAACGCAGAAAATCAGTAGTAGAGTGCACCAAAGGATGTCCATGCTGGAGAACAGAGAAGGTCACTGTTTGACGCTTCATGCGACATCTAGGGAATTCTTTGCATTCATATATAACATTTTTTATTTTGGACAAATAATTGAGAAAGTGGTCCAAACATGGATTACGATTGGATCCATTGCAGAAATTTAGCTTATCGGTTCATATTTGTCTATATCCTTCCCTGATGGATCATGCTTCCATTGAATTATCCGGCTGGTAATTAGGATAAATGTGAGCCGTAGCCCTTTTTGTCTATTAGACTTTTCCTTGCTTTTACATTAAGTGGACTTTGGACCCATAGATTGGAGTCAACCGTACTTTTAATAGATTGGCAGATTTATTAGCAATTACACATATAACACCCCTAATTTCGGTAAGTAATTTATCTTGTAAAACATAGGTGTGGCCTGTCTAATCTTTCAGTCTTTATAACTAATTAAATTAGCTTAAAAGAAAGAAATTGAAGCTCTATTGTATTCTAAAAGAAGTTACATAAAGGGTTGCTCAAACCAGACGTAAAACTCCAAAAACAATAAACATTTCTGTTAAGTCATGATTTATAAGTTGTCCAAAAGTCTATACACATAACTATATACTCAGTGATGCCACACCATGTATGCGATCCTCACAAGTTCCCACTACACTAACTTCAAAAGAAAAACAATAAAAATGTGTGAGTAGAAATATTCAGTGTGCATGCTTATGAATTTCATGTAAATATGAATACACAAACTGTATAAGTAGCAGAAAATATAGGTTCTTCTCTCATTAGAAGAACGACCTGCGTGCAAAGTCTAAAAAGGACTTCGCCTTAAGCAATATGGGTTATTGTGCGATTCCTGCACTCACCCGTATTCTACCGAAGAGGTAAGGGCTATTACGTATCCTACATAATATTTTCGAATCTTTTACTTTGCTATCGTAAGTCCAAGATTCTCAATCTTAATGTCAATCACTATCGAGACAGTAAAGGGTCAAACACACTAAGTGTCCCTGCAGCAGACCATGAACAACTCAAAATTTCATAATAAGCAAATATTGGGAAAGAAACGGCTAGCCAGGGATGGCTAATTTCTATGTCCTGTCACTCCATTTAGAATAAGATGAATTTTAGAATTGATGAGATTACTTGGATCCATCTATCTCTAACGCGAGTTAGTACAAAAAAAAAAAAAAAAAAGAACCCCCATTGAGTACACAATATCTTCGTTGTCACAACTGTTCATCTCCAAACTCATTGTGAAGAAAATCTCATTTTCGAGGCGTACATGTAGCTTGCGAACTCTTTTTTATGATTTTGAAGTTAAAGGATTGAAAATGGCTAAAACATCTATTATATGGTGCATGAGATGTTTTCGAAGTAGGTGATACTGTTGAGAAGAGAAAATTGGGTATTAAATAGTTAGAATCATTCAAACAGTGCAAAGCCGTTGAGAAGTTCATAAAAGTTGTTAACGTAACAAACTAGCTTAAAACAAAGTAAGGTTTCAAAAGTAAAACATACATGCTTCAAAATTTGTTAAATAACTGAACATTAAAACCACATGCAAAGTCGTGTTTTGTAGCAAATATGACTCACCTTGTATGTAAACGTAAACTGCTCAAAAGATGACACTTCTACTGGTCTCGATCACCTATAGTAAAATGATAGTTCACTTAAGGCATAATGAAGCGATCCACCTAATTAAGAAGAAAAGATCAAATTAAAAATGTATTTCTTACTTTACGGTTTCTTAAACTATTTATAAATCCCTTATTTGATAACACTAGATAAGTTATGAAAATACACCAAGGAATAAAGTTATGGCCTTCCTATTACTCTTAGTTAAAGGTATATGCAAAGTCTAAAAGGTTTTACCTGAATCTCAAAATAAAAAATGCAAAACAACACATATGCTACTTAAACGTAACCAGAGTTCCAGTTTTGACAGTCTTCAGTATGTTGTCCATAACTTTTTACTCACAACTCCAAATTTAATAAAACTTATCCCAAAATACTCCTAAGACAATTGGCAACAAAAACCAATTTATGCCTTCCCAGAACACTTAGCCATTTTGTACATTTTAATACTCAAACAAACCAACTTAACAAAAGACTAAAACAGAATCCCTGTTCATAATCATACTTTTCTCAAGCTATCACTTTCATTTCTTCTACACAACATACACCATTAAACGCATCCTAACTCTTGTTTAACACATATATAAGTGGAATAGAAACTCCCTTTTAGCCCAACTCCTCTAACCAAACCAAAACAGAGCACACAACATAGAGTGCACGCAAAACCAGCATGCTAAATAGGCAGCTATAGCATACTTAAAAATGTTGAATTGATTTGCATCCCAAATTTAAAAAATCTTACTCCCCTACTTTTCTAACATATTAAGACATGTTTAGGAACATATAGACCAACTCATAGCCCTATCCTTACATCAAATAACCATCTGCATTTGTGACACAAAATCTCTTCAAATAAAATTCTGATTATCATCTAATAACATAGCTAGCTTTAATTCTATTTTCTTCTTCAATTGACCACAATTATTTATGTACATTCTCCACACTTTTTCCTCACAGAAAAATGCACTAAATGAAGGCAGTAATGAATCGAAATAAACTCTACAACACAGGAAAGAAGCAGTTGCAAACCAAACAATAAAATCTTTCTCACAATTAATTCATCACATTTCCAACATTCATTCTTCAATTCCACACCACAAAAATACATATTTCTACAGCTCTTTTTCCTATGTTTTCTTCACATAAAAACACACCAAATGAACTGAAAATCATGCCAAAATACTTCTCAGACAAATTGATACACATCCCACACAAACATCACTTAAACAGAATTTTTCTTCCCAAATCACAGCTTTGTTTTCTCAATTTTCCGCAACAAAATAGAATGAAGCTCTAATTGCCATGATCTTTTTTATTGTAAAAGTAGGAAGTTTTATCTTAATAATGGATGAAAAATTGCACTTTGAATGCAGCTGAACAAGCTATTTCGGCCTTCTCTCTTTTTCTCGGCAGAAAAGAAAATTTCAGGTGACCAAATTGTTTTTGTTCTTCAAATGGCAGATGTAATTGCTAAAACTCAGCTACCACCAAGTGGATTCAAGTCCCTAGGTGATGTACTAGAATTTAGGCAGTACTCAAAACTAATAAGGTTAAAGAAAATCTTATATATGTGTATATACATACATATACATACATACATACATACATACATACATACATACATACATACATACATACATACATACATACATACATACATACATACATACATACATACATACATACATACATACATACATACATACATACATACATACATACATACATATAAAATGACCCCATAAATACCCCCAAGTATACTTAAGCAAATTTAATCTTACTAAATACACTACAAGAAAATAACAATTTAGCGACGGTCAAATCCGTCGCTAATCTGTCGCTAATTGAGTTTAGCGACGGATTCTTACCCTCGCTAAGACTGGCGTCGCAAATAGCGACAGACAAAAAATCCGTCGCTAATAGTGACGGATTAGCGACGGATATTAAGTAATGATATTTATAATTAAATTTGCAATTAAGGTCGTCGCTAATCCGTCGTTAAATTTAGCGACGGATTAGCGACAGCCAACGAATTTTATTTTTAAAAAATTAATTAGTCAAAACCCGCGCGTAACCGGTTCGGCCCGACCACCGACCCGACCCTCCAGATAATTTTTTGAGATTATATCGGACACGGGGCTCGAACCCGCGTCCTTGTTGTGGGGGAGCACGTGCTCCACCACTAGGCTATTGATATTCTTGTGATTTTTTGTTCTTCATATTAATTATATAGTATTTTTTTTATAAATTAGCGATGGATTAGCGAGGGATTCTGGAGCCGTAGCTAATCCCTTGTTAATTAGCGAGAGACAATAAGCTATAGCTAATCCCTTGCTAATTAGCGAGGGATTAGCTACGACATTGATTAGTATTAGTGTTAATTACGATACCGTAACTAATCCCTCGCTAATTAGCGAGGGATTAGCTACGGCATTTTCAATTAATTTAGTGTAAGTTCTAATTACATATGTCGTAGTTAATCCCTTGCTAATTAGCGAGAGACAAGAAGCCGTAGCTAATCCCTTGCTAATTAGCGAGGGATTAGCTACGACATTTGAACAATTAATTAGTATTAGTGTTAATTTCATTTACCATAGCTAATCCCTCACTAATTAGCGAGAGACTAGCTAATCCCTCGCTAATTGGCGAGGGACAAGAAGCCGTAGCTAATCCCTTGCTAATTAGCGAGGGATTAACTACGGCATTTGAACAATTAATTAATATTAGTGTTAATTTCATTTACCGTAGCTAATCTCTCGCTAATTGGCGAGGGACAAGAAGCCGTAGCTAATCCCTTGCTAATTAGCGAGGGATTAACTACGGCATTTGAACAATTAATTAGTATTAGTGTTAATTTCATTTACCGTAGCTAATCCCTCGCTAATTAGCGAGGGATTAGCTATGACTTCTGTCAAATTTTTAAAAAATAAATTTAGATTAAAAATTTTTGTTTGTCGTCGCTATTCCGTCGCAAATTAGCGACAGTAACAAAGCCGTCGCTAATTTCCATCGCTAAAGTGCATTTTTCTTGTAGTGATATATAAGCTATATATAAGTTATCTAACCTCACTTAATCCCTTAAATAAGTGTCCTTGATCACACTTAAATGTATTAGATTTAATTTAACACTACTTCTCAATCAATATCACTCAACAAGCTTAATTTTCGCTAATCATGATCGTAAACTTATTCCAAAGGAAAAAAAATTATTTTTTTGGTAAAAATGATCTATACACTATATCGAAACATTCTGTGAACCTCGCTTCGTGCTTAACCTCTTTCCTCAATATTTACCATCTCTGGCATGGTATTACAACATAAGCTAGCAAAGGTTTTTTTCTTGGTTAATTAAATATGTGGGTAGTTTTGCATTTTTTTCCCTAGACTATGATTTTATTAATTGTGACAGAAACTATTCTAACAAAAGAGAAGAAAAACGGAAGAAGTGAGACAAGAAAGAGTTCAAAATCAGAGACGCAAAACCAAGGTGAGATTATGGTTCAATTTACCTTCGGGATTTCTTTTATTTAGGTTTGAATTTGTGTCTGAGTTATAAGAGTTTTCTATCTAAGGTTTAATTTGGAAAGAATAGTCAATTATGTTCGAACTCTAATTTAGCTTATAACTTGAGATTTGCAGGCGATTAGAGACTCATTGGAAGTAATAGGAGGCATTGTTTTGATTTAGCAGAAGTTTGGTGAGGAGATTTGGTTTTTTCTACATTTTTGGTTACTCGCATTTGAATATTGATAACTTTTTAATTCATGAAAAGATTATATTTTGATTTTATGAATTGGATTGAGTATGCTATTTATGACTTCCATAATGAAAAAGTTATATACACGTATAAGATTAACATTTTGCAAAGTGTGTTTATGAATTGGTAAGGTATGATGTTCTGCTCTGAAAATGATTTTTGAGGATTGTCTAATGCTTGTGGGTAGTTTTGGTGGGTATTCCCCCAAACTTGTATGAATTTCGACTCTTGATTGGGGGACACAATGCCTAATTATCTGTTCTAACCCTTTTGTTAAGGGGATATAATACTTAATATCTATTTTGTCCCTCATCCTAACGGGATATAGTAATTAGGAGACTGCTATCAGTTAGACATGACCTTACTCCAAGCATAATTCAAGTCTTTTGAAAATCTATTATGAACTTAATTCTATATGTGGTACTTTGCGAAAGTATAATTCAGTCCATCCGTATGTTTTGGATATGTTTAAAGTTGGTCAAAGATTTTAGGGTTAAATAAAACATGATATAGCCTAATTGTGATGTTTCGAAAATGTTTATGATTGTTAAGCATTTGGTTGTTTTGGAAATTGTGAATTAAAGAGGTTTTATACATCTTGTTCTGGAATTTCTATAGGAATATTAGTGCTTTTATTGGCTTTGCTGTGATTTTGGTTGAACTCGATTTGATGACCTCCCTTGAATGTTCTTTACTTGAATTCTCATGTCGATAAAAGGGTTTGAGAGATTCTAGTATGTCCTTCCTAGTTATTCTGAAGTTTAGACTTGAAATTTCTTTTGATTTTTTTTGGAATTTGTTCTGGTTTGTACAACTTTAGAGACCAAGCGATGGCACCTCTCTTAGTTCAAATGGAGCTACCTCCTCTTATAAGTTAATGCTGTTGAGTTTTTCCCGAACGAGCGCTGCTTGCTCTCTTTCTAGTAGCGCCATTTTCTTCCTGACCCATTTGTCGTTTGCTTTTTTTCAACCAAATGGCGTTGTTTGTGTCGACTTGAGTGGGGTTGCTACCTTTATGGTTTCCAGTAATTTGACATGTTCTAAGCAAGTAGTGTCGATTTCCTTGAAACTGGTGACACCGCTCCCTTCTTTGAATATAAGCCTTTGTTTGATTTCACCTTTCTACCTTTGTTTTTCATTATCTTTCTATTTTGTTATCTGCGGAGGAAGTCTAGTACCTAGAAACACAAGTTTTGAGATGCAAACTTTATTTCACAAAAGATTCTTGAAAGTGTAAATCTTTGGAGCTTAAACTTTTGGAAAATTATATTTATGTAACATACTTAATCATGAGTGAATTACTTTTTCTTACTAAGATATCGAGGTCACTCCTTCATTAGCATTTTGCTAGTTCTCTATTAGAAGGTGATGAATTAGATGAATTATTTGAAAGTTTTAAGTAACTGTAAAGCTGGAGTTTTAACTTGTATAATAGGATGACATTTGTGGATAATTGTTTAAGGTTCGGTTATGTTTGAATGCTTTCTGTTAGTGAGAATCTAAGTTGTTATGTTTAAACAAAATTTATGTTTCTATACTTTATCCTGTATTTGGGAGTCATATATTTAATTTTCAGTTAATGTGAGTTTATATATGGGGTTATGTGGATATCATAGTGTTGCAGCAGAAGCATAGTAGATTTAGTTTGACATGTTTAGGGTTCGATATTTCTTTTTGGGATATTGCCATGTCACTTTTCGAGTGCAAAGTATGACAATAAACTACCCTAATCCTGTGATATGGTTGGGTTCATTAAATCCTAGATGTTATTATCTATCAAGTTATTTGAAAATCAGAATATTTCTATAGTTTTTACAACGTTTTTTTTTTTAATTGGAAAAACATAATAAGCAATCAAATAAAACTTG
This sequence comes from Voacanga thouarsii, assembly GCA_026120185.1. Taxonomy (NCBI): domain Eukaryota; kingdom Viridiplantae; phylum Streptophyta; class Magnoliopsida; order Gentianales; family Apocynaceae; genus Voacanga; species Voacanga thouarsii. The sequence continues at coordinate 38,991 of JANUWF010001776.1, forward strand.
ATAACCTTATTGTATCTTTGACTTATGTTTAGATAATTTGGAGGATTTTGCTAAACTTGCAAACCCTCACATAAAATGCAATTGAAATCCTCAATTGTTGCAAAACTTGTAGTGATATCTTCTTTTCAAAATAATTTTTTAGTTGCCAATCACCGCCGGAGTAGATACTTCAACAAAAAGCATGGAGTGGATAGTGTCCTTTTTGTTGAATCATCTAGAGGTGATGGAAAAAATTAGGAATGAAATTAATCTCCAAATTACATCAACAGGGCATTTGGTTACAAGCCAAAATGTGTCAAAATTGCCTTATACACATTGCGTACAAACAAGGTGCTAAGAATGTTTAGCAACTCTTCTGCCTCATCTAAATGTATATTCTAAAGGCAAAGAAGGGATTGAACTGTCCAAATTTTTTTAAAGTAATTTATATATATAAAAAAAAAAATCTTTTCAACTTCCCTAATGAATGGTTTAAATTTTAGAACTCATCCACCTATACTTTTCTATGATTGAGATTAGTTTGGTCGTTATGGATAAATTAGTCATTGAACATTATATAACCTTTAAAAAAAAGAATTATGAAAATTATTTATTCACCATTATAACTATTAGTATTATTAAATATTACTTAATATGAACGGTAAATTTAATAATTAATAAGAGGGGATTGAATGTCGAAATTGTTTTTCTAAATAATTTTTTTTAAAAAATCTTTTCAACTTTCCTAAAAGGATCTTATAATATTTCCCTTTTCCACAAACAAATAAATGTTACTCCCTCTATCCCTTAGTATAAGTCGTTAGATATTACTTTTATTGTCCTAAATTATAAATCGTTGGGGACTTTTCAAGAATGTTTTGAAGTTATTTTTATCCTTTTATCCTTATTTACTATTCTCTTTCTCTCTCCTCTCTTCTCTTGTTTCCAAGACAGTTAAATAGGAGTGTTTTAGGAAGAAAAAAAATATAAAATCATCTTATTTTTAGGAATCTTAATGTGTGAAATTAAGTCTAGCGACTTATATTAAGGGATGGAAGGAAAAGTCCCCAATGACTTATACATTTAGAATGGTTAGAAAGATAAAAAGACAAACTCGTACGTTAGATGACCCTTCAGTTTTTTATAGAGACTCCTTTTGTCTTTCGCCCATTTTCAGTTTTCAACATCTGCATTCACATCTTTTACCCTTTCTCTCTGGTTGCCCCATGGCGTAAATAAGAGAAAAGACAAAAATCAAATATTGCACCAGAATAGTAAATTTTAGATTTTATACGAGAAGTGGGTATTAATCAGAAGCAAGATTTTATATTTCGTCTCCTCGTAGCTTCCTGCAACATGTTTCATTTTGCTCCTTGTTCTTTCATTTTTTGCTGGGAAATTTGGAACCCAGAGTTCACTTTCTACAAATTATGACACAAAATTTTCACATCCTTTATGACAAGTGATCGACGATTGCATTCTCTGGTTTTAGATAGAGGAATTGATGCAAAAGAAAATTCAATGAAAAAAAAGTGTATGCTCTCTAGAACCCTAGGTTTGTGTTTTTTTTTTTTTTTTGTGTTAATATCGTTCGCAATTTTGTTTTAATTTTACGGATCTCTATTAAGGTAGTTTGATTGTTTTTTTAATAATAATAATAATAATAATAATAATAATAATAATAATAATAATAATAATAATAATAATAATAATAATAATAATAATAATAATAATAATAAATTTTAAGTATCAGAGACTAATTGATGCTTTACAGAAACTGAAAAAGGAAAAGAAGATACAAGATAGTAACTATGTATTAGTGCGAAGTGTGATTATTGTTTGGATTTGGTTCAATAAAATATAATCTCGTGAATGTATGTTTATGTACCTAAGCAGTGATTAGGTTAAAATTTATTTAGTAGTTGTGAGGATTTTGTAAATCGATAGTGAAGCCTTTAGGTGCCTAGATTACGATATTTTATAGGTTTTGATTTGGTTGTGAGTTTGTAGAAATTTGTCCCATCCTTGTTGCTTATGTTATTCGTGGAATGAATTAGGGTGATCATTAATAATGATATGCACGTTGTTTTTGTTGCTTTTGATTCATGTTATGAGTTGGTGAGTGCTAGGTTATACATGCAATAGAATGGATCACAGGTTGCTTCTTTAATTGGAATAGCCTACTCTTATCTCCTTTTGTTGTCTTGTGATTAAGTACAAAATTTAGGTGCATTACTTGTGATTAAGGCAATTATTCAGCAGTTTGTTCTAGTGTGAAAATATGGTTAAATAAGTTATGTTGTTTTCTTCACTCTAAATTAATGTTATCATCTGTTTGGAAATATAGTCTCCCGTATGTGAAATAAGACAAGCAAGCAATACTGGTTCTGCTACATTTCTGGATGCAATGAACCAGATTTATATGGAGAATGCTGGTGTTTGATATCTCTCTTTACTGCTTTGCCATTTCTTTCCTTTTCTTTTTTTTCAAATTTTATTTAGTTCTACTATCTAGAACAGACGAAAATCGGGGAAAATGGATCAGGAACTACACTAAATACACAAAAGAAACTCTTTCTATGTTGTTTACTTTTAAGGAAATTAAGGGTTAATAAATTGAGCACTTTGATTATACTTACCATAAGTTGATAATTTTTTTGGTCAGAAATCAAAGAAAAAGAGAACTTGGGGTTTTGCCTTGCAGTTACAACGATGGTACAATAGGCTACAAAGAGATGAAGTGGTGGCAGAGTGGAAAGTGAAGGGAAAGATGTCTCTTCATGTTCACTGTCACATAGGTGGTGGCCATTTCCTTCTAGACTTGTGTGCTAGGCTCAGATATTACATCTTTTGCAAAGAACTCCCTATGGTAAAGAATTAAAATCCCAGACCAAAAAAAAAAAAAAAATCATCCGCTACAAGATTAAGATTAATCTTATATCTCTTCTAATTATGATGATCCATGATTAGGTCTTGAAGGCTTTTGTTCATGGTGATGGAAGCCTGCTCAACAGCTATCCAGAATTGCAGAAAGCTTCAGCACGGATTTACTTCCACTCAAGTTGGCTATTGTTGGGTTCGCATCCACAGTTTTATTGTGATGAGATGTACCCTAATCTTCCCTCATGTATAATCTCTATTCTACCTTATTTGGAAAAAAAGAGAATTATTTTTTCATTTTTACCATGTAGATGATAGTATAAATCAATCAAACTAAATCAAATTAAACCAAATCAATTATTTATCAAATTTATAAAGTTTACTAAATTTTAATTTTTTATAAAATTATATTTAATTACGAACGAAATTTTTGTATGTATTGGGAGTCGCCTACTAATTTGTCTTTCAAAGATTACATTGTCAATGGATACAGTATTCCAAGTGGAACGTTGATTGTGAATGCTTATGCTATTCATATAGACCTTAACGTGAGAGAAGAACCAACCGAGTTTAAGCCTGAAAGGTTTGAAGGAATCGAAAAGGAAGATGAAGGATTCAAATTTCTTCCCTCTGGGGGGCACTTTTTAGACGTCGAGCCTCAGTGGCCGACATTTTGTCCCAAATTTGACAAACTAATTTGATGTGAAATCTGATTTAAAAAAGGTGAAGTATAGGACATGGTTGATATGAAACCGTTTTGTCGCTTTGCTTGAATTTCATGCTGTGCCATCAACACCATTTCGGATCTTTTGTTCAAAGTCCTCCTTGTAACATTTTTTTTTTCCATCTCGTTTTTTCACCTAGCTTTTTATTGGTGTTGGGGGTACAACGTTTTCTGTATTTCCATAGGTGACCTGTTGTCAGTTTGACCACAATGGCTTGGACTTCGGAAGCTAAGAGAATAAAATGTCTTTCCTTATTCTTCATTTGCATGTGCAGAGGTTTGGTGAGCAATTTCGTAAATTTCATTGCATTTACACGTAACAAACCAAAGCTACCAACTTTAGTCAAATAAGAGTTTTTTTTTTTAAAGTTTTTCCCTCCCAATGGACGTCCGCTAATTATCGAACCGGATTTTCTAATTATTTATGCAGCCAACCATAGATATTTTTTCTTTTTCTTCTTATCTTTTCAAGGAAAGACCCCTATATATATATATATATATACAAAATTCCGTAGTTGTCGAATTAAGCATTAACCCTTGACCTTCCTCAGTTCTCCAACATGGAGGTTCTCTGGGGCGCTTTGCTACTGATTTTCTGCATTTTCTGCATTCAAAGAAGTTTCAGGAAACTGCAAGCCAAACTCCCACCAAGTCCTCCGGCTCTACCAATTCTAGGCCATCTCCACCTCCTAAAGGGTCCAACACACAGAGCCTTTCAACATCTGTTCACCAACTATGGCCCCATAATTTACCTCCGTATTGGGAACCGACCAACTCTCATCGTGTCTTCTCCATCCATTGCAGAGGAGTGCTTCACCAAGAATGATATCATTTTTGCAAACAGGCCAAGATCCATTGCCCAAGACTACCTTTCGTATAACTACACTGTTATAGGATCAGCCCCATATGGAGATCACTGGCGAAATCTTAGGCGTGTCACCACTGTAAAAATGTTCTCATCCACCGCCGTGGGCCATTCCTCCGCTATTCGAGAAGAAGAAATACGTTTTATTGTGCAAAAACTGTGGTCAAGCTCCGGCGGCAAAGTAAACGTAAATTCTTTGTTCATGGAATTCGTAGTCAATGTGATAATGAAGATGCTCACTGGAAAACGGTGGTCCGGGCCTTATGATTTATTTGATTCGTCTGTGCCGACGGGCCTTGCTGATTTTATTCCAATATTGAAGTGGATTGACTACGGCGGATTTAAGAAGAAGATTGAGGGTCTCCGTAGAAAGGTTGATAACGTCCTGCAAAATCTGATTGATGAAAGTCGAACAGATGATGGAGGTCCAAAATCAACCAAGCAAAATAAGACTCTTATCCAAATACTACTGTCACTGCAAGAAACTCAACCTGAATACTATACAGATGACATTATTAAAGGGATCATAATGGTAAGTATTCCTTCGTTGATTTTTTTTTAAAAGCTAAATGCAAACAATCCAAATTATTGTGCAATTGTTATCTCCCGCGTTTGACAGAACTGTCGATGAGATTACGGTTACTTAAGTTTAAATTATTTAAGACAAGCCAAGTTAGATTATTTCCAACTCCGTTTAGCACTCTCACCAGATATTAAGGAGTAAAATTTCACTTAATTTTCTTTATAGAGTAATATCTCCCCTACAAATTTTCTCTTCAGATACCATTCTCAGCCGGAACAGATACCTCAGCAAAAACCATGGAATGGACAATGTCACTTTTGCTGAATCATCCAGAGGTGATGGAGAAACTTAGGAAAGAAATTGATCTCCAGATAACATCATCGGGTCGTTTGGTTGCAGACTCAGATTTGTCAAAATTGTCTTATCTGCATTGCGTGATAAATGAAGGGCTACGAATGTTTCCTGTTGCACCATCTCTTCTGCCTCATTTGTCCTCCAAAGATTGCAGTGTCGCTGGATACCACATTCCAAGTGGGACAACATTGATGGTGAATGCCTACGCTATACATAGAGACCCTAATGTGTGGGAAGAACCAACCGAGTTTAAGCCTGAAAGGTTTGAAGGAATCGAAAAGGAAAATGAAGGATTCAAATTTCTTCCCTTCGGAGCTGGGAGAAGGTCTTGTCCTGGCTCTGTCATGGCTATTCGAACGACTGCGCTGGCACTAGCCACACTCGTTCAATGTTTCGACTGGGAACGATATGGGCCTGAACTAGTGGACTTGGAGGAAGGATCGGGATTCGTTATACCAAAAGCCGAACCTCTGGTGGCACGTTGTAGACCTCGGGCCCCTGTGGCTGACCTTTTGTCCCAAATTTGACAGACTAATTTGATGGTTTCTTTGGAGGAAATCACTTGTCTTGCATTTCCATAGAAGTGGAAGAAGGCGCACCTAAAGTGCAATCCAGTGGGAAGAATAAAGAAGGAATAATTTCACCAAATAAATTATAGCACTTGGCTCATGAAGCGAGTTCATTTACTTCTTGATTATTAGTTTTTAGGTCTATAGACCCCCTGCCAATGTCACCATGCCATCGGTCAATGATCTATTCAGCAATTAAAGTCGGTAACAACATTGGAGTGACCATTTAGGACTCTAATAGCATTCAATGAATCACCTTTATTAATCATTTTAAGACCTAGCTGTGTAGGAATAACTTCAGCTGTGAAAATATCCGCAGCAGTACCAGTCCAAGCTTTAATGATCTCCTCTTTGTCAATTTCTTATAAGCACCGCAGTTACTACTACTCCCTTCTGAAGAGTTGCATCAAAGTTAGTTTTGTACCTATTCTTTGGAAGGGGCTTCCAACTAGTGTCGTTTGGTGGGGGAATTTTGTTAAGTTTCTGCTAATGTTTGCATCCCAGTGGGCGTTGGCCTCTCCATTGATGTTGCATGAAAGATCCTCACAAGATTCCACCTGCTCGCCCGTTCTAATCTCAAATAATTTTAATCAAATTTATCATCTCGACTTAAGCTAAATTGAAATGATCAATGAACAAAGTAAAAATAAATGTTCTATCGTTTCAAAATATTTACCTTATATAAAACAGTAATCCTTATTCAAATGAAAAACCAAAGACAATTTGGAACAAGTAGGAACGATGTTAGCATAAATGAAATGTAAGTACTGCCATCTCTTTTATCTAAATGTGTATTCTAATTGTGAAGAGGGGAGTGAAGGGTCTTTACAAATTTTTTATGTCTTTTTTGTTTTTTTTTTGGCCTTTTTATAAGTTTTTAGTTAATTGTTTAGATTTAATGAAAGATATTTATTTTTAATAAATGATGATTCAGATCTCATCAATTTTTTAAGATAATTTTTTAGACGATAAGATTTGTTTGATCATCATATCTAATTTAATCATTTTACAGTTTTTTATTTTTTCTTTTCAAATTTTCCTTCTTTAATTTTGTAACCGTTGGCTTCCTTCTTGACTCCTCTTGCAGATTTTTCTTTTCTATGGATATCATTTTCAAACTTTTAATAGCGTTGTCTTCAAATCTGTCTCAGACACGAAGCCACAGCCGTTGGTCTTTAGATCTATCGGTAGGAGTAATACCGACATCAGCTCTTGGAGGAAAAATCGGCCACATTAAAATTATCTTCTAGGGAGGTCCGTTTGATATCTAAAAACTGCAGAGCAACAATCGACGAAATTCCTTGTGTTTTCCTTTGCCTTTGTGGATTTGTGTTTCTGGGTTAAGCTTAAATTTTTAGTTTTTTTCATAGATTGCCTTATGGCTCACCATTGTCGTCCATTGATGCTTTTACTTTGATAGTCCTAGGTGTCCTCTGCACAGGAAAGCAGCTGTGCATCCATGTTAGAGTCTAAAAAGCACATGCTCGTCTGCATTTACTGCTGCTTTCTACTACTCCCATGTATATTTCTTGATTTTCCCTGGTCACTCTCTCGTTCCTTTTTTCAACTCAGAGGAAAAGGAAAGAAGTTTCCTTATCATTAATTTAACCTTCCCCAGATAGAGAGAACCATCTATTTCTATCCTTGGAATTTTGTTTTTGCTTGCAAAAATAAGTTTTCTTTTTTTATTTTCCTTTTCTGTTGGGAAAATTTTTCCCTTTTCTGTCAATTGATTGGAAATGGTTTCTCCAGAAAATACCAATTAGTTGTATGATTACGGGTTGGAACATATTTCTGTGCCTGATGGGAATTTTTCAGCTTCGGCTCTTGGGCTTAATTGGCTCATGCAGTCCTTGAATGGTTCATCGAATGCTAGGTAATTGTAATGAGTTTTTATTCCTTTTTCTTACGGTTAAAAATTTTAATTTTAGCTTAATTTGATTTGTGATTGGAAAAAGTCTAGATTTTTGGGGCAATTTCTTTAATTTTTCAAGTCTTTATGTCTATACTCAATTGGGTTTTATGACTATAACTTACACAATTTTTTGACTTTTAATCTTTTTTGGTCTAGAGAAGGTTTTATTTGGAGACCCATTTGGATTTTTGGGTCTCTTGATGTATTTTTTTTTTACTCTTTCATTTGATTTGTATCTGAAGTTCAATCTATGAAGTTCTTCAAATTTTCCCCCAATTGTTAAATATTGTATCTGTTTGTTGAAACTAGCATTTTGGTTACGGTAGCAGCAGTAGTATGGAGTGGAAATTACAGATACTTCAATGTACTTTTTCTCTTATATATATAAAGATCTCTTTGGCATGGTTTTCTTGTAGAGCATAAAATTCCCAATTACCAAGTTGCTCAAATTGGTGTTTAAGTTGGACGTAGAGATGCCAAGACCCAATCTTCAGTTGGTTGGTAGTTGTAGAAATGAAGCAGATGAGAGAAGATTACAAAAGTTGAAGGACCAAAGTGTTGAACTGAATGTGGGCCATGATGTGGAGTTCCATAAGAATATGAGATACATTGTGCACTACTCTCTTTTTCTTTCATTGCTAACAGCTTCCCAATGTTTGGTTGTTTGAAGATGTTTAGGTCGTGAATAATAAGATCATTCATGCTAAGCATGATGATTTGATAATACTGTCAAAGCATGGAAGGGTAATTTTATATTGGTATTAAGATTTAGTTTAGTATATTTGAAGTTGCATATGGTTCAGATTTAGACTTCTAGAAGGTGCACTTTCCTTCCTCAACCTTTCATTTTTACTCAGTATTAGGATTTCTCCAGGTCTGGTCTCAGGCTTCCAATCTATGGCATGCTTTAGCAAAGGAGATAGTATTATTAGTGTTTCTTGAGAAAGAAAATTACTTCAAAAAAGATAAGTGGGATGGGATGAGAAACAAGTTTCTTTATTATTAGGGGATTTAATTAAGAAAAAACTTAGGCAATCATTTTGACTAGAATTGAATCTTTTGTTTTTGTACAGACCATAAATATGTGATGCCATCTTGTGGGACTTGGTTTTATGCTAATATTTTAGATTTTTGTTTATTTTTCTATTTTTTTTGTTTGTAGTTGAGGAATACTGATAACCCCATAGTACAATATGTTGCTGATATTTGTTGGATTTGTCGAAAGGGTTCACTTATCCCTATATGAAAAACGGTATTTTTCTTGGTCGATTTTTGGGTGCATGCTTTATGTGATGGAGATATGTTTTCTTATGAATGTGGGTCGAAAGGGTTTTTGTTAATTATTTGATCAAAAATTTTAGGACCTTTTGGCAAGAGATATCTGATTTTCGGAAAACGATATGTGATGGATGCCGACGTTAGTTTCCTGTTGAACCGGCCATTTTCATGAGTGGCCCATTCCATAATATTAAGGTGGTTATGGACTTGGCACGTAGTCCAAGCATCGATCAGTTCAATTTTATTTTCTTTGCTCTTGGCTTTTACTAATACCCCGTAGCTATAGTTACTAAATCTACATTCCAGGCAGAATATAAATTATTTTTTTGGTATCTATGTTTTGGTGTTCATGTTGTCTTATGTTTAACCTTGTCTCATCATGCTCAACATTTTTACAGTGGAAATACTGATTCAGTGATTCTTGTAACTGCAACTTGATATTCACTTGATGGTTTGAAGCTTCTGACTATTACTAATTGCTATCCATGGTATGCCAATAGAAGGGTAAGTTATATTTCTCTCAAAATAGTTTCAACAAAAATACTACAGAAAAACAATAATAACAAAAGAATGCTCTTCATGCATTGTATTGGGGAATTGGCTCTATCAGCGCAATAGGTTACTTTTTTTTTTTTTTTTTTTGTTTAAACCACTCGAGGAGTGGAATGTTTTATTGGAAAATTTGAGGGAAATAAAATACAAGGAGGGGGCTTTAGCTTGATCTCCAAACTATTCGAAAACGAGTTCTAATGGAAAGCAGTTGCATCTTGTCCATAAGATATAATCCATGAATATGCCTAGGTAACTCTGAAGAGTTAGAAAAGGAAAATTGTCCATTTTGATCCAATGCGTAGTTTGCCAAACGATCTGCAATCTGATTCCCTTCCTTGTAAACATAAGTAATAGTGAACCGTCTGAATTTTTCCCAGAGTAGCTCGAGTAGTCGTCTGAGCTGATGGCCTTTCCAACTCGAACGAGATCCATCAACAATCTGTCTTACTAGCAAATTAATAGTCAAATTGTACTAAAATATCAAATTGACCTAGCTTGTGACACTAATGAAGTCCCTCAACTAGTGCAGAAAGCTCAGCAGTGAAGCTATCCGAGTGACTAATAGTTTGAGCAAAAGCATGGATAAAGCTACCGTCACCATATCTCAGAATGCCTCCAACACTGGATAAATCGAGATTCCCTTTGCATGCTCCATCTATATTTAGAATGACCTCATTATGTCCTCCATTCAACTAAACGACTGCCTCTACCTATTTGGTTTTCGAAGCCTTCCATGAAATGGGAAAGAACCGAGAAAAGTCCTCAAATCCTACACAGAAGCAAACAAGAAAAGCTTGCATATTAATTGTAAAAGTATTTGCCATTGCAAGATAAAGTATTTTAACAATGAAAATGTAGATTATCATGCTTGCATTTGTTCCTATACTTCCAGATTTCCTAGAGTGAAATAGCAAAGAAACGCCGATGGATAGCTAACTCAGAAGATCTCCCCTTCCACCAATAATTAAAAAATTCCACAAAAGAGCGTCAATGACGAGGAGTTCGTCCTCTTGGAAGATGAGCAGAAGTGAGGACCCAAAATTCCTTCACCGCAGTGCACTCAAAAAACAAATGAGTAGCAGATTCCTCTACTGCCCAGCACAAATTACAGCATGATGGGAACTCTAAACCCAGGTGTTTAAGCTTTGAATCTAAAGCAAGGTTGCCATTAAGCAATTCCACATGAACATGAACACCTTAATGGTGGGCTAGATTTTGAGGTCTCCAATGTTTGTTACTGCTTGATGTGCCTGGCCTTTGTGACGAACCACTTACCAGGCTGAAGCGGAAGAAAAGCTCCTATTCTTAGAAAGTTTCCAAATCATAGTGTCATCAGCACCGTAGTAAGTAAAGACGACAATAAGGCAATAACTTTATACGCCAAATTAGGATCCAACAATTGACTGATCATATTAATATTCTAGAAACCATTGGATAAACAATGTGAGACTTTTAGGTTTGGTTGGATAACCTCAGAATTCAAATTACAAAGCTTCCCAAAACCCATCCAATCGTAAAAAAAAAAAAAAGACGAGCCATTATTAAGATTGAAGCCGATATTGTCCTTTGCAATCTCCCTAATTTTGAGCATCCTTCTCCAAACCCGAGAAGAAGAATAGTTGGCAGATAAAAGCATAGGATGAAGCCCTTTAGGATTATATTTAGCATACATGAACTGGGACTAAAGAGAACCACCTTGCCTAAACTTCCACCATAAGCCTAGCTCAAAAGAAACACTCACATCAAATAAAAATTGAACCCCTAATCCATTCTCACTCCAAGGGAGGCATAGGGCCAATGCCGTTTCTTCCCAAAAAGAGAATAGCCCCAAAAGAGATCAGCGAAAGCCTTCTCCATCACTTTTAGTATAACCCGAGAAGGTTCCATCGTGTGAAAAATATGTAGTGGCATAGAAAATAGAACTGAATGAATGAGTTGTAAACGCCCCGCATTGGATAAAAATATGAATTTCCATTCTCGAGTGTGTTTATGTAGCTTGTCCAGAACTGGTTGGAAGTGAATCCTTTTATTTCTTCCTTTGAACACAGGGCAACCCAAATAAGTAAAAGGAAGATGCTTTCACGAGAAACCCAGAACCTGTTGAAGTCGAGCAATAGCAGCCGATGGTGCCTTCTCCGACACAATAAAAGAGCTTTTGTCAATATTGATAAATTGGCCGGAGAAATCTTGATAATCCTGTAAGACATTAGAGATCGCCATGAGAGTAGCATTGGAAGCATTAGAGAATATAATAGTATCATCAGCGAAACTTAAATGAGAAATATTAGGATAGAAACGAGGAACATTATAAAAGGCACCCCCTTCTATAAGATGATTCAATCCTCTAGAAAAAATTTCTTGCGCAAGAATAAAGAGAGTTAGAGAAAGAGGATCTCGCTGTCGAAGACCTCTAGTAGATTTGAAATACCCATGAGGCTGACCATTAACCAGGGAAGAAAACTAACAATTGGAGATACAGTGATTTATTAGAAGAATGATGTGTTGATTAAAACCAAACCAAGACAAAACGTAGAAAAGGGAAGACCAAGAAAGGCAATCAAATGCCTTCTGCATATCTAATTTGAGGATGACATTTCTGCCTCTGGATTTTCGATCCAAGGAATGAACCAACTCTTGAGCTAAAAGAATATTGTCAACAATGTCTCACCCCTACACAAAATCAGACTAATTAGGAGAAATAATTTTGGGTAACACTTGAGCCAAACGAGTGGCCAAAACTTTAGTCACAATCTTGTTATAGTAGTTGCACAAACTGATTGGCCGAAAATCTCCAAAAGAAATAAGAGGACTTCTTTTAAGGATTAAGACAATAAGCGTGCTAGTAAAACCTTTGGGAAACGGAACACCGACAAAGAAATCTCCAACAACATTAACCACATCTATGGCAATCAAATCCCAACATGCAGTGAAAAAATGTCCCGAAAAAGCCATCAGGTCCCGGAGCACTATCAATGCCAAGGCTGAATACTGCTTGCTTAATCTCTTCTTTACTAGGAATTTTGGAGAGCATTAAGTTGTCCTAATAGGTAATCAATTGAGGGATGTTATCCAGAAGGGGAAACGCCAAAGGTGATGTAGCATTGGAACATGATAATAGCTCAGAAAAAAATTGCATTGTCTCTGCACTAATATCTGATTGCTGAGTCAGCCTCACTCCATCGGAACCAGCAATGGAAGCAATAATAAGCTTGGATCTACAATGTTGATAGTATAAGTGAAAAAAAGCAGTGTTAGAATCGCCTTCTTTCACCCATCGTAGCCGCGATTTATCCCTCCAGAAGTCCTTTTCCGCTTTCAAATGAAAGGCCAGATGAGCCTTGGCCTCCTGTAATTGCTCCCTGTGTTGAGGGGAGATAGACTAATCAAATCGGGCTTCTGCTTGAATAACCTCATCTTTTGCCCTTTGGATATTAGAGAAGACATTGCCAAAGACCTCCTTGTTTCAAGAACGAAGAGCTATTTCACTTGATTTGAAAGAGTTTTCCTTATCTGATATATTCTAGATTTGAGATTTAACAACTATAACTATTAGTAAGTATAGTATTATAACAACTATCATTAGGAAAAAGTATTTGAATAGTTGTTGATACCATTCAAAAGAAATGTAACGATATTTTAATGTGTATGAAGAAATTACTAGTACTTCAGCATCTAAATCAATAGCTAAATTAGTATCTAACCCTCAACGAGGAGTGCAATTGACCATTTTGAAGTACACACTAACATGCTCCATATTAACTTATTTATTTTAAGATTCATGAAAAAGAGAAACATCAACAAAAGTTTGATTTAGCATGTTAAACTTATTTATTTGAGCATATTAACTTAGCATGTTAACTTATGAACCTAATTCAGTCTTAGGTGCATGGAGGCTCAAGAAGGAGTGCAAACGTTAGAGTTTAAGTCTTAAGTTAGTTTAGCATGCTCCTCCCTTGCAACAGATCTTTCACTTGGATTTGGAAGGCAGAGTTTGGATCAAAATGATATTGTACTTGCATCTTCAGTTTTAGGTCTTTATCCACCAAGGAAAATGCGAAAGCAAGTCACCTATTACAAAACAGTAGCCAAAAACTGGTATGGTTACTGATCGAGACATTAAAGAAGAAATTGCTAAAACAAGAAGGGAAGACCAGTTGAGGTAAACCTTCCCCCCCCCCCCCCACCCCTCCCCACTTATCAAAAGAATAGAAAAAAATGGTTACCCTTCCCTTTTTTTAAAAAATATTTCTTTTTGATTTAGTTTTGTTTTTTCAAAAGAGCACGTAGTCTTCGATTTGATGCTATTTATTGAGATTTTTTTTTTTAGCGCTAGGATTAATTTTTTCAAGATAATGATTGTTTTATAGGTTTAAAGAAATGGATCCATTTGTAAGTGGCCAAGGTGTTGAAGCTAGATATCTCGATAAATTAACAGGTTAGACATAAATTCTTTCTCATAGGAATTTTTACTGAAAATATGGATGCTTTTGGTTTTTCTCATTCTCTGTTGTTCCAGGTGAGTGAATTTCAAAAGATCAATTCTTGAAATCAAAGAAAAGAAGCCTAAGGTAAAATATTAACTTGTTTGGCTGGTTTAACGATTGCTCTATTTATTGGTTCTATTAATATGGAATCTTTTGCTTCAACTATCATTTTCTTCCAAAACAATCTTCTTGCAGCAACATGCTTTAAAAATTAAATTTGTGATTTCCAATGTTTAAAATCTTTGTACTAATAGCAAGAAGCAGTCCATGAATGCCTGTGGATAGTGAATAACTCCTCCTTGGTAATTTTAGTGGCATTCCTGGGATTATCTTGTTGAGGATTTTTTTTGAAATTGATGAATGCAGATTATTATTATTGTTGTTGTTGTTATCTTTTGTTATAATGTATCTTTTATCTCTTTGAATGCTTCTTTTTTTCCCGCATCATGTTTGATTCATTGTATGATGAGAAATAAGGGAAGTTTTGAGGGTATTCCATTATGTTCGCAATATATTGTTCTTCACACAATTTAGACATGTTATAATTTTGTTCTTACTATGTGTTGTGTATGCATAATGTCATCCCCTTTCTCCTCGTTCCCACTTCGGTCATGTTTTTTATTATTTTCTGGGTCTCAACATTTAAGACTTTTGTTTTCTTCTTAATTAGCTTTCTCAAGTATGGCATGGAATTTTTGTAGTTGATCTTCCTTTTTGGCTTTTAGCAGTGATGAACTCATTTTTCCTGGAAGTTGTGTCAAGTTTTGCATTTGTTTTTTAGGTCTCAACATTTAGAGCTTTCTTTTTTTTCTTGATTAGCTTTGTCAAGTATGGCACTGGATTTTTGTAATGAGCATTCCATTTTGGCTTTAATTGGTGATGAACTCTTTTTTTTCCCCAGGAAGTAAAATTGAAGTGGGGCAAGGGGTTGGCTCAGACCTTTTGTATGAGATAAAGTCCTGGAGATTTTTATTGAAACTTACATGGCATCACTCTGAGTGTGTGTAAAGTGTGTGAATTCCATTTTTGGAATTGTATGGGCTACTAATGGGGATAAGCTACCTACTTCTTATTTATATAGTGTGTCCCTCAATGTTACTGTGCTACTTTATTATTGTTATCATTTTTAGATTCCACTGTAGAATTAATTGGGAAACAGCAAGTGAAGTTTCACTTTACTTCACCTAAACAACTTCCTGCCTCCAACGGATACTATCAATAGCAATTTCTTCCCTACTTATTTTACATAAATTGTCTAATCGTTTCTTAATTATCTTCATGCAAATTGGAATATCTTTATATTACTATGCTTACTAATAGTTATAATTGTTAAATCTCAAATCCAAAGTATATTAGATAAGGGAAATTCTTTCAAATCGGGTAATACAAGTAACCCATTACACTTATAGAGTTAATTCCCCAGTACAATGGATGAAGAGATAGTCAAATATTAGAATATCTTTACATTTCTTTTGAATAGTATCAATAATTGTTCTAATTCTTTCTCGTACTTAGAGTTGTTATAATTCTTTGCTTACTAATAGTTATAGTTGTTAAACCTCAGATCCGGAGTATATCGGATAAGGAAAACTCTTTAAATTAGGGTGAAATAAGTAACCCATTGCACTAATAGAGCCAATTCCCTAGTACAACAGATGAAGAGATAGTCAAACATTGGAATATCTTTACATTTCTTTTGAACGGTATCAACAACTATGAATATGGCTGCTCTTTGGGATCTACCTGCAATTTTGGTTTGTGAAGATAATCAATGTAAGACCCTAAAAGTATCTTTTTTTGTACCTTTTTTTTTATTTCTTAATTTGTTGAATTTCAGTAATTACACATTCATACATGTATGTCTGAGCTTTTGTTTTATGTTATAAAGAAAAATTGTTTTATTTTCTCACTTTTTTTTAAATGTGCTATGGTTTTTATTTTCATGTCTACTTGTACTTGGACTATGTTGTATAGTACCTGAACTTGCATTATTCATTGCACATGGAATGGGGATAGCAGAATGGAGGGCCGCAAAGAGTCTTGCTTATTACAAGAGAAGGGATTATGTTCCTTGTTTGAAGGTGCATTAAATTAGTCACTCTTGTGATTAGTATGTGAACATTTATTATATTAAAATTGATCATAGCTTCCCGATGCGATAAATTGAATGGTGGACTCTTAGCTTTAGAACTTAAACATAAAATTCAAATTCAAATTTCGCATTGATGCTTTCCCTTCAATTGCCTAACATAATTGTTCAAATATTTAATAAAATAGGATTACTTTTTTATTTATCTTCCATAATATAGACTTCACATCAAATGAGGTAACTATAACTTAATTTCCATTTGGCAATATAATGTGTGTGAGGATGTAAAGTAGTTCTAATTTTAATGGCTTATAAGCTGTAACACATGGTGAGTATTCTACCAATTCTTCCACTAAAAGAAAGGGTTGCATCTTAATCAAGTATGTAACTGTAAACTCTAAGGATGATTAGTAAACCAAACCTGTGGTATGGACTTAATGTCATTGATTGAAGAGAATAGCAAAGTGGAGCAAACTCCAATAAGTTTTTATGATGCCTGACTGAGTAGGAAGATGAAAGTGACTCTGATGATGATGAAGACAAGGAAGATGAAAGTGATGAAAAGACTCCAAAGAATGTATTGCCTTTTAGTTACGTTTTTCAAGCATAGTTGTTTTGGTCATGCATGTTTTTGTAATCTATATGTTGTGACTTTTTTATCTAAAGGTTGAAACTACCAAGAAGAGGGCAGTAGATTCAGCTATTAAAACCCCTATTCATGATTAAAAAAAAAAAAACAAAAGTGGATACCTTGCTTACTTTACAATTGTCAATTACTTGGGACTTTTTGTGATAATTGTCCATTACTTCAGACTTTTTGTGGTGAGTGGGAATGGAAGTGTGCTTTGCTTCAAACCACATTTGGTTTGTTTTTCACTCTTTCCACTTTTCTAGTTGTGGTGCTAATGTACTCTATTGGCACAGATAGCAAGAAGGGTGGGGGTCATGTGGCTACTCCTCACCCCTCAAAGCAGGTTGGGAAAACTCCTGCTAACAAGAATAAGCAGACGCCAAAGTCTGGTGATGGATGACATACATGCAAGAGTTATAACAAGTATATCTTTGTCTTATTGGCTTTTCGTTTTCGTAGAGGTGTAATTCCCAATGCCATTACAATTTTCACTTGGACATTCCTTGGAGGTCTTTTGGCTTTGAAAATGCATTGGGAACTCACAGAAAGGCAAAATATAGTGGTTGAAAATGAATAGGGTTTTACTCTTAAACCTTGGCTAAATGTTAATGCGTACACCTTTTTTCCACCCAAATCAGCAAAAGAATGATCAATTATATAATGATAACTATTATTTTATCTGATGGATATTATTTCTATTTTGTTTGAATGAAATAGTAACTGTCACCTGATTATGCATGAACTATATGATTTAGGTCAAAACTTCAACGACCAAATGAGAATTTTCTGTTTGCACCAGTTGAGGAAGGAACAACAGGAACAATTATAATCATACAACACCTGATGCCCAACATACAATATGGGCATATCAGGTTGGTGCCACTTTTGATTAGAACTGCATCATGACATTCTTGAACTGTGTTTTTGGTCCTATTAACCATTACTACACCTCCTAATATGCTTTCTACCATGAGTTTCTTTGTGAAATGAATTCTATTGAATAGTGTATAACATTTATTATTTTATAATACTGATCTAAATATTGGGGTCATTGTCTCCTCCAATTACTGTACAATTTTTTTCTCCCAGCAAAACTAAATTCAGGATAGTGAATATGGCATTGATATATTTTATACTAAACGACGTAAAATATTTTTTGATCATTTAGTTGTATCGGATAATGTTTTTCATTTATCTAACATGCAAACACTTGAATATAAAAGCTAGGCAATGAGAAATCAAGAATGTGAAATGCAAAACTATCATTTTCCTGTCATGTGTCTCTTGGTTTTATGCAGACTATCATTACAAATATATATTTATTTAAGCTGTACAATTTTGGTGATCAGAGAACAAGAAATGCCGCTAGAAGCTCAAATTGATTTTAAATTTTCTTAGTTGTGTATGAATAATTTATCATCTGTTATTCTCCTTCAAATCAACATTCTCAGGTGGGGAATGTTGGAACTCTTGAGCCCATGGATTTTGGTTTATTGATTGTATGAATTGGTAAAACTACAAAAGTGGTTCATATGTAAGGTTGTAACGTGATCATCCAGGAATTAGCATACATGCTTTCTTATTTGTTCTCCCACCTACCTTCAACCAGTAAAGTTGCATTTCTATAAGAATTCTAAACACTACCTCTATACTACTGTATTCATATTTAAAGGAATGAAATCTCATTTTTTTAGGATAGTGTATTTATTAAGGACTCTGCTAACTTCTCAATTCTTTTACACAATATTCCACATCTTCTACTTTCTCATTCTTGTTACAAAATCTTTTGGGTAGTAGGATTTAAATGTTTATATTCATATTGTGATATTACAACATATGGAATTTCACTAAAAATTGAAGATGTTTAAGCAGACACCAAGATATAATTAAGGGTTATAATGATATCTTCTTCTTAGGAGAAGCAAGGAAAAAAAAAAAAAAAAACCCTCACCAAGAAACAAAGTCCATGTTTAAAGATGTTAGTTTTCCTGAACAAAAATTTTGTCTGCGTTTATAATTCATATATTTTCAATATTTATAAGAAATAGTTAGTCATTATTCAATTAAAGAGATATCAAGAATAAACAAAATATATATAATTTTTTCCAAAAATAAAAAAACAAACATTAAAAATACATATATATTAAAACTTTTTTTTAACACGACGGACGAAATCTCTAAACATCAACTAGCTTAAAATAATTACCGAGTCAATCTTACACGTGATGAAAACTGTTAGAGGATATCTAGCCAACAAAAAAAAAGAGAAAAAAAAAAGGTTGTTAGAGGAATGCAATACGTAAAGATTTAAAAAGGAAAAAAAATTGAAAATCCATATGAAAAAGACTGTTTTCTAGATTATTAATAATATAACAGAAGGCCTCATTTTTTGCATAAAAGAGAAAGAAGAGACAAAAACAACACTCGCAAAATAACCTAATTGTTATAAAATTAGGGTAGTGTTAGAATAAAATCTACACACTACACACTAAGAAAATTCTAACTATTCTTTGCACAAGAATTTTTCTCTTTCTTTTCTCTCACAATTTTCTCTAATCTTTCTTTCACTAATCTTTCTTTCACAAAATAATGGTGTATTACAAGTTTAGAGAATAGCTCTATTTATAGAGCTCTAATTAGTCGATTACATCATGGCATACATCATCTTCCACTAATCTTAATTAGTAGTGTCTCCACTAAATGGTGAACATCCATAAAAATCTTCTAATTATTCACATAAATCCATAATTAGTGGAGCCTCCACTAATTAATGGAGATTCCAATAATTCATAACACTCCCCCTTGGATGTCCATCCATTACATAAAGAATATGCCTCGTTAAAACCTTACTAGATAAAAACTCAGTGGGAAAAAAAAATCTAGTGAAGGAAAAATAGTACACTATTCTATATATCTATTTATTACTCTCCCTAATGAGATGATTCCTTTAAATCTTTAAACCGACGCATACCGATTTTATATCTCAACTTCTCAAATGTTGCAGTCGGTAAAATTTTCGTGAAAATATCTGCGAGGTTGTCACATGACCGAATTTGTAGCACATCAATTTCACTTCTTCTGGAGTTCATGAGTAAAGAAGAATTTTGGTGAAATATGTTTTGTCCGATCTCCTTTAATATATCCTCCTCGTAATTGAGCTATGCAAGCTGCATTGTCTTCATAAAGAGGAGTTGTAATATCTTTGATTGATGATAATCCACAACTTTCTCGGATATAATGAATCATGGATCTTAACCATACACATTCTCGACTTGCTTCATGAATGGCTATAATTTCAAGCATGATTTGAAGAAGTAGTCTGCTATAGATTGTTTCGTAGAACGCCATGATATAGCAAGTATTTCCACATGTAAATAGATAGCCCGTTTGAGAACGTGCTTTATGTGGATCGGATAAATAACCAGAGATCTCGCATAACCTATCAATGTTGGACTGATTTTATTTGAATAAAATAATCCGAGATCAATTGTACCTTGGAGATATCGAAGGACTTGTTTAATTCCATTCCAATGTCGTCGTGTTGGTGAAGAACTAAATCTTGCTAATAAATTGACGACAAAAGCAATATCGGGTCGTGTATTATTAGCAAGATACATCAATACACCAATTGTACTCGAGATATGGTACTTCGGAACCAAGGAGATCTTCATCATTTTCTTGAGGTCGGAAATGATCTTTATCCACATTTAATGATCGGACGATCATTGGAATACTCAATGGATGTGCTTTGTCCATGTAAAATCTTTATAGCACTTTTTCTGTATATGTTGATTGATGAATAAATGTTCCACTCTCCAAATGTTCAATTTGCAAACCAAGGCAAAATTTGGTTTTACCAAAATCCTTGATTTCGAATTCTCTTTTTAAATAATCAATTGTTTCTTGGAGCTCTTCAGGAGTTCCAATAAGATTAATATCATCAACATATATAGCTAATATCACAAATTTAGAACCAGATTTCTTAATAAAAACACATGGACATACCTGGTCATTTTTAAATCCCGCTTTCAATAAATATTCACTAAGACGTGTGAACCACATGCGCCCAGATTGCTTCAGAGCCATATAATGAATTTTGCAACTTGATGGAGTAATTTTCACGAGGATAATGTTTATATGCTTCGAGCATATGAAATCCTTCGAGGATTTTCATGTAAACATCATTTTCTAAATTTCCATACAAGTAAGCAGATGACAACATCTAATAGGCGCATATCTATCTTTTCATGTACTCGCTAAACTGATAATATATCGGAGTGTAATAGCATCAACAACAGGAGAATAAGTTTCATCATAATCAATACCTGGTCTTTGTGAAAAACCTTGGGCTACTAATCGCGCTTTATATCGAATGATTTCACTCTTTCATTGCGCTTTTGCACAAATATCCATTTGTAGCCAACGAGTTTTACACCTTCCGGTGTTCGGACTGCAGGTCCGAAGACTTCACGTTTTGTCGGTGCATTTAACTCCGATTGAATCGCATCTTTCCATTGCAGCTAATCTTTTCTATGCCGACATTCATCAACCGATATTGGTTCGGGATCATTATTATCTTGTTTAACATCAAGAGATATATTGTATGCAAATATATTATCAATAACAGTTTCTATCCGATTCCAACTTCTACCGGAAGTGGTATAATTGATAGAAATTTCAGTGTTACTTTCATCAACTTCTGGTTCTTTGTCATCTATTCTCTCTTGGTCTTTATCATTCTTTTCTTCAATGTGATCTTCTGGATCATTTAATCCTCTTTTCTTTCGAGAATTTTTATCTTTAGAACCAAGAGGTCGGCCACGCTTCGGCGTGTTTTTGACTCAACGACTAGAGGTATAATATTTTATTCTCACTGGAACTTCAATTCGAATAGGAGCATTTATAGTCTGGAATATGCGATTTTATAACTCTTCCGGAGTCAAAAAAGCGTCCGGCATTTGATTTGCAATGTTTTGCAAATGAATTATCTTTTGAACTTCAAGTTCACATGCGCTTGTGTGCGAATCAAGATAATTTAATGATGTTGTCCAATCAAGATTTTCTTGTACTGTTTCTGTTCTCCCCCTAATTTAGGGAACAATGACTTCACAAGAGAATAAGAAAAGAAATATAAGAAAATGATGACAAGCAGGAAATGCCAAGAAAAATATCTCCTTTTTTTTTCCACTCTTCCCGGTACCGACTTTTCCTCTTCCTCTCTTGTCTTTTCTTCTCCTCCGACCCTCTACCTACCATCTACCTCTTCTTCTTCTTCATACAGATATATATGTATATATATGTATCGATATATATCTCATATATACATATATATATATATGTATCGATATATATCTCAGTTATCAATCATTAGTAAACATAAAAAACAAAAATCACAAAGCAGATATGGAGACTCGTAATTCATTTGAGACATGGTCAAATTTTGACTCGGTTTCTGCAGCGAGATGTTGATGTATTTTCCTTTCCAAACCAACCGCTTCGCCTAATTCGAACGTAGAAGATTTTGATATGTTTTCCTTTCCAAACCAACCGCTTCCTCCTAATTTCAGGTGAGATACCTTTGAGGGCTTCCATTTGTTTTTAGTATGCTTGATAATGAAATTAAACTCTCTTTTGGTTTATTTTTTATGTAAATCAGTGGAAATTTTGAACATACTGCTTTGGACCAAGTTGATCTGCCCCTACAAAAGACTACTTTTGATACTATTCCTCTTGATGCTATTCCTTTGAATGAGGATATGCTTGTGCATGATCATTTCTACTCTCTAATGGATTTTGAACAAAGCCAGAATATGTTTCCAGGTTATTATACCTTTAAACATGGATTTTGAATGGTATTACCTTTATTGATATTATTTTCTTTTTCTAGGAGAAATAATGAGTGGTCTTGGCAACGAAGTCGGAGTAAGTACTCATGAAATGCATAATATCGAAGTTCAAGATATTATTGCAGACAAAGTTCCTGGGGAGAAGAAGATGATTAAGAGGCAGAGAGAGAAGAAGGGCAATAACTCCCAGACACTATCAAGAGAAACAATTTCGCAATACTTTTACTTACCAATCAAGAGCGCGGCTAAAGAACTGAATATTGACATAACCCGTCTCAAGAAATGATGTAGGGAGTTAGGAATTTGGTGAGCTTGGAGACCATAATCAAGAATGTTCAGGTTCTCTCTCATACATACTTATAATTTGTAAGTCTGAAACTATGAAAGATTTATAAGTAAATAACCGATGATATCACTTCGATTTACGGGAGATGCAAAATAAAGAAGAAGGAGGACATATGGTCGAGAAGAAATTGAAAGAAGCCATTGCGATATCTGGAATGTGAAAAACGGTTGGTGGAAGAAAGTCCTAATACGCAGTTAGAGGACCAAACACGAAATTGAGACAAGCATGCTTCAAGGCCAAATATAATAAGAAATTTAATTATAATAAACTTAAGGAGATCATAAAATCTCAAGACTCATTTAGCAGTAATTTTACGGCTAATTCTGCTCCTAGTCTCGATGCTAGCTCAAAAGGGAAAGAAAATGAGGAGGATGTCGAAAAAGAGGAGCTGAAGTCCATAATTACTAATTGTTTGTCTTCCTCTAATGTAAATATTGAAAAAGAATAATTATAAACCTTCATCTTACATTTGCCGACTCAATTACAAAAAAGCAACTATAAGCATGTATCATCAAGTTCATATGAACACTAGTGATATGAATAAAAGATGTGATGCTTATTATTAATGGAAATATCTTTTTCCCTTATTATCTTTTCTGTTCCACTTGGTGTGCAGTATTTCTCCGTGATAAGGGAAATATCGAGTGTGTCCATGACCATAACCACGGCCACTGCCACAACTACGACTATAACGATGGCTTGCAGGAGCCAACAACATTCACTTCAGGAGTCTTGTTGAGTCGATTCATCCGACTTCATGATTTCTCAATAATAACTCATGTTAAAGTCTGTCAATTTTAGATACCCTTTTTCTCGATATTGTTACTCGTAGGACATGAAAAGTGGAGAATGTCTTCTCCAATATAACTTCATCGATAACTTTTTCTCCGTAAAATTTTTAACTAAGATGTAGTTTTATACATCACGGAGTTCACGGTTTTACAATCTTGCAACTTCAGGTGCAACCATTCATACCGTGTAGTGGGTAGTACGACCATCTTCAGGTGGTCAAATTTTTCTTTTTATCCACATGACATATGGATCTCTTTTTTTTTTTTAAGTATTTAGATGCATTTCTGTATGACATATAATTTTTTTTTTCAGAAATATTAAGGGCTACAAATTCGAATTTAGCGAGATCAATAAATGCGTACCTGTCTTCTGGCTTTAATAACGGCAGAAACTCGTGCTTAGTCTTCTGGCTTTTGTACCGGTAGAGACTCGCGCTGATAACGTGTTATAAAATTAGGGTAGTGTTAGAATAAAATCTACACACTACACACTAAGAAAATTCTAACTATTCTTTGCACAATAATTTTTCTCTTTCTTTTCTCTCACAATTTTCTCTAATCTTTCTTTCACTAATCTTTATTTCACAAAATAATGGTGTATTACAAGTTTAGAGAATAGCTCTATTTATAGAGATCTAATTAGTGGATTACATCATGGCATACATCATCTTTCACTAATCTTAATTAGTAGTGTCTTCACTAAATGGTGGACATCCATAAAAATCTTCTAATTATTCACATAAATCCATAATTAGTGGAGCTTCTACTAATTAATGAAGATTCCAATAATTCATAACACTAATAAATTTTATACAATAAATACGGTAACGGAATTTTCCCGAAACATACAGGAGTTGTGACAACCCCGGAAAGTTTTGGTCCTGTGATGTGATGTGTGCTTGAGTTGAGGGAGAAAGTTAATTAAAATTATATTGCGTTTAATATAAAATGTTGAGGTTGTGGGTGGATTTGAATTTGTATTTTTAAAAAATAAAATATTTTTTATTTTGATCAAAAATATACTTAATATAAATAAATTTTAATTGCTTTATTATTTACTCTAAATAAATCAAAATATTAATTTTTAAATCAATAGATTTTATATTTTTATAAAATAATACTTATATTTTAAAAAAAATTATTCCAAATACAAAATTCGTACTTTTCTTGATCGAGCAATCAGGAAAAACAGCAGGAAAACTAGTTGATTATTGCCATTTCATCGTGACACGAAAAGTTGATCCATGCTAAGATAAATTGGAATCTCAAATGGCAATTATTGCTTCCGTTTGCCATTTCATCGTGACATCTCTTCTGTTCGGCCCCATATGTATTGCCGTGTCAAACTTCACCAAGAATGATGCATAAGAATTGACATTCTGCACCACGCTAATGACTTTATTGCCCTCTTCTGTTTTTTCAACCTGCCATTTTTTTTTCTCCCTCCAAAATAAGCTGACATAGTTAAATTGGCTTAAAACTAGACCTTTTCCAAGCCAAATTAATGACAACCATGACAATGTACAAGAGTGACATGAAAAGAGTGGTGGATGGTCCGTCTCTTAAAATTTTTTAATACATATATTTAATTTTAATTATTTTAAAATTTTAAAAATTATAATATTATCTTTTAATATAATATTTCGTATAATTTATTTTTCACTTAAAATTTTTTTCCCGATGATGACAATGATATACTTAGGCTGGGGTAGGACAAAGAATTGTCAAAACGTGGTAAGAGACAAACCGCGTGGCATTTCTAATGAAGTTATACGGACATGATTCGGACTGCAGACGATATTTTGCAGAAGCACCAACAACAATTAAAGCTATGGCAGTCCTATATATTCACCCAACTTGCTCCTTCATCATGTAAAGCTCCATTCATGGATGCAGAGGAACCCTTAGAAATCTATCCTTATTCAGTTCTTCAACATGGATGTGCTCTGGTGCCCTTTAGTTCTGATTTTCTCCATTTTCTTCGTTCAAAAATGGTACCAGAAACAGAAAACGAAACTCCCACCGAGTCCACCAGCTCTACCCATTTTAGGCCATCTCCATCTCTTCAAACGGAGGCCAATTCACACAACTCTCCAACAAATATCCGCCAAGTATGGCCCCATAGTTTACCTCCCGATTAGAAAGCCGCCCTACTATTCTTGTGTCTTCTCCGTCTACTGCAGAGGAATGCTTCACTAAGAACGATGTAATCTTCGCCAACAGGCCACCCTGTATTGTCTCCGATCACGGCGGCTACAACAAAGCCGCTCTTTCGTTCTCCCCTTATGGAAACCACTGGCGTAATCTTCGCCGCATCACCACCATCGAAATCTTTTCCTCCACTGCCCTCAATCGTTTCTCTGCTATTCGGGCTGAAGACATTCATCTCATTGTACGAGAAATTATTTCAACCTCTAATGAAAACAGCAGAATAAACTTGAATTCTTTGTTCATGGAATTGCTAATCAATGTGGTAATGAAGGTGCTCACTGGAAGACAATGGTCGGACTCGGAACTTACGAGTAAGGATATATTTGGAGCCGACATGCACGTACACCCTTGTGATTTTATTCCCTTCTTGAGATGGATTGGTTTTGAAGGATTTGAGAAACAGATAAGGCATTACTCCAGAGAAATGGATAAATTCCTGCAGCATCTACTCGATGAAAGTCGAAGAAAAGAAACAGGTTCAAGCTTAGCCAACCAAAATAAGACCATCATCCAATCACTGTTGTCACTACAGGAAGCTGAGCCTCAGTAGTTAGTACTACACAGACTATCTGCTCAAGGGAATTCTAGCAGTAAGATGTTCTATTTACAGCTTCTACTCTATGTTTATTTGCACCTTAATTACTGTCTTCTCTTCATGTTACGTTTAATTAGTAAATTGCTTTCTTCAATGAATTTAGGTCGCCATTTCATAAATGTTTGCAAACCAATATGCTAGGGAGTCCAAACGCCCAGCCCCAAGCTTCGTCAATTGTGGAGGCTTACAGTCTCACAATTTGAATTTCACATGCTTTGACAAAAGAATCATTAGTTTTTTACTCTGTTTTTCTTATTTTGTTGAAAAATTTCTTTAGGATGTATTTGGAGCTGGGCCAGACACTACAGCATCAACCATGCAATGGGCAATGTCCCTAATATTAAATCATCCCGAAGTCATGGAGAAGGTAAGGAATGAGATTGATCTTCATGTTGCATCGGAGCGTTTGATTGAAGATTCAGATCTTTCTAAATTATCGTACCTGCTTTGTGTGATCAATGAAACACTACGGCTTTTTCCTACTGCACCGATCCTTCTGCCTCATTTATCCTCGGAAGATTGCACAGTAGGTGGATTCAACGTTCGTCGGGGTACAATATTGTTGGTAGATGCTTGGGCTATCCACATATATCCTAGCGCATGGGAAGAACCAACAAAATATAAGCCAGAAAGGTTTGAAGCATTGAAGAAGGAATGTGAAGGGTTCAAGTTTTTGCCATTTGGAACGGGGAGAAGGCCGTGTCCTGGCGCTGGTATGGCCATGAGATTAGTTGGGTTGACAATCGGCACATTTGTTCAATGCTTTGAATGGCAGAGGATTGGCCCTGAGCTAGTTGATTTGGAAGTGCAAGAAGGATCTCGGTTCGTGTTGCAAAAGGCCAGGCCATTCGAGGCATTTTGTAGGCCTCGGCCCTGTATGTACCACCTCCTCGCTCAGCTCTGAGTTTCTCAACTATGGAAATACTTGGTGAACTTAGTCTATCGTGAATTACTACTTTAAAGTGTTAGATTTTTTTTAAATTGTATAACACTCAAAGTATATAATACAATACTATATATAAAAATATATAACTTTTACTGCATATAATACAATATTCGAAATAGTGATTCATGGTGGATCGGATCCACCCAAATTTTTACCAGTCTTTATAAGTTACTTTTCTTATGCGTCTCAAGAAGCATAAAGTAACCATATCTGCCCTAACCTTTGAAAAGGATTTATGTAGGCTTGTATTCTATAATTTCCAACTTAATCTACACTATTGAATTAATAACCTTGCATTATTATGAATCAATACTTTGGTTCTACCAAGTGATAGGATTTCTTTTCCTAGTAGTGCCCTAGTCTAATAGAGTACATGGTTATACAAAAATGCCTTCTTCCTTCGCCATGGTATCAGCACAAGTATTTGCTTTTGGGTAAAATATACTAGTCACTTTTAAATTTTCATAAATTTTAATTTTTACACACAAACTTTAAAATATATTATTTTAACCCTCAAACATTTAAAATGACTAAAAAATAATATTTTCATTAATTGAAACTATTAAGTACTTACAAAAGTTTATCACATAGTTCTTACATGACCTGTTTTATAGGTATTTTCGTCCATTCATAACCCTCATCATGTGGCGCTAAGTGTCACTCTAATTCTTATAAAGTTGCTTCTGTATATGATAGAAAAATACTATTAATATTTGTACGTTTCTCACTTCTTTTTTTAATTTTATTTTTGATAATTTACTTTTCCTTTCAAATTTATTCTTCTTTTTTGTAGAGATGTTAAGAAAATTATTATTTATCGATAACAATATTTAGATTTCTTTACTATCCATCAAGAATTGAATCTGATTTTTTCTTTTTTCCTCATCTTTATATATGAGTTTTATTTATTAAATGGTAAAATTTGTGATTTTTGTTGTATGATTAGATTCAAAGATGTACGAAAGAGTAATCTCAAGATTATTGAGTCGCATAAGACGTATGGAGTCAAATCTTGAAATTGTTGTTGATAATATGAATAAATTCGAAGAGAAGATAACGATATTAAAGTTAAAAAATAATATTTTAAAAGCATAAAATAGGGAAATGATGATTAAATCTAGTGATTTTGTATTCTACTTGAACTTTTATTATTAGTGAGTTAATTTTTAGATATTTTGAATATTCAAGGATTAAAATAATATATTTTAAAGTTCAAAAATAGAAATTAAAATTTAAAAAAATTTAAGAGTAATTGACATATTTTACCTCTATTTTCGATAAGCATGGTATAGGTTGTATCCTTGGAACCACTGCCTCGGTTACGTGTCAAACATTATAGCAAAAATATTGATTATAAGTAATATTGGATAAATGAATAAGATAAAGTATATTAGTGGCATCGGTCTAAACTTCTAAGTGGGTGATGTTAACATTTTTTTTTTTTGCAAAGTAAAGATTCAACCCTGTATTTCATCAGAAATAGAAGAGGAAGTACTCCCCTCCTCACACAGTACAAGATTTGAATGGGGGGACTGAAGTATTTCCCCCATGATTACATAAAATAGCCGAGGGAAGGAGAGATGGGGGTAAATAACCGAAATAATTGTGAAGTTTTGCCCATTTGGCAATTTCATGCGCATATACATTCCCGGATCTGGGGATATAAAGAAACTTCCAATTATCTCTTTGCTTAAGCATAGACTTCACTGCATTAGTGGATCCTTTTCCCAGCCATTCCTCAGCGGATTGAATACCAGTAATTGCCCTTATAACATTTAATGAATCGCCTTCCAAGATGACCTTAGATATATCAGCCGCATCAGTGATCAATGCAGCATTAAGAGCAACAAGGACTTCAGTAGCAAAAGCGTCCCCAGCAAAATCTTTCCCAGTCCAAACCGATAGAGTTTGTCCCATATGATCACAAAACACACAAGTAAAAATCACAATTCCACCTTGAAAAGCAGTGTCAAAATTTACTTTGACATAAGGGGGAGGCGGTGGCAGCCAAGAATTAGAAAGATTAAATGATTACCTCTTCCATTGTCGGGTAAGACTGGATTCCCAATACGCATTTGTTGTCCTGCTAATATGAACTGATAGCACCTCCCATTGTTGATTAGATTCACCTGCATGCAATTGATTTCTGTATTTCCATACATTTTCCATCAACACCACAGCATAGTTAAGAAATTCTCGTTTCGTATCAATTGAAAACGGGAATGCGTTATCCAAATTTAACAGTTCCATTATCTAATCTTCCACTTTCCAGGTTGAGAATTGGTCTATTTTAAAATGCCATTTAGAATGCCACCAGAGACATTTGATAAGGGGATAGAGAAGGAATATATGCTCCAGATTTTCTGTAGTAGAATGACAGATGCAACAGGATTGGTCTATCAAGTCTAGCACCCGGCCCAATCTTGATTTTGTAGGTAGTAACTGGGAAATAACGCACCATAAGAAATGTTTATGAAGACTATGTAAGCGGGAAGACCACAGAGATTTCCACAGTTTGCTGGGGAGAGGAGGAGCAGATGATGGGAGGTTCATATGTGGTAAGGGGGGGATAGAATTATACCTCATCTAATGAATACTTTTGTAAGCAAACTTAACAGAAAATCTCCCTGACTTGGAGGGAACCCACACCAGTGAGTCGTGTTCCCTAATCTGGGGAATATAAATTTTCAGAATCTCCCGAGCAGTAGGTGGTGGAAACAAATTCGAGATCAATTCATAGTCCCATAAGTGTTGATCAGAGAGTATAAAGTCTTGAACTGAATTCACATGTTGCTGGTCAATAGGAACAGGCACTACAAGAAAAATGCACTTTAGCGACGGAAATTAGCAACGGCTTTGTTACCATCGCTAATTTGCAACGGAATAGCGACGACAAACAAAAATTTTTAATTTAATTTTATTTTTTAAAAATTTGTCAGAAGCCATAGCTAATCCTTCGCTAATTAGCGAGGGATTAGCTACGGTAAATGAAATTAACACTAATACTAATTAATTGTTCAAATGCCGTAGCTAATCCATCGCTAATTAGAAAGGGATTAGCTACGGATTCTTGTCCCTCGCTAATTAGCAAGGGATTAGCTACGGATTCTTGTCCCTCGCTAATTAGCTAATCCCCATACGTAATTAGAACTTACATTAATCTCAAAAAATAATCTGGCGGGTCGGGTCGGTGGTCGGACCGAACCGGTTACGCCGGGTCTTGACTAATTAATTTTTTTTAAATAAAATTCGTTGGCCGTCGCTAATCCATCGCTAAATTTGGCCATCGCTATTATAAATAGCGACGAATTAGCGACGACCTTAATTGCAAATTTAATTATAAATATCATTACTTAATATCCATCGCTATTAGCGACGGATTTTTGGTCCTTCACTATTTGCGAAGCCAGTCTTAGCGAGGGTAAAAATCCGTCGCTAATCCGTCGCTAAACTCAATTAGCGACGGATTAGTGACAGATTTGACCGTCGCTAAATTGTTGTTTTCTTGTAGTGAGGAGGAAGACGATGAGTAGTAAGACTTGATATCCACGGATCTTCCCAAATGTTCACCTGCGAGTCGTGACCAATGCGATAACATAGTCCAGCTTCCAGTATCTTCTTTGTTTTCCATAAACCTTTCCAAATCCAAGACAATCCACTGGGATAGCTTTCCATATCCAATAACCTTCTGCCTCGAAGGTATTTAGAACGGATTAGGTTAACCTAAGGGCGATGATCTTTAGTGTATAGTTGCCAGGAAAGTTTCGTGATCAAAGCCAGGTTATTGTCCAAAGCTTTCTGAAATCGCATTCCTCCTTTATCTTTTGGTGTGCAGATGTCTTCCAAAGATTTAAGATATAAATGTCTACCAGAGTTTTCTTTAAAACCCCACCAAAAGTCACGCATCAGAGTATCCAATTTATTACAGATGGAAGAGGGAAGAAAAAAACATTGCATGACATAAATAGGAAGTGATTGCCCAGCATGCTTTATTAATACAGATCGAGCAACCTATGATAGAGAGTTCATTTTCCAACCACTGATCTTCTGTCGGAGTCGTTCCACTAATCCTTGAAATGCCATAGATTTTGAAGATTTCTTACAGAAAGGTGCCCCCAAATAAGAGCTATTGTAAGCACACTCAGACATGTTGAATATAGAACGGATGGAATATTTTAGGGAGGACCTCACATTTCTGCTAAAATGAATTGTTGATTTATCAAAATTGACAGAAAAACCAAACCATCTGCAATATGTAGCCAATAGGTTATGAATCACCTGTGCCTCAGAAGTAGATGCTCTACAAAAAAGAATCAGATCATCCGCATACATAAGATGGGAGATGTAAGGGCAGAAACGTCCAATTTTAACCCCATGGAACAAATGATTTGACTCCGCTACGGTGAGCATTCTAGATAGAAGATCAAAGTACAATACAAATAGTGAAGGAGATAAAGGATCTCCTTATCGAAGACCTCTGTAACTTCTAAAGAATCCAAAATGAGAACCATTAATCAATACTAGAAATGATATAGTAGATATACACTCTAAAATGAGGTTCGTGAATGGAGCTGTAAAACCATGATTTCTCATAATGTTGATGAGGAGAGACCATTCGACCTTATCATATGCCTTTTCCATATCAATCCTAATAGCCATTAGACCCAAACTCCTTCTCTTGGTGTTTAGATGATACATTATCTCATGACACATTATCACATTATCAGTCATACCACGAGAAGGAATAAAAGCACCTTGAGAAGGGGCTACAAGACTATCCAATAAAGGTTTAATCCTATCCGCAAAATTTTTTGAAATAACTTTATATACCACATTACACAAAGTAATAGGCCGGAAATGATCAACTTTGTAAGCAGAATCCCTTTTCAAAACAAGAGCAATGAAAGTATGATTTAGAGAGGTAATCATTTTCCCATGAACAAAAAAATACTGGACAACAGCAACTACTTTTGCTTTGACAATATACCAGTAAGTTTTGAAGAAATAAGGAGTCATATCATCAGGATCAGGACTTTTTCCAGCCTTCATTTCAAAAACTGTTTGACGGATAAGATCATCAGAAGGAGTAGCACACAAATCCTCATTTTGAACATTAGTGATGGAAGGAGAAATGAGACTATTGATATTAGAGGGAAGCTGTGGAGAAGAAGAAGAAAACATATTGCTGTAATATTGTTCAAAAGCTTGACCAATATCTGTCCAGCCTGACTGCCAGTCATCAGTCCCTGTGAGCAGAGAATCAATACTATTATGTCTTCTAGGAACAATTGTTGAAAGATGAAAAAAACGGGTATTTGCATCACCGTCTTCGAACCAAGACACTTTTGCTTTGTTCCACCAGAGTAATTGTTCTTTTTTAAGTTGCTCATCCAAAGCTTCTTGTAAAATCTACTCTTTTTCCAAAACAAAAGAGGATTGCGGAAGAGACTGAAGATTTTCAATCTCCCTACGAATCCCAATTACATTGTGCTGAATAAGACCAAAAACTGATTTATTCCAAAATTTAAGAGCCTGTTTTACATTTTTAATGCTAGAGACTAGAATAGTAAGAGGCGATCCCCAAACCGGAATAGACCAGGCGGACAAAATAATATCATGAGAGGAGTTTTCCCGTGTCCACATAGTCTCAAATTGGAAAGGTCTTAACAACCGTTCAGCTGGAGGAGAAATGTCAAGGAGAATAGGCTTATGATCGGAGGAGAGAGCAGTAAGATGGTGAACAGATGCCCATGGAAACAGGACACGCCAAGCTTCATTTACGAGTCCCCTATCAAGACGAACCTAGATGTTCGTAGTTCCCGATCGTTTGTTATTCCAGGTAAATGGAAAACTAGAGAATCCCAAATCAATTAAACTTGCATTATCCACAAAAGAAGTAAATCCTCCAGATAAAGAAGCACAGAAGGGGCGCCCCCCAAATTTTTCAGAAGATTGAGTTATGCTATTAAAGTCTCCCATGATCAACCAAGGCCTAGCAAAGCTGCTACCAATATTTGAAAGATCCTGCCAGAATTTCTATTTTTGAGAATATATGCAAGGACCATAAACTCCAATTAATTGCCACGGAGATCCAAGCTGAGCACAAAATATAAGGCTAGTAATCAAACTGTTATTTGAAGCTATAATCTGTAGATTCACATTTGGCCACCAGCATAAAGCCAATCCACCAGCATAACTAATAGCAGGAACAAAATGAAAATCAGGAAAACCAACTGCAGTCAAAATCTTAGAAATTTTTACAAGGGAGGAAGATTTGATTTCAGACAAAAATAAAACATGATAGAGATTTTGACGCCACAATTTCTGTATGCCAATAGTAAAATGTTGCAATAATGCAAAAACCAACTCCAATAAAAAATTTAAAAAAAAAAACAATGGTATTGTGCAATCACATAATAACTATCATCTAGAGTAATGCCTAGCCCAGAAGTTGTTGGATCTTTGCATCGAGTCCTCCTGTAATAAACAAAAAGATGGGCTCGCAGGAAATAACATGGTTTTTTTGTATTGTATCCTAGCTCTAATATGTAGGGCTGCGAACTGAATTGGAGAATAATTCATCAAATTTAAATGATTGAAATTGAAAAAAATTATTAATTTTTAACTTTTTTTTGAATGAATTATTTTTAAAAAAAACCATCTCGAATCATCTAAAAAATATTCAAAAATTGAATTAAAATAATCTTTGCTGATAGAACCAAAAATTTAAATATCCGTTCCATCTCTCAAGACAAGACATGATAGAGATTTTGACACCACTATTCAAAACCAGTACTGAAGATATGGTAGAATCAAAATTTTGAAATAGTACTAAACATCTCCAAAACCCCAAATTGCGACGTTCATTACTGTATTAATAACTAATCATAATGATCTAGGCTAATGAAATATCCAAATTTTGTAAATGGTCAATGCTGGAAAAAGAAAAAGAAAAATATGGGTACCATGATTCTCACTCCTTACCTTTCTAACCACAGCTTCTTGATCACTGGCACATGAGAAATGACTTTGTTAACGGAAGCGGGAATAAAAATAAAGAAAATTTAATAGTGCGTAAAAGAATCGTATATAAAAATTGTTATTTTTTTATCGTTATATAATGTAGAAGGTTGTTTTTATTTTTTATTTTTAGATATTTTAAATATTCAAACTATTCTCATGACTATAAATTATTATCTCAGATCAAGCAAAGCAAGTATATGATGTTTAGGTTGGAGTTCAAACTCTCGATTTGATAGCCTATTCTTTTCTTACTTTAACAGTTACGTCATCTCGTGAAAGTTAATGCGGGATTAATTGATTTGGGATTCTCTGGTTTTCCATTTACCTGGAATAACAAAAGATCGGGAACTGCGAACATCCAGGTACGTCTTGATAGGGGACTCGTAAATGAAGCTTGGCGTGTTCTATTCCCAAGGGCATCTGTTCACCACCTTACTGCTCTCTCTTCAGATCATAAGCCTATTCTCCTTGACACTTCTCCTACAACTGATCGGTTGTTAAGGCCTTTCCGATTTGAGACTGTGGACACGGGAAAACTCCTCTCATGATATTATATTATCTACCTGGTCTATTCTGGTTCGGGGATCGCCTCTTACTATTCTAGTCTCCAACATTAAGAATGCAAAACAGGCTCTTAAATCTTGGAATAAATTTGTGTTTGGTTTTATTCAGCACAATGTAATTGGGATTTGTAGGGCGATTGAAAATCTCCAATCTCTTCCGCAATCCTCTTTTGTTTTGGAAAAAGAGCAGATTTTACAGGAAGCATTGGATGAGCAACTCAAAAGAAAACAACTACTCTGGTGGAACAAAGCAAAGGTTTCCTGGTTGGAAGATGGCGATGCAAATACCCGATTTTTTCATCTTTCAACAATTGTTCATATGAGACATAATAGTATTGATTTTCTTCTCACAGGTACTGATGACTGGAAGTCAGACTGGACAGATATTGGTCAAGCTTTTGAACAATACTACAACAATCTGTTCTCTTCTACTTCTCCACAGCTTCCCTCTGATATCAATAATCTCATTTCTCCTTCCATCACAAATGTACACAATGAGGATTTGTGTGATGTTCCTTCTGATGATCTTATCCGTCAAACAGTTTTTGAAATGAAGGTTGGAAAAAGTTCTGGTCCTGATGGTTTAACTCCTTGCTTCTTCAAAACTTACTGGTATATTGTCAAAGCAAAGGTAGTTGCTGCTATCCAGTATTTTTTTGTTCATGGGAAAATGATTACCCCTTTAAATCATACATTCATTGCTCTTGTTCCAAAAATGGATTCTGCTTACAAAGTTGATCATTTCCGGCCTATATTTTTGTGTAATGTGATATATAAAGTTATTTCAAAAATCTTGGCGGATAGGATTAAACCTTTATTGGACAGTCTTGTAGCCCCTTCTCAAGGTGCTTTTATCCCTTCTCGGGGTATGGCTGATAATGTGATAATGTGTCATGAGATAATGCATAATCTAAATACCAAGAGAGGAAATTTAGGGCTGATGGCAATTAAGATTGATATGGAAAAGGCATATGATAAGGTGGAATGGTCTCTCCTCATCAGGATTCTGAGAAATCATGGGTTTACAGATCGATTCACCAATCTCATTTCAGAGTGTATATCTACTGTATCCTTTTCAGTATTGATTAATGGTTCTCCTTTTGGATTTTTTAGAAGTTACAGAGACCTTCGACAAGGAGATCCGTTATCTCCTTCTCTATTTGTATTGTATTTTGATATGTTATCTAGAATGATCACTGCAGCGGAGTCAAATCATTTGTTCCATGGGGTTAAAATTGGACGTTCCTGCCCTTACATCTCTCATCTTATGTATGCGGATGATCTGATTCTTTTTTGTAGAGCGTCCATTTCTGAGGCACAGGTGGTTCACAATCTACTGGCTACTTATTGCTGATGGTCTAGATTTTCTGTCAATTTTGACAAATCTGTAATTCATTTCAGCAGAAATGTGAGGTCTTCCATAAAATATTCCATCCGTTCAATAATCAACATGTCAGAGTGTGCTCACAATAGCTCCTATCTGGGGGCACCTTTTTGTAAGAAATCTTCAAAATCTGTAGCCTTTCAAGGACTAATGGAACGGCTCTGAAGGAAAATCAGTGGTTGGAAAATGAATTCTCTATCACAGGCTGGTCGATCTGTATTAATAAAGCATGTTGGGCAATCACTTCCTCTTCATGTCATGCAATGTTTTATTCTTCCATCCTTCATCTGTAATAAATTGGATACTCTGATGCGTGACTTTTGGTGGGGTTTTAAAGAAAACTCTAGTAAACATTTATATCTCAAATCTTGGGAAGACATATGTACACCAAAGGAAAAAAGAGGAATGGGATTTCGAAAATCTTTGGACAATAACCTGGCTTTGATCACGAAACTTTCTTGGGAACTCTACACTGAAGATCATCGCTCTTGGGTTAACCTAATTTGTTCTAAATACCTCCGAGGCAGGAAATTATTGGAAATGGAAAGCTGCCCCAGTGGATCGTCCTGGATTTGGAAAGGTTTATGGAAAACGAAGAAGGTATTGGATGCTGGACTATGTTATCACATTGGTCACGACTCGCATGTGAACATTTGGGAAGATCCGTGGATCCCGGGTCTTACTAATCATCGTCTTCCCTCGTTCCTATTGACTAGCAACATGTTACTTCAGTTCAAGACCTTATGCTCTCTGATCAACACTTATGGGACTATGAATTCATCTTGAACTTGTTTCCACCACCTATTGCTCGGGAGATTCTGAAAATTTCTATTCCCCAGATTGGGGAACAATACTCACTGGTGTGGGCTCCCTCCAAGTCAGGGAGATTTTCTGTTAAGTCAGCTTACAGAAGTATTCATCAGATGAGGCTCAATTCACTCCACTCCTTACCTCATATGAACATTTCATCATCTGCTCCTCCCTTTCCCAGCAAACTGTGGAAATTTCTGTGGTCTTCCAGCCTACATAGTCGTCATAAACATTTCTTATGGCGTATTATTTCCTAAGTACTACCTACAAAATCAAGATTGGGCCGGGTGTTGGACTTGCCAGACCGATCATGTTGCATTTGTCATGCCACTACAGAAAATCTGGAGCATCTATTTCTTCCCTATCCACTTATCAAATGTCTATGGTGGCACTCCAAATGGCATTTTAAAATAGATTATTTCTCAACTTGGAAAGTGGAATATTGGATAAATGAGTTGTTAAATTTGGATAACGCATTCCCATTCTCAACTGAGACAAAACGAGAATTTCTTAACTATGCTGTGGTGTTGATGGAAAATGTATGGAAATACATAAATCAATTACATACAGGTGGATCTCATCAATAATGGGAGGTGCTATCAGTTCATATTAGCAGGTCAGCAAATGCTTATTGGGAATCTAGTCTTACCCGAAAATGGAAGAGGAAATCACTTAATCTTTCCAGTTCTTGGCAAGCGTCGTCGTTCCCTTATGTCAAAGTAAATTTTGATACTGCTTTTCAAGATGGAAATGCGATTTCTGCTTGTATTTTTCACGATCACAAGGGAAAAATTCTATGGGTTTGGATTGGGAAAGATTTTGCTAGGAATGCTTTTGCTGCTGAAGCCCTAGCTGCTCTTAATGCTACATTGATCGCTGATGCGGCTGACATATCTCAGGTTATAATAGAATGTGATTCATTAAATGTTATAACGGCAATTAATGATATTCACTCCGCTGAGAAATGGCTTGGTAAAGGATACACAGATGCGGTGCAATCCATGCTTACGCAGAGAAATAATTGGAGTTTTGTTTATGTCCCTAGATCGGGGAATGTATATGCGCATGAAATTGTCAAATGGGCAAAACTTTATAATTATTTGGTTATTTACCCCCATCCCTACTTCCACCAGCCATTTTATGTGATCATTGGGGAACTACTTCGGTCCCCCATTCAAATCGTGTACTGAGTGAGGAGGGGATCTCTTCCTCTTCTATTTCTAATGAAATAGAGGGTTGAATCATTATTTAGCAAAAAAAAATATAGAAGGTCATTTTGCTAACAATGAAGAGGGTCCTCTCAATAATTTCGTTCAAGCTACCCTATTGGGTTGTTTTTGCCTCTTCCTTCCGTTTTGGTGGAAGAAAGGTTAGGTTTTTGTTGTATTAACATCTTGTAGAAAATTGTCTTTTTCTTTAAATATTCCATTTTAAAAAATTTTTCCCTAAGTAGAGCACCCCCACACCCCCCCCACAAAAAAAAAAAAAGAAGAAGAATTTCAAACAAAAATTTTCCTCCAAAGAAAACATCAAATTAGTTTGTCAAATTTGGGAAAAAGGTGCTGCACTGAGGCCAGAGGTCTAAAACGTGACACCTGAGGTTCGGCTTTTGGCATAACGAACCCCAACCCTTCCTTCAAGTCCACTAGTTGAGGCCCAATTCTTTCCCAGTCGAAACATTGAATGAGTGTGGCTAGTGCCAGCACGATAGTTCGAATAGCCATGGCAGAGCCTGGACAAGACCTTCTCCCAACTCCAAAAGAAATTTGAATCCTTCATTTTTCCTTTTCGATTCCTTCAAACCTTTCGGGCTTAAACTCGGTTGGTTCTTCCCACACAGTAGGGTCTCTATGTATAGCATAGGCATTCACCATCAATGTTGTCCACCTTGGAATGTGGTAAGCTACAAATAAGGGTGTTTCGGTTTTCGATTTTAAAATTTAATTTTTTTTAAATTGAATCGAATCAAAATAATTTTCATTTGGTTCAATTTTAAACTAAATCTGAATGCTTTTTTGGTAGATTTATTAACATAATATAAATTAAATTTAAACCCAAATAAGTAAGGTTTAATATAAATTACAATTCAAATTTAATATAAAATATAATATAAATTAAAATCTAAATATTTTAAAGATTTGGCCCAAATATTTTAGTAGAAAGTTATGATCACGAATATAAATTGCAAAAATGAAGATCTTAAACTCAACTATTAATGACTTTATTTTGGACAAAACCAAACCAAACTGAACCAAAATAATTGAAATTTTTTTAAAAAATTATAATTTATAAAAATAATTAATTAATTAATGAACAAAATTTTAATATTAATTATTTTAAAATTTTAAAAATATAATTCGATTTTTTGGTTTTTCAATTTTTTATTTTAGAAAATCGAAAATCTAACTGAATTTTTATATAAATTCTAAAATCGAATCGAATCGAATTTCATTAAAATCAAATTAAAAATAGAAATTAGAATCGATTCGATTCGATTTTTCTATTTAAACTGAATAATAAACACACTTACTGTAAGAGTGCAACCTTTGGAGGAAAAATAAGGCATGAGAGTTGGTGCAACAGGGAACATTCGTGCCCTTCATTTATTACGCTATGCAGATAAGGCAATTTTGACAAATCTGAGTCTGCAACCAAACGACCTGATGATGTAATCTGGGGATCAATTTCTTTCCTAAGTTTTTCCATTACCTCTAGATGATTCAACAAAAGGGACATTGTCCATTCCATGGTTTTTGCTGAAGTATCTCTGTTCCGGCAGTGATCAGCAGCAGAAAAAATATTCTGAAAAGAAGATGTCACTACAAGTTCAGCAACATTTGATGATTTGAATTGCATTTTATGTGAGGGTTTGCAAGTTCCGCAAAATTCTCCAAAATATCTAAACATAAGTCAAAGATACTATTAGGTTATCAAATTTTATTTGATTGCTTATTATGTTTTTCCAATAAAAAAAAAGCTGTAAAACCTTTTAGAAATATTCTGATTGTCAGATGACTTGACAGATAGGATTTAATTACCCCCACCATATCACAAGATTAGGGTAGTTTATGTTGGGAACAAATAGACCAAAGACAAGACACCTACAAACAACGGAAGTTAAAATTTAATAACAAATCAAACCACGCTTCAAACCATTTTGTAAATCCTTACTCCTTAGTAACCCCATACTTGAATAAAAATTAGGAGTACTAAGAAAAATGAAAATGGCAGCAATAATCGAAGACAAAAAACATAGCCAAAACGCAAGAATGAGGCACACCAAATTTTTATGTAAAAAATATCTTCAATGTAAAGAGGAAAAATCATGGGACCTTCGAGTCCACGCTAAAAACTAATCAACAAATGTAAGACAAAGTTCCACAATATACCACTGATTTCAATCACAATGAAGCTACAACTTCATTAAAAACAAAATATAGGGAAGAATAATTGGAGAACATGCATTAGAAATTCGTCACTATTTGGCGGCAATATTTTTGAATCCGGTCTCAAAAATTGATCACCACCATTAGAATATTGTTATGCCTCTCCTCTATAACATATCTAAAATTGAGTCAAATCAGAGAAGAAATCACCATCTGATCGTCTAGTAGAAGTAGACTGCTCAAGAACAAAATTTCTATAACTTCTCCCTTCTCTCTTTTTTTTGTCCCGCTATTTTTCTTTCTCTCTCTATATTTTTTCTTACTCACTGGCTTCTATCTATGTGTTGTGTCTTTCGTCTCTTTTTGTATTGACCAAAAACTAAAAACATATTCTCTTTTTCTTTTTTTGGTTGTTGCACTCCATATGTTGGGAGCCAACCCAACAGTTTATCCTGTAATTAGCAGCCATATAATTCAATCGAAACATGCTCGACTAGAGAAGGAAACAGACTGATATGAACCGATAAGAATTCTGCAATGGCTGCAGTTGTAATCCATGTTTGGACCACTTTCTCAATTATTTATTCCCAGAAAAAAAAAAGAAGTTATATATGAATGGAAAGAATTCCCTAGATGGAGGAATTAGGAAATTATTTTTAGGCTAAAGATTATTTTAGGAATTTGTAAGAATTAATTATTTTGAACATATCTTCAAAGTTCCAGTCTTCTTAAATCAAAGAAATTTACCAGTACCACATTTTATTTTCTGTTATGAATTATTGGAATCTCCATTAATTAGTGGAGGCTCCACTAATTATGGATTTATGTGAATTATTATAGAAGATTTTTATGGATGTCCACCATTTAGTGGAGACACCACTAATTAAGTTTAGTGAAAGAAAGATTAGAGAAAGAATTGTGAGAGAAAGAAATAGAGAAGTTTGAAGAGAAATTCTTGTGCAAAGAATAGTTAGAATTTTCTTAGTGTGTAGTGTGTAGATTTTATTCTAACATTACCCTAATTTTATAGCACGTTATCAGCACGAGTCTCTACCGTTATTAAAGCCAGAAGATAGGTACGTATTTATTGATCTCGCTAAATTCGAAATTGTAGCCCTTGATATTTCTGGAAAAAAAAATTTATAGGTCATACAGAAATGCATCTAAATGCTAAAAAAAAAGGAGATCCATATGTCATGTGGATAAAAAGAAAGATTTGACCACCTGAAGATGGTCGTACTACCCACTGCACGGTATGAATGGTTGCACCTGAAGTTGCAAGATTGTAAAACCGTGAACTCCGTGATGTATAAAATTACATCTTAATTAAAAATTTTGCGGAGAAAAAGTTACTGATGAAGTTATATTGGAGAAGACATTCTCCACTTTTCATGTCCTACAGTAACAATATCGAGAAAAAGGGTATCCAAAATTGACAGCTTTAACATGAGTTATTATTGAGAAATCATGAAGCCAGATGAACTGGCTCAACAACACTCCCAGAAGTGAATGCTGTTGGCTCCTGCAGAAGCCATCGTTATAGTCGTAGTTGTGGCAGTGGCCGTGGTTATGGTCATGGACACACTCGATATTTCCCTTATCACAAAGAAATACTGGCCACCTGAAGTGAAACAGAAAAGATAATAAGGAAAAAAGATATTTCCATTAATAATAAGCATCACATCT
This sequence comes from Voacanga thouarsii, assembly GCA_026120185.1. Taxonomy (NCBI): domain Eukaryota; kingdom Viridiplantae; phylum Streptophyta; class Magnoliopsida; order Gentianales; family Apocynaceae; genus Voacanga; species Voacanga thouarsii. The sequence continues at coordinate 81,421 of JANUWF010001776.1, forward strand.
TTTATTCATATCACTAGTGTTCATATGAACTTGAGGATACATGCTTATAGTTGCTCTTTTGTAATTGAGTTGACAAATGTAAGATGAAGGTTTGTAATTGTTCTTTTTCAATATTTACATTAGAGGAAGACAAACAATTAGTAAATATGGACTTCGACTCCTCTTTTTCGACATCCTCCTCCTTTTCTTTCCCTTTGAGCCGACGATCGAGACTAGCAGTAGAATTAGCCGTAAAATTACTGCAAAATGAGTCTTGGGATTTTATGATCTCCTTAAGTTTATTATAATTAAATTTCTTATTATATTTGGCCTTGAAGCATGCTTGTCTCAATTTCTGTGTTTGGTCCTCTAACTGCGTATTAGGACTTTCTTCCACCAACTGTTTTTCACATTCCAGTATCACAATGGCTTCTTTCAACTTCTTCTCAGCCATATGTCCTCATTCTTCTTTATTTTGCATCTCCTGTAAATCGAAGTGATATCATCGGTTATTTACTTATAAATTTTTCATAGTTTCATACTTGCAAATTATAAGTATGTATGAGAGAGAACTTGAACATTCTTGATTATGCTCTCCAAGTTCACCAATTTCCTGTGAGGCCATCGACGAATTCCTAACTCCCTACATCTTTTCTTGAGACGGGTTATGCCAATATTCAGTTCTTTGGCTGCGCTCTTGATTGGTAGGTAAAAGTACTGCGAAATTGTTTCTCTTGATAGTGTCTGGGAGTTATTACCCTTCTTCTCTCTCTGCCTCTTAATCATCTTCTTCTCTCCAAGAATTTTGTCTGCAATAATATCTTGAACTTCGATATTATGCATTTCATGAGTACTTACTCCGACTTCGTTGCCAAGACCACTCATTATTTCTCCTAGAAAAAGAAAATAATATCAGTAAAGGTAATACCATTCAAAATCCATGTTTAAATGTATAATAACCTGGAAACATATTCTGGCTTTGTTCAAAATCCATTAGAGAGTAGAAAGGATCATGCACAAGCATATCCTCATTCAAAGGAATAGCATCAAGATGAACAGTATCAAAAGCAGTCTCTTGTAGGGGCAGATCAACTTGGTCCAAAGCAGTATGTTCAAAACTTCCACTGATTTACATAAAAAACAAACCAAAAGAGAGTTTAATTTCATTATCAAGCATACTAAAAACAAATGGAAGCCCTCAAAGGTATCTCACCTGAAATTAGGAGGAAGCGGTTGGTATGGAAAGGAAAATATATCAAAATCTTCTGCGTTCGAATTAGGTAGAAGCGGTTGGTTTGGAAAGGAAAACATATCAAAATCTTCTGTGTTCGAATTAGGTAGAAGCGGTTGATTTGAAAAGGAAAATACATCAACATCTACTGCAGAAACCGAGTCAAAATTTGACCATGTCTCAAATGAATTACGAGTCTCCATATCTACTTTGTGATTTTTGTTTTTTATGTTTACTAATGACTGATAACTGAGATATGTATCGATACATATATATATATATATATATATATATATATTTGTATGAGGAAGAAGAAGAGGTAGATGGTAGGTAGAGGGTCGGAGGAGAAGAAAAGACAAGAGAGGAAGAGGAAAAGTCAGATCTGGGAAGAGTGAAAAAAAAAGGAGATATTTTTCTTAGCATTTCTGCTTGTCATCATTTTATTATATTTCTTTTCTTATTCTCTTGTGAAATCATTATTCCCTAAATTAGGGGAGAACAGAAACAAGTACAAGAAAGATCGTGATTGGACAACATCATTAAATTATCTTGATCCGCATACAAGCGCGTGTGAACTTGAAGTTCAAAAGATAATTCATTTGCAAAGCATTGCAAATCAAATGCCGTACGCTTTTGTTGACTCTGGAAGAGTTACAAAATCGCATATTCCAGACTATAAATGCTCCTATTCGAATTAAAGTTCCAGTAGAACAAAATATTATACCTATAGTCTGTTGAGTCAAAAACACGCCGTAAGCGTGGCCGACCTCTTGGTTCTAAAGATAAAAATCCTCGAAAGAAAAGAGGATTAACTGATCCAGAAGATCATATTGAAGAAAAAGAATGATAAAGACCAAGAGAGAACTGATGACAAAGAACCGAAGTTGATGAAAGTAACACTCGAAATTTCTATCAATTATACCACTTCCGGTAGAAGTTGGAATCGGATAGAAACTGTTATTGATAATATATTTGCATACAATATATCTCTTGATGTTACACAGGATAATGATGATCCTGAACCAATATCGATTGATGAATGTCGGCATAGAAAAGATTGGCTGCAATGGAAAGATGCGATTCAATCGGAGTTAAATGCACTGAGAAAACGTGAAGTCTTCGGACTGCAGTCCGAACACCGAAGGTGTAAAACCTGTTGGCTACAAATGGATATTTGTGCAAAAGCGCAATGAAAAGAGTGAAATCGTTCGATATAAAGCGCGATTAGTAGCCCAAGGTTTTTTCACAAAGACCAGGTATTGATTATGATGAAACTTATTCTCCTGTTGTTGATGCTATTACACTCCGATATCTTATCAGTTTAGCGAGTACATGAAAAGATAGATATGCGCCTATTAGATGTTGTCACTCGCTTACTTGTATGGAAATTTAGAAAATGATGTTTACATGAAAATCCCGAAGGATTTCATATGCTCGAAGCATATAAACATTATCCTCGTGAAAATTACTCCATCAAGTTGCAAAAATCATTATATGGCACTGAAGCAATCTGAGCGCATGTGGTTCACACGTCTTAGTGAATATTTATTGAAAGCGGGCTTTAAAAATGACCAGGTATGTCCATGTGTTTTTATTAAAAAATTTGGTTCTAAATTTGTGATGTTAGCTATATATATTGATGATATTAATCTTATTGGAACTCCTAAAGAGCTCCAAGAAACAATTGATTATTTAAAAAGAGAATTCGAAATCAAGGATTTTGGTAAAACCAAAATTTGCCTTGGTTTACAAATTGAACATCTGGAGAGTGGAACAATTATTCATCAATCAACATATACAGCAAAAGTGCTAAAAAGATTTGACATGGACAAAGCACATCCATTGAGTATTCCAATGATCGTCCGATCATTAAATGTGGATAAAGATCCTTTCCGACCTCAAGAAAATGATGAAGAACTCCTTAGTCCTCGAAGTACCATATCTCAAGTGCAATTGGTGCATTGATGTATCTTGCTAATAATACACGACTCGATATTGCTTTTGCTGTCAATTTATTAGCAAGATTTAGTTCTTCACCAACACGACGACATTGGAATGGAATTAAACAAGTCCTTCGATATCTCCAAGATGTCTGGTTATTTATCTGATCCACATAAAGCACGTTCTCAAACGGGCTATCTATTTACATGTAGAAATACTGCTATATCATGGCTTTCTATGAAATAATCTATAGCAGACTACTTCTTCAAATCATGCTCGAAATTATAGCCATTCATGAAGCAAGTCGAGAATGTGTATGGCTAAGATCCATGATTCATTATATCCGAGAAAGTTGTGGATTATCATCAATCAAAGATATTCCAACTCCTCTTTATGAAGACAATGCAGCTTGCATAGCTCAATTATGAGGAGGATATATTAAAGGAGATCGGACAAAATATATTTCACCAAAATTCTTCTTTACTCATGAACTCCAGAAGAAATGTGAAATTGATGTGCTACAAATTCGGTCATGTGATAACCTCGTAGATATTTTCACGAAGACTTTACCGACTGCAACATTTGAGATGTTGAGATATAAAATCGGTATGCGTCGGTTTAAAGATTTAAATGAATCATCTCATCATGGGGAGTAATAAACAGACATATAGAATAGTGTACTCTTTTTCCTTCACTAGATTTTTTTTTTTCCACTGGGTTTTTATCTAGTAAGGTTTTAACGAGGCATATTCTTTATGTAATGGATGGACATCCAAGGGGGAGTGTTATGAATTATTGGAATCTCCATTAATTAGTGGAGGCTCCACTAACTAATTATGGATTTATGTGAATTATTATAGAAGATTTTTATGGATGTCCACCATTTAGTGGAGACACCACTAATTAAGATTAGTGGAAGATGATGTATGCCATGATGTAATCCACTAATTAGAGCTCTATAAATAGAGATATTCTCTAAGATTGTAATACACCATTATTTTGTGAAAGAAAGATTAGTGAAAGAAAGATTAGAGAAAGAATTGTGAGAGAAAGAAAGAGAGAAGTTTGAAGAGAAATTCTTGTGCAAAGAATAGTTAGAATTTTCTTAGTGTGTAGTGTGTAGATTTTATTCTAACACTACCCTCATTTTATAGCATTTACCCTAATGTTACATTTTTATTTTCCTTTTTGAATGTAACTTGATCGTCCTATTTTCTTGGTCACTTTATTATCTAGCCGTCATTTTAGTTTACCTAAATCCCATAGACTTCTTTTATTTTACTTATCCAAGCCTTACCAACTCTTATTTTGGCCGTTTTCCTTGTCCTCTCGTTGAACTCTTTCCCACCCAAGTTGGGATCTTGAAAATTGAAATCAGAATAAGGGAAATCTTTTGGAGGCACTAATCCTTGTCCTATTAGGATTATTCTGCTAACTAGTTGCCGCTTTACCTTGCTCTCTTGGCCGGTCACCATGAATTTCTAGCATCTATAGGATTTCGTGTGGGTTGCTAAGGAGAGTTTTGGACTGCCGAAACTCCTATTTTTCCTCAAAACTAGTCGGCACTTCTTATGGACTTTTCGGTTTTCTTCTTTTGGATTGCAAAGGATTTTGGTTTCAGCTATTCACTTTTTGTCCTACCCAAACTCTCAGCCACCCCCATCCTCAAACACTCTCAAGAATTCTCGTTTGTCTCTCCTGAATATAAAAGGATTTTGCTTCAGTAATTTTCTCTTCATCTTACTTGCTCTCCCTCAGCCATCGCCACCCCAAAATACTCTCAAACCTTCCAGCACCTTTGTTTACTCCTAAACAGATTTCAGCCAAGACTTTCTGTTCCAGTTGACACACACAGCGGCCATTGATCTTGGTTTCTTTTTGTTTCTAAAAGATTTTGGCATGGGGAGGGTGAACTTTGAAGACTTAGGATTGTGTTTGCTCTGCAACTTCGAAAGGTAACAAAACATTCTTCTTGTATTTTCATTCTTTGAAACCGAGCAGCCTGGCGTGTGTTTCTATGGGAAATTCTTGCATGCACTGGGTGCACCCAAGAATTTCTTGTGTTTGAAGCGAGTTCTTTTGTGTGAATTATGGTTATGGCTTGTGAATGATGGTCTTGATTGATTCTTTAGTACATTAAGGATGTTTTCCTTAAAGGAACTCGTAAAGAAACCCTTATATAAGGCTGTAAATGGGTCCAATTAGGTTGGGTCATCCTGTCCTGTATTCGATTAAGGGAAAAAGTTCCGGACTCGATCCAAATATTCGTCGAATATAAAATGGAGAGATCTATACCTGTGCGGGTATCGGGTCCAGATTAAGTATATCCGGTCTAAAAATCGTATGTAAAAATAATATTCCATTCTTTATCAAACAAACCTCTATCAGTAGAGTGAAATGAACCATACTATGTGCACAACCATCCTCCTCGTAATTACACGTATGAATAAAAGAAATTATTAGACAAATACAACGTAATAAAACCTAAGAATGTCTATACAACATCAGGGCGCGGTCAAAGCAGGTCTATGACTTCTACTTATTGGGAGGTGGATATACACTTCATGAATCTCCTATTTACCGACATCCCCTTTTTTTTTTTTGGTTTCTTTCCCTTTCCATCTTTTAGGTCAAAACATAATATAATAGCAAGATCCACTAAGTACACATGCGCACAGGGAGAGGAGATTATATACTTAGCAAAATTTTATTTTTAGATTTACAATACTAACCTCATATGGGTCAGATTTGTGGGGAGAACTCAAAGAAGAATAAAGTCGACGGTGAAGGCGTGGGCAGTGTTTGTGTCTCAATGTTGGCGGTGGCGGCTCGGTGTCGGTGACTCGAAGAACTGAAAAGTGGGGGCAATGTTGTGTGTGTTGTCGTGGGCTGCAAGCTAGGTTAAGTTTAGTCTCAAAAAACCCAAAACATAATATATTATATATATAATATAATTTATATTTTTATATTTTACATAATATATTTTATTAATCAGGTAATCGAATACGGCACGGGTACTATAATTCCATATCTGAACCCAATAATATAGATTAAAAGGATAAATATTGATATAGGCCCGAGTAAGAAAATAGGTGTACTAAACCCATTTATTTGAATTCGGGTATATCCGACCCATTGACAATCCTACCCGTATAAGCCTATTTATGACTACATAGGAATTGGTTATGTAGTTAGAAATTTTGCTATTATGGAATGGGTGATTTTGCATATTAATTTGTGGTCTCCTGAAACTAATTGTAAATAATACCGAAGGGAATTTTATGCAGGATTCAATCTGATAAGTATAGCCTATCACTTGTAATCTAAGTTATTGGTTCTAAATTGTTGCAAAGATTTATATTAATATTATTGATTTATTATAATTAATTATTATTCATCATTACAATGATTTATTATTATTTATTATTAAAATTTAATATTATTTATTATTATTAGTTTTTATAGTTTATTACGACTTATTATTTTTTATTTTTATTATTCATTTTATTAATAATAATAGTAATTATTATTATTATTAGTATTATTATTATTATTATTATTATTATTATTATTATTATTATTATTATTATTATTATTATTATTATTATTATTATTATTATTATTATACTTTCAATATGAATCCAATATTATTTGGTCACAATATCATATATTATTAATTGTATTATATTATAAACAATTAATGATATATTATTGTTAATATAATATTAATGATTATTATATAGTATAATTATTTATTGTGATGTTCCTTTGATTCAATGCTTATAATATTATAGTTCCTTAGAAATATAATAATTATTAATTTCTTTTGCAATGTTTGTCAGCCTCTGAGTTTTATTTATTATTATTACTTGTTTGTTATGAATCTCTTAAAATTATTGGAAACTCCATTAATTAGTGGAGGCTCCACTAATTATGGATTTATATGAATAATTAGAGAAGATTTTTATGGATGTCCACCATTTAGTGGAGACACCACGAATCTGATATATGCCATGATGTAATCCACTAATTAGAGTTCTATAAATAGAGCTATTCTCTAAACTTGTAAGACGCCATTATTTTGTGAAAGAAAGATTAGAGAAAATTGTGAGAGAAAAGAAAGAGAGAAATTCTTGTACAAAGAATAGTTAGAATTTTATTAGTGTGTAGTGTGTAGATTTTATTCTAACACTACCCAAATTTTATAACACGTTATCAGCACGAGTCTCTGCCGTTATTAAAGCTAGAAGACAGGTACGCATTTATTAATCTTGCTAAACTCGAATTTGTAACCCTTGATATTTCTGGAAAAAATTATATGTCATACAGAAATGCATCTAAATGCTAAAAAAAATGAGATCCATATGTCATGTGGATAAAAAGAAAGATTTGACCACCTGAAGATGGTCGTACTACCAATTGCACGGTATAAATGATTGCATATGAAGTTGCAAGATTTTAAAAATCGTGAATGAATATAGCTCCGCGATGTATAAAATTATATTTCAGTTAAAATTAGGCGGAGAAAAAGTTATTGATGAAGATATATTGGAGAAGACCTTCTCTACCTTTTATGCCTCGAATATTGTCCTGCAGTAACAATATCGAGAAAAAGGGTATACACAGATTTAATTACTACCATCCTCATTGCAAAGAAAAATAATGAGTTATTATTGAGAAATCATGAAGCCAGACCAACTGGCTCAACAGCATTCCCAGAAGTGAATGCTGTTGGCTCTAGTAGAAGCCATCGTTATAGTCGTAGTTTTGGCAGTGGCCGTAGTTGGACACACTCGATATTTCCCTTATCACAGAGAAATACTGGCCACTTGAAGGGGAACAAAATAGATAATAAGGGAAAAAAATATTTCCATTAATAATAAACATCACATCTTTTATTTATATCACTAGTGTTCATGTGAACTTGAGGATACATGCTTATAGTTGCTCTTTTGTAATTGAGCTGACAAATTTAAGATGAATGTTTGTAATTGTTCTTTTTCAATATTTACATTAGAGGAAGACAAGCAATTAGTAATTATGGACTTCAACTCCTCTTTTTCGGCATCCTCCTCCTTTTCTTTCCCTTTTGAGCCAACATTTAGACTACCAGCAGAATTAGCCGTGAAGTTACTGTGAAATGAGTCTTGGGATTTTATGATCCCCTTAAGTTTATTATACTTAAGTTTCTCATTATATTTGGCCTTGAAGCATGCTTGTCTCCATTTCTGTGTTTGATCCTCCAACTGCATATCAGGATTTTCTTCCACCAACTGCTTTTTACATTCTAGTATCTCAATGGCTTCTTTCAACTTCTTCTCAGCCATATGTCCTCCTTCTTCTTTATTTTGCATCTCCTGTAAATCGAAGTGATATCTTCGGTTATTTACTTATAAATCTTTTATAGTTTCATACTTGTAAAGTATAAGTCTGTGTGAGAGAAAACCTGAACATTCTAGATCAGGGTCTCCAAACTTATCAACTTCCTGTTAGGCCATTGACGAATTCCTAACTCCCTACATCTTTTCTTAAGGCGGGTTATGCCAATATTCAGTTCTTTGGCCGCGCTATTGATTGGCAGTTATTGCCCTCTTATTCTCTATAGGAAGAAATAAATTAAGAAAAGAAGAAGTTATTGCCCTCTTATTCTCTATAGGAATTTCGTCTGAAATAATATCTTGAAATTCAATATTATGAGTACTTACTCTGACTTCGTTGCCAAGACCACTCATTATTTCTCCTAAAAAAAAATAGTATCAGTAAAGGTAATACCATTCAAAATCCATGTTTAAATGTATAATAACCTGGAATCATATTCTAGCTTTGTTCAAAATCCATTAGAGAGTAGAAAGGATCATGCACAAACATATCCTCATCAAAGGAATAACATCAAGAGGAATAGCATAAAAACAGTCTCTTGCATGGGCGGATTAAATTGGTCCAAAGCAGTATGTTCACTGATTTACATAAAAAAAAAAACAAACCAAAAGAGAGTTTAATTTCATTATTCAGCTAAAAAAAAAAATGGAAGCCCTCAAAGGTATCTCACCTGAAATTAGGAGGAACCGGTTGGTTTGGAAAGGAAAACATATCAAAATCTTCTGCATTAGAATTAAGAGGAAGCGGTTGGCTTGGACATGCAAATACATCAAAATCTGCTGCAGAAACCAAGTCAAAATTTGACCATGTCTCAAATGAATTACGAGCTTCCATATCTGTTTTGTAGTTTTTGTTTTTTATGTTTACTAATGACTGGTGACTGAAATATATATCGATATATATATATATATATATATATATATATATATCTGTATGAGGAAGAAGAAGAGGTAGATGGTAGGAGGAGAAGAAAAGACAAGAGAGGAAGAGGAACAGTCAATACCGGGAAGAGTAAAATAAACAAAAAAAAAAAGAATGAGATATTTTTCTTGGCATTTCCTGCTTGTCATCATTTTCTTATATTTCTTTTCTTATTCTCTTGTGTAATCATTATTCTCTTGTTATCATTTTCTTATATTTCTTTTTCTTTTCTCTTATTCTCTTATGAAATCATTATTCCCTAAATTAGGGGAGAACAGAAACAGTACAAGAAAGATCGTGATTGGACAACATCATTAAATTATCTTGATCCGCATACAAGCGCGTGTGAACTTGAAGTTCAAAAGATAATTTATTTGTAAAGCATTGCAAATCAAATGACAGACGCTTTTGTTGACTCTAGAAGAGTAACAAAATCGCATATACCAGCTATAAATGCTCCTATTCTAATTGAAGTTCCAGCAGAACAAAAGATTTTACATATAGCTGCTGAGCCAAAAGCATGCCAGAAGCATGGCCGACCTCTTGGTTCTAAAGATAAAAATCTTCGAAAGAAGAGAGGATTAATGATCCAGATGATCATATTAAACCAAAGAATGATAAAGACCAAGAGAAAACTTATGACAAAGAACCAGACATAGATGAAAGTAACACTGAAATTTCTATCCATTATACCACTTCCGGTAGAAGTTGGAATCGGATAGAAACAATTATTGATCATATGTTTGCATATAATATCTCTTGATGTTATACAGGATAATGATGATCCTGAACCAATATCAGTTGATGAATGTCGGTATAGAAAAGATTAGCTGCAATAGAAAGATGCGATTCAATCGGAGTTAAATGCACTGACACAACGTGAAGTCTTCGGACCTGCAGTCCGAACACCAGAAGGTGTAAAACCTATTGGCTTCAAATGGATATTTGTACGAAAGCGCAATGAAAAGAATGAAATCGTACGATATAAAGTACGGTTAGTAGCCCAAGGTTTTTTACAAAGACCAGGTATTGATTATGATGAAACTTATTCTCATTATTGTTGATACTATTACACTCCGATATCTTATCAGTTTGGCAGTACATGAAAAGATAGATATGCGTCTATTAGATGTTGTCACTGCTTACTTGTATGAAAATTTAGAAAATGATGTTTACATGAAAATCCCCAAAGGATTTCATATGCTAGAAGCATATACACATTATCCTCGTGAAAATTACTCCATTAAATTGCAGAAATCATTATATGGCCTGAAGCCATCTGGGCGTATATGGTTCAATCATCTTAGTGAATATTGATTGAAAGCGAGATTTAAAATGACCAGGTATGTCCATGCGTTTTTATTAAGAAATCTGGTTCTAAATTTGTGATATTAGCTATATATGTTGATGATATTAATCTTATTGGAACTCCTGAAGAGCTCCAAGAAACAATTGATTATTCGACATCAAGGATGGTCGTAAAATTACACTTTGCCTTGGTTTACAAATTGAACATTTGGCAAGTAGAACATTTATTCAACATATACAGCAAAAGTTCTAAAAAGATTTGACATGGACAAAGCACATCCATTGAGTATTCCAATGATCGTCCGGTCCTTTTCGACCTCAAGAAGATGTTGAAGAACTTCTTGGTCCTGAAGTACCATATCTCAGTGCAATTGGTGCATTGATGTATCTTACTAACAATACACGACTTGATATTGCCTTTGCTGTCAATTTATTAGCAAGATTTAGTTCTTCACCAACACGACGACATTGGAATGGAATTAAACAAGTCATTCGATATCTCCAAGCAGCTACTTCTTCAAATCATGCTGAAATTATAGCCATTCATGAAACAAGTCGAGAATGTATATGGCTAAGATCCATGATTTATTATATCCGAGAAAGTTGTAGATTATCATATATCAGAGATATTCCAACTCCTCTTTATGAAAATAATGCAGCTGGCATAAGCGTAATTACGAGGAGGATATATTAAAGGAGATCGGACACAACATAGGTCACCAAACTTCAGAAGAAATGTGAAATTGATGTGCTACAAATTCGGTCATATGACAACCTCACAGATATTTTCACGAAGACTTTACCGACTGCAACATTTGAGACGTTGAGATATAAAATCGGTATGCGTCGGTTTAAAGATTTAAAGGAATCATCTCATCATGGGGAGTAATAAACAGACATATGGAATAGTATACTCTTTTTCCTTCACTAGATTTTTTTTTCCACTGGGTTTTTATTTAGTAAGGTTTTAACGAGGCATATTCTTTATGTAATGGATGGACATCCAAGGGGGAGTGTTATGAATATCTTAAAATTATTGGAAACTCCATTAATTAGTGGAGGCTCCACTAACTAATTATGGATTTATGTGAATAATTAGAGAAGATTTTTATAGATGTCCACCATTTAGTGGAGACACCACTAATTAAGATTAATGGAAGATGATGTATGCCATGATGTAATCCACTAATTAGAGCTTTATAAATAGAGCTATTCTCTAAGCTTGTAAGACACCATTATTTTGTGAAAGAAAGATTAGTGAAAGAAAGATTAGAGAAAATTGTGAGAGAAAAGAAAGAGAGAAATTCTTGTGTAAAGAATAATTAGAATTTTATTAGTGTGTAGTGTGTAGATTTTATTCTAACACTACCTAAATTTTATAACATTGTTGTTATTATTATTTATTATTCATCATTATTCATCATTTATTATTATTATTATTATTATTATTATTATTATTATTATTATTATTATTTATTTCTTTCCTTTCTATTTGTGATACGCATTTGTGTGAATCTAAGATTTGTATTACTTATGTTGTGGAATCAAGATGTAGGTTAATCCTATTGGAAACGAATTTACTCACATATGTGAATTTTACCTTAATAAACTTAACTTTATGTGCTTGGGTGGAGTAGAGAATCTGAACATGAGTATTTTGGTTTAAGGCTAATTAGAGTAGTGATTAATCAAGTATTTTAATTTCCTATGATAGGGGAGAAAGATTTCCAGGGTTAAAGGATAACACAATAATTTTGGAATAAACCACTTAAGCTGATAAGGTAAATTTCCTTCTATTCATGAAATCGATTTTATTTTATTATATTAGTTTGAAAGAAAGGGTTGTGAGTATCTCTTGCAAGCACAAAATAATTGTATGGGACCTAATTTTTGAAAACTCCTACATTTGGAAACTTTTAAAATGTGTCAAGTATAACTTAGGATCCAAGTATCAAGCTTTATTATTTATTTGGAATATTCAAGTAATGAATTCATATTCATGCATATGATTTTTCGAAAATCATAATATGACTTATTTAAACATGTGGCTCCTTCAATTATGAACATTTAGATTAAAATATTAACTATAAAATCATGCCTTCTAAAATCCTTGCGTGAATTAGAAAACATTGCTTGGAATTGTATTGAGTTAATTTCATAAGATCTGCTATGGAAGCCAATTGCGTTTGTAGTACGCAACAGGGGCAAGACCTTTACACTAACCTTTGGTTAGTTTGGGGATATCTCTCGGTAGGTGGCCACCTTCGATTTTATCAAGGTGTCAGTATATGTAACATCCCTAATAGAAATCATAGCAGAAATGTATAACAGAGTTGGGGTCGCCCCGTCCAATAAACTAGACAAGCGGTCTTTATAACATTTAGAGCAAAAGGAAATAAATACAACAAAACTTATTGTGTAACACATAACTCAAAAGAAAATATATCTCGAGGTACATATGTCAAATCATAAAGTTACTAATTCCAAATATAATACGGTCTTCAACAATGCTAAGCCCTAGCTCACTACAAGGTAAAACTAATTTAGCAACGATCAATTCCGTAATCAAATTTAGTGACAGATTACAACTGTTACTAAAACGGGCGTTGCAATTAGTGACGAAATGAAAATTCGTCACAAACAGCGATAAATTTGCGACGATTATTTAATTGATGACATTATAATTAAGTATATAATTAAAGTAGCGATAGTTTAACGATGACCAAAATTTTTTATTTAAATTAATTTAGCGACGGATTTACTACAGCCAAAATTTTTTAATCTTAAAAAATTAATTAATTTTAGCGATGGATCGACAAAGGCAAAAAATATTTATTTAAAAAATAATTAATTTTAGCGATGAATTTGTGACTGTCATAAATTTTTGTTTTTTAAACAAATTAATTAGCTCCCTAACCCAAGCTAATTGGACTCGACCCGCCCACCCGAGTCACCAAGAATATTATGAGATTATTTCAGACACGGGGCCTGAACCCGCATCCTTGTTGTGGGGAGCACGTGCTCTACCACTAAGCTATTGAGTGGTTATGATTTATTGTGTTATATATTAATTATATAGTATATTTTTTTTGTGAATTAGTGATGAATTTGTAAGGAATTTGCAACAGATCAGCTACGATCTAATTTTCCATCTCAAATTCATAACTAATTAGTGATGGATTTGTAACAATTCATTTTTTAAATTTTAAAATATATATATATTTTTAAATTTTGAAAATCCATGGCAAATTTGTGGTTACTTAGCGACAGTTTTGCGACGACCTTTCAAAATTTAAAAATAAATTTATTTTTTAAAATTTTAAAAAATGAGCCATCACAAATAGCAACGGATTTGCAAAGGCCTTTTTTAATATTTGATAAATACTAAAAAATTAAAGTGTTGTCGCAAATCCATTACTAATTAAAGTGCGGTCACTAATTAGCAACGAATTTGCAATAGTTAATTTTTTCGAATTTTAAAAAATAAATTTATTTTTAAATTTTAGATGATCGTCACCAAACCATTACTATTTTTAAATTTTAAAAATAAATTTAATTTAAAATTTTGAATAGCCGTCACAAAGCCATCATTAATTAACGATGTACAAATATAATCTGAAATTACGGAGTCTAGAATCCAATATAATGAATTTGAATTGTGCAATGTACCTGTCCCTTTCTCATTAAATTTTACAGTAAGAACAGTAGCCTCACTTGCCACTGGACCCGGATTTGTAGCTCTCAGCGCAGATCCTTTTTCTCTTCAACAAATCAACCAATTATTGGTGCTGACTAGCTGTTAGACCATATAAGCCATCTGCTCTATATTCACTGTATTGAATTTTTGGTTGAGGGGTTCCGACTTCAACACAATTGATAGTACCACCTTGTGGATTACCTACACTCCTTAGCCATGTTTCTTGTAACATTTTTCAATAGCATGTCCATTCAGACTACAATATGTACAATGTTTCCTGTTAAACCTTTTAAATTGCCCCACAGCATTAGTAAATTGAATAGACTGTGACTGCATACTCCTGTTTTGTGAGATAGGCACTACTCCTGAGGAACTCATAGATCCTTCCACAACAGAATTATTTGAATTCACATTCCCAATAGGTAAGACAATGCTTAATTTGTTTCTTGCTGTTATAATAGAATGATCTATCTACTGAACAAAATTCCCAGAGGTTAAGCTTCCTATTCCTATCTCAGTTTTAAGAGCCATTGAAAAAACTTGATTAATGCTGGGCAAGGGTGACATTAACAAAACTTGAGATTTCAGAGTACTAAAATTATCATTAACTCCCTTGACAAATCGTATCACACAATCACCTTCAACATACTTCTAACATTGCTGATTTCGGTGCATGTACAGCAGGGAATAGGTCTTAAATCAAGCATCTCATCCCACATTAATTTTAAATTGGTGAAATATTGAGTTATAGAAGAGCTACCTTGTTTTAGATTATGTATTTCTTCTATAAGATCAGACAACCGGAGCATGTCACCTTGATTGAATCTCTCATTTAGTTCCTACCAGATTTCAGCAGCAGTTTGATTGTAAACTACAGATGTGGCAATTTGTGGAGTGCAGGACTTCATCAGCCAACCTATAACCAAATTATTGCATTGTTTCCACGGTTCATACATTATCACCAGGAGTTGGTACCAGAACCTATGAATTGCTCCTTGTGCTTGCAGGAAAGAGCAATTCGCATGGATCTACTCCATGTCTTATAATTGCAAGCGTCTAGAGGTGGTGTTACCAGTATAAGTGAAGGACAATCACTTGGATGTATATGATATAGATTAAGAGCAACATATTCTGTAGTTGGAAGTGCAGGATTCGCCATAATTGCAGATGAGGGAAATCAACACTGAAGATAAAATGAGTAAATCCAAGCCCAGAACACCCTGGAATAAGCTCTGATACCATGTAGAAAAACAATGAAGAAGAAGCAAGCTCAAGTCACAGAGAAGCTGGTGGAGAGAGAGGTAGGAAAATTCTATTTTCTCATTACTTCAAAAATGTACAAGGTCGGAATATATATGACTACCTACACTAGCTTGGATCTTAAGAATCTCTATCTTACAAAATATAATCAAAAGGAAATTTATATACAAAAATGATCAAGCACAATGCTTGTGATCAACTAGTTCTGAGGTGAAGGCATTTCTGGTGTGAATGTTCCGAGTGCACATATGTTGCTGATGTGTCATCCAACTGGCCTGTGTCTTTATCATCCTTAGTGGCTGATATGTACCATGATGTGGCAGCCTCAACAGAAGATATAATGGATTGGATACTGAGACCTCACGATTCACCATAATTCAAAACCACAGCTAATCCAAAAAAAAAATGAGATTCTAGAAAACAACTATCAGAACAAAAAATCAGAGAGATCAACTGATCCTCTTAAGCTCTGTCAAAGAGAAGATCTTAAAAGTACATAGGATGAACATTCTATACCAATCAACAAAGAATCAGAGAAGTTTGTGGATTCCAATATCAAATCAACTTGGAGCAGGACGCTGTGATACCATGATAAAAAGTAGATACAAACAACTAGAAGAAAATTTGAGAGCAAACTTCACGAGGAAACCAGAGGAAATATTGCAGAAATAAAGGTAAGTTTTATTCCCCAGGAAAAGATACTTCGGTTTACAATCAATGTTCCTATATATACAAAAGAAAGTCTGGAAGATTCAGTTATACAAACTGTTAACAGATGCCAGCTCATTAATGGCTGTATTTGTTGTGTGAGTCGGAAAATAAATAAAACAAATGGTGGAAATAAAAATGACAGGTGGAAGAAAAAAAAAATGTTGTGTTGAGCAAGTGGTTATCTGGTCAACCTGGATCATATTCTGAGAAAGTCGGTGATGATGTGAACTGATGACTGGTAGCTGCTGTTGAAGAACCATCAAGAGTATCCATTGACAATGCAATCTTTGGACAACAAATGAGGCAGAAGAGTTGGCACAACAGGAAACATTCTTAGCGTCTCGTTTATTACGCAATGCAGATAAGGCAATTTTGACACATTTCAGCCTGTAACCAAATGCCCTGATGATGTAATTTGGAGATCAATTTCATTCCTGAGCTTTGCCATCACTTCTGGATGATTCAACAAAAGGGACATTGTCCCCTCCAGGGTTTTTGCTGAAGCATCTGTTCCGGCAGTGATCGGCAGCAGAAAAAATATTTTGAAAAGAAGATATCACTACAAGTTCAGCAACATTTGAGCATTGCATTTTATGTGAGGGTTTGCAAGTTCCGCAAAATCCTCCAAAATATCTAAACATAAGCCAGAGATACAATTAGGTTATCAAGTTTTATTTGATTGTTTATTATGTTTTTCCAATCCAAAAAAAAAAACGTTGTAAAATCTTTTCGAAATATTCTGATTGTCAAATGACTTGATAGAGAGTGACATTTAGGATCTAATGAAACCTACCATGTCACAGGATTAGGGTAGTTTGTCCTGTAATTTGCAGCCGTATAATGCAATGGAATTAGGCATGCTCCACCAGAGAAGGAAACAGACAAATATGAACCGACAAGCATTCTGCAATGCCTCCAGCTGATCCATGTTTGGACCACTTTCTCAATCCCAAAAAAAAGTTATATATGAATGGCAAGAATTCCCTAGATGTCGAACAGAGCTTCAACCACTGGCCTTCGTAGTTCTTCAGCATGGAGGTCCTTTGTTGCACTCTGCTACTGATTTTCTGCATTTTCTTCATTCAAAGAAGTTTCAAAAAACAGCAAACCAAACTCCCACCAAGTCCTCCGGCTCTACCGATTTTAGGCCACCTCCACCTCCTTAAAGGTCCAACACACAAAGCCCTTCAACATCTGTTCACCAAGTATGGCCCCATAGTTTACCTCCGTATAGGGAACCGACCAACTCTCGTCGTGTCCTCTCCATCCATTGCAGAGGAGTGCTTCACCAAGAATGATGCCATCTTTGCAAACAGGCCAAGATTCATTGTCCTCGACTACATTTCGTATAACTACACGGCTATGGCATCTGCCCCATATGGAGATCACTGGCGTAATCTTAGGCGTTTGACCACTGTAAAAATGTTTTCATCCACCGCCATCGGCCATTTCTCTGCTATTCGAGAAGAAGAGATACGTTTTATTGTACAAAAACTGTTGTCAAGTTTCAGCGGCAAAGTAAACCTGAATTCTTTCTTCACGGAATTTGTATTCAACGTGATAATGAAGATGGTCGCTGGAAAACGATGGTCCGGGCCTTCTGATATATTTGATGCAAATGTGCCGACGGGCCTTGCTGATTTTATTCCGATATTAAAGTGGATTGACTACGGCGGACTTAAGAAGAAGAGTAAGGATTTCCACAGAGAGGGTGATAAGGTCATGCAAGATCTCATTGATGAAAGTCGAACAGATGAAGGTGGTCCGAGATCAACCAAGCAAAATATGACTCTTATCCAAATACTACTGTCACTGCAAGAAACTCAACCTGAGTACTATACAGATGACATTATTAAAGGGATTTTGGTGGTAAGTATTTCTCCGTTGATTTATTTTTAAAGCTAAATGCAAACTATCCAAATTATTGTGCAATCGTATTTCCCGTGTTTGATAGAACTGTCAAGGACATTACGGTTACCATAATTTTGAATTATTTAAGACAAGCCAGGTTAGATTATTTCCAACTCCGTTTAGCACTCTCACCAGATATGAACGAGTAAATTTTCACTTAATTTCCTTTATAGAGTAATCACTCCACTACAAATTTTTCCTTCAGATACCATTCTCAGCTGGAACAGATACCTCAGCAAAAACTATGGAATGGATAATGTCCCTTTTGTTGAATCATCCAGAGGTGATGGAAAAACTTAGGAAAGAAATTGATCTCCAGATTACACCATCGGGTCGTTTGGTTGCAGACTCAGATTTGTCAAAATTGCCTTATCTGCATTGCGTGATAAAAGAAGGGCTACGAATGTTTCCTGTTGCACCAACTCTTCTGCCTCGTTTGTCCTCCAAAGATTGCAGTGTCGCTGGATATCACATTCCAAGTGGGACAACATTGATGGTGAATGCCTACGCTATACATAGAGACCCTAATGTGTGGGAAGAACCAACCGAGTTTAAGCCTGAAAGGTTTGAAGGAATGGAAAAGGAAAATGAAGGATTCAAATTTCTTCCCTTTGGCGCTGGGAGAAGGTCTTGTCCAGGCTCTGCCATGGCTATTCGAACGATTGCGCTGGCACTAGCCACACTCGTTCAATGTTTCGAGTGGGAAAGAAATGGGCCTGAACTAGTGGACTTGGAGGAAGGATGGGGACTCCTTATGCGAAAAGCCGAACCTCTGAAGGCACGTTGTAGACCTCGGGCCTCTGTGGCCGACCTTTTGTCCCAGATTTGAAAGACTAATTTGATGTTTTCTTTGGAGGAAATCACTAGTCTTGTATTTCCACAGAATTGGAAGAAGGCGCACCTAAAGTGCAACCAAGTGGGAAGAATAAAGAAGGAATAATATCACCAAATAAATTACAGCACTTGGCTCATGAAGCTAGTTCATTTACATTTTGGTTATATGTTTTCAGGTCTATAGACCACCTTCCAATGTCGCTATTGTGTAAAAATCTATTTAGTAAGTTGTTCCTCACGGATTTCAATGATATGAAATATATTTTGTTGCTTGAAGATGGCAATCGAAAGAGGAATTCTAATATGGGCCGTAAACTTGTAGACAAAATGCATTGATGAGTTGTACCGTATAACTTATGTTGCATACAGTATAACTCATCAATGCAGTTGGTCCATGGACCATGTCCATGCTAAAATTTTTCCAATCGAAAAGCGGAGAAATGAATTTTTATTTATTTTATCTTATTTTTTGTTTCTTTAATACAATTAGAGTGTTTTTTTTTTATTATTATTATCAAAAGTGTATTTTATCTGTATAACTTGCCTTTTTCTTTATAAATTATTCATCTTATTCAATTTAACAAAGAAAAGAAAGTTAACAACCTAGGAATGACCATTTAAGACTCTAATAGCATTCAATGAATTACCTTTATTAATCATTTTATCTACCTCTTCTGCCGTTTCAAGACCTTGCAGAGTAGCTAGCAATAACTTCAGCAGTGAAATGTGGAAACATCCGCAGCAAAACTTGTATCAGTCCAAGCTTTAATAATGTCCTCTGTCATTTCTTATTAGCACAGGCTGTCACTACTATTCTATTCTATTCTATTCTGAAAAGTAATTCTTATATAAACTCTAAATTAGTGAATTATAGATTAATGGACCAAATATATTAATAAATTGTATCGTATAATTTATATTGCATGCTATATAAATCACTAATACACTTAGTTTATGGACCATTAGTTCATATTATAATTTTTTCATTCTGAAAAGTTGCATCGAAGCTAGTTTTTCTCTTCTTCTTTTTTTTGGTAGGTACCAATCCTTTGGAGGGGGCTTCTAACTAGTGCCGGTAGCTGGGGGAAACTAGCCTTGGCGTTCAATAGAGGTTGCGCGAAAAATCCCGTCAAAATTAGAAAATTTATCAATTTAGTCATTTAACTTTTATTATTTATTTTTTTAATTTTTTAAATTCTTTAACTATTTTCGAATAGTTATTTAGTCTTATTATTGGTGATTTGATCAACGAAAATGATCATAACAATCAAAGTAGTTGTCCAAAAATAATTAAGAGATATAAAAATTTTAAAAAAGACCAAAATTGCTAAACAATAAAAGTTAAAGTATTAAATTGCCGAGTTTTCCTCTCTAGATTCCACCGGCTCTCCCGTTCTGAGCTTGTTTGTGTATTGCCACTTTTTCTTCCACGGTAGCAAAACTTAGCATATCTTCTTTCTCAATATGATTTATTGGGAACAAAATTATGGATTTAACAACAAAAAAATTCTACTCATTATGCTCCAACTCTGAAATAAGTGTAATCAAATTTTTCATCTCGGGTTAAACTAAATTGAAATGATTAATAAGCAAATTAAAATTAAATATTCTATCGTCTCAAAATATTCATCTTAGATAAAACAGTAATCCATTGCTTTTTGAATCGGACCGGACTGGACTAGTCAGTTGGATCATAAACCAATGCTATCACGAGTTCAATTCATTGCTTTGGACTGTTTTTTTTTTTTAAACCAATATAGAATGTGTGAACCGTTTTGAATCGTCGATCCAATCAGTAAACCGTTAACTGGCCTGTTCGTAAGTGGTCTAACCAGTCTGTTTTAACAAATAAATTAAGGGGATAAAATTTGAAATTGTGTGCTATTAATAAATCAAAAATGATAACTATTAATGTTGTAGTTGTAAATTGTTTATTATTGTTTGTTTTATTGGTAATTCGTCATTTTATTACATTATATTAGTTATGAACTTGAATATTTATGTCTTTAAAGATTTGAATTACACTATATTATTAATTAATTTTGTTCTTTATAATAATTATATTTTTAGTTTTTAAATTATAATACTACCGATTCAATTATAATTTAATTACGATTAGACCATTGAATCGTGAATTAACAATTTTTTTAACCCAATATCTGATTCGGTTCTGAAAACATTACAATAATCCTTATTCAAAAGATGAACCAAAGCTAATCTAGAACAAGGTAGGAATGATGTTAGCAAGCAGTTTCTAAATGAAATGTTAGTGTTGGCAACTTTGTATTGCTCATTATTGTTGATAGTGAAAGTTATTACTGGACTAGGTCCCGCAATTTTTCCCATCTCAGTTTTTTCACATTAAAAATCTTGGTATCTGGTATTATTTACTTTGGTGCTTTCTTTTACCTATTGGTGTTATTTAATCG
The DNA here is from genome assembly GCA_026120185.1 of Voacanga thouarsii. Classification (NCBI taxonomy): domain Eukaryota; kingdom Viridiplantae; phylum Streptophyta; class Magnoliopsida; order Gentianales; family Apocynaceae; genus Voacanga; species Voacanga thouarsii. Next base: position 103,022 of record JANUWF010001776.1, read on the forward strand.
GTATTTTTGGTTTATTCCTATTTTTTGTTGGCACCTGAAAAATAATTTTAATCTTGAGATAAATTGTGTTTTGTATGAAGCTTGATATTTTACTCTCTCTCAGTTTACTAGTTTGATACACATGCGTTGCATGAGATAATTTGTGTTAAGTTATTTTTTAAGTGAGAACAATATTAATTAAGTTAGATTTTTCTTGTGTTCATTTGAATTCACAAACCATGAAAGCCCTCCAAACTCATCATAGAGAAATAAGACTTAAACGCAACAATTGGGCCAAATCTAAATACTCTTATCTTTCCCTCTAGACAAATAAAGTCAATTTAAAGAACAATTGCATCAAATGAAAGAAAAAAAAATCAGAACACAAATTAGAAAGGAATAATTCATCTATGCAATTTTTAATAAAGAGAAAATAATGATATTTTCTAATTGAATAACGATGTCAACGGCATAAAAACATATAGAATCAATCTTATTCGAGTAATTCCGATAGTAAATTTCACTTGTTCAAAGATCTTCTACATAGAAATGAAAACAAAACAAATTAACTCTGGAAAACAAAATGATGAGTTTCAAGGGGCATGTTCAATCAATGGGGAGAAAAAAATAACCAAAAGATGTTTCTTGAGTACCTTTTCCTAATTGGACCGACTTCATCATGTGAATCACTGACAGAAGCATTATTAGTAACCTGTCTACTTGAATCGGGCGACATTGACTACATTTCATTCTCTAACTTTGCCTACTGATTTCGTGGAACATGAGATTGAATGACTGCTCTAACTACCTCTAATGTAGGACGAACTTCTAAAGGTAGTAGAAAACAATTATCTCCCTCTTCTTCAAGCTTCACATATATATACAGTCTCCTAATTAATATGCTTAATTAATCTTGTGATCATTCGTGTTTTCTGATATGAGTAGTTTCATTATAAGCTTCGTGAGTAGAAGTATAGGAACATTGTATTTTGATTACTTTCATAGATATCATGTAAGCCGAGTAGAATGTGATGTGTGCTTCAGCTTTGCAGGTGAAATTTGAAAACTACTTATCCACTGTTTGGGTTAAGGAAAAGGGAAGAAGATGAGAGAGAAAAAGAGAGGGGTAAAACAAAAAGGAAAGTCAAAAAGAATAGAGAGATCAATAATTATTTCTGTTTTGATTAGATATGAAAAGAAAATAACAGAAAGAATAAATATAACATTTGAAGAAGAAAAGGAAATAAAATGAAATGCTAGAATTTGGGTTTATATTTTTACATATTAATTTGATATAATAATATTAAATTTTTTATTTATTAATAGTCTTTTAAATCTTTTAATAAAAGATTATTAAATGGGATTTTTTTTCCCCTTCTATTTCTACCCACATTTGGATGGAAAAGACATTCAAACTTTTATATTAAATTTAATCCTTCTATTTCCTTCTTATTCCTTTCTCTTTCTTTTAAAAATTAATTTAAACATTTAAAACCTAAATCCTTTGTTTCCTTTTCTCTTTTCTTCCTCTATTTCCCTCAATCCAAATAGACATTTAGAGATTGCCAGTGCACTTGGATTTATGTTCTTAAAAAGAAAAAAATTACTTTGACAAAACAATAAGTTTAATATAAATAAAATTTTTAAGTATAAAATATTGACAATTTTATTATTTATTTTTTTGAGTTTATAAAATTTAAACTTATATATTTTTCAAAACTTAAATATAATTTTAATTCAAATACAAAAACTGTACTTTTTCTTGATCGACCAACCAGGGAAAGCAGTAGGAAAACTAGTTGATTATTTCATTTCACTGTGACATGTAAATTTGATGCATACATAGAATAAATTACAATCTCTCATGCCAATTATTGCTTCCCTAAGAGACACTATTCCCATTCACACTATCATGACTGGCTTGGCTCTAACTTTAATCACCCAAAATATATATCAGCTAAGATTGAGAATGAGGTTTTATTTGATTGCTTATTATGTTTTTCCAATCCAAAAGAAAAAAAAAATGCAAAACCTGTTAGAAATATTCTGATTGTCAAATATTGACTTGATAGAGAGTAACATTTTTGCAGTGGTGACACGTCTAAGATTTAGCCAGTGATCTCCATATGGAGCAAATCCCATAACAGTGTGGTTATACGAAAGGTAGTCCATGGCAATGAATCTTGGCCTGTTTGCAAAGATGGCATCATTCTTGGTGAAGCACTCCTCTGCAATGGATGAAGAGGACACCACGAGAGTTGGTCGTTTCCCTTACGGAGGTAAACTATGGGGCCATGCTTTGATGAACTGACGTCGAAGAGCTCTGTGTGTTGGACCTTTTAGGTGGTGGAGATGGCCTAAAATCGGTAGAGCCGGATGACTTGGCGGGAGTTTGGTTTGGTGTTTTCTGAAACTTCTTTGAATGATGAAAATGCAGAAAATCAGTAGTAGAATGCACCAAAGGACCTCCAGGCTGGAGAACTGAAGAAGGCCACTGGTTGACGCTTAATACGACAACTAGGGAATTCTTGGCATTCATATGTAACTTTTTTTCTTTTGGACAATAATTGAGAAAGTGGTCCAAACATGGATTACAACCGGTGCCATTGCAGAAAGCTTATCGGTTCGTATTTGTCTGTTTCCTTCTCTGGTGGAGCAGCTTCCATTGAATTATACGGCTGCTAGTTACAGGATAAACTTCCCTAATCCCGTGATATGTGTTGGAGAAACTTTAAGAAGAACAGAAGAACAAGGGCTTGAGTTGCAATAATATTATCCTAAAGGACAATATTAGGACAAAGATAAGTTAATAGTTATGAAAGTTAATATTTTTTAATTAAAAAATAAATTTTTGTCACTAATAATGTATCCTTAGCGAGAAAATTTAAATTTTCCTCGCTAATACACTTATTTTCTAACTAAATGACCAATTTTAGCTAACAGATAAAAATATTGTCGTTAAAGATCTTAATCAGTATCGAAAAAAGTTTTTATCACCAAAGAAAATTTTTCCTCGCTAAATGATACTTTTAGTGATGAAAATTTTTCCTAACTAAAGTTTTGTCGCCAATATATCATTTCTTTGTAGTATATTCTTGGTAATGTGAATTGCCACTCGTGAATCACAATGAATAGATACTGAGGGTATAGGTTTTATATCTAAAGGAATATCAAATAAGAAATTTCTTACCTAATCAGTCTCAGTTCCAATTAATTCTAAAGTTACGAACTCTAACTCCAAAAAAAAATCTTGCGAGAATTGTTGGTAAGGATGACTTTCATGCTATTTACACTGCCATCGAAGGTGAAAATGAAACCACTAATGGATCTTGACTTAGTTGTGTTTGAAATCTAATTGCATAACTATACCCTTCCAGTATAGTGGGATAACCTCCATATATATTGGATACCATAGTTTATGGTCCCTCACAAATACTTCATTAATCTTACTAAAGCAGATCAATACTCATAATTTGGATTATGAGAATATCAACTCAGCCTACAGACAACATATATAATGCCTAGTCTCGTGAAATTCATTTGATGCATAAACTCCTAATAATTTGTGCATATTTAGATTGTGCTACAAGATAACAATGATTTTTCTTTAATTTTGAATTAGCGTCATAAGAAGTGCTCATAAATGTTACATCATAATTATCAAACTTCTTAAGAAGTTTCTCAACATAATATCATCGCCGCTCCTTATAACTCTAGTACCCAGTATTATTTTTTGCTTCACCTATATCTTTTATATCAAAACTAGAAGTTAAAAACAATTTAATACTACTCACAACTTTCGAATTAGTACCAAATATAAGTATATGATTCACATATAAATTTATAATAATATAATCATTATTTATAACTTTAGTTTATACACATTTCTCCACTCTAACAGATGAAAAACCATTACTCAAGAACACTTGGTTAAACTTCTCATATCATTGCTTAGAAGCTTGTTTTAAGCCATAAAGAGATTTGAGTGATTTGCAAACTTTATTTTTTTGTTCGAGTTCAACACGCCCTTCAGGTTGAGTCATATAAATCTTTTTTATCTAAATCACCATTAAGAAAAATAGTTTTAACATCTATTTGATGTACAAAAAGTTTATGAATTGAAGATAAGACAAATAAAACTCGAATTGAAGTAATTCTAGTTATTGGAGTAAAAGTATCAAAATAGTCAATATTTTCTTTTTTTAGTAAATCCTTTGGCTACTAAGCAAATTTTATATTTATCAATTGAGTCATCAGGGTTAAATTTCTTTTTTGAAATCCACTTTCAAACAATTGACCTTGCCCTAAGGTAAATTAAATAAGATCTAAGTTTTATTTTATAAAATAGAGTCTAATTCAGTTTTAATTACTTCTTTTCATAAACTTGCATCAGAAGGAGAGATTGCTTTAGAAATTAAAGGATTATTTTCTACAATGTAAGTGTAAAAATCATTTCTAAAAAATGATTCTATTCTCGGTCTTTTACTTCTCATTTCTTCACTAGTGTCTTCAAATACTCTATTAGCAAGTACATGAGAACACTTATCAGAAAGTGGAAAAATATGTTCAAAGAATTCAACATTCTTTGTTTCAACAATTATATTACAATCAAGTACATCACTTTTCAAAATAAAAAAATAATATGCAGCACTACGTTCAACATATCTAAAAAATATGCAATCAAATGTTTTAGAACTTATCTTCCTTTTCTTAGGTTCAGGCAGTATAACTTTAATAAGACACCTCCACACTTTTAAATATTTTAAATAGGTGTATAACCTTTACATAATTCATAAGATGTCTTTCTAATTTTCTTATGTGAGATTTATTCTGTAAGTGACATGTAGACAATGTAGTTTCATCCCATACATTATTAGGTGTAGGGAACTAACCAATATAGAGTTTATCAACTCTTTAAGTATTTTATTTTTCCTCTCAACTATACAATTAGATTCCAGTGAATAAGTGGAGTTATTTCATGTATAATGCCTTCATCTATGGCTAAGCATTCTCCATCTCTATCAAACCTAACTCTCTCAATTTTCTTGTTAAGTTGGTTTTCTACTTTAGTTTTATGAGACAGAAAAGTACTAAAGGTATCATCTTTATTCCCAAGTAAATATAACCTTGAATAGTCATCTATAAAAGTTACATAATTTTTCTTATCTCCTCTAGTCAAGGTTTTGTTTTAATTTACCTAAGTCTATATGAATTATGTTTAATAATTTTGTTTCTCTACTAATAGAAAAATATGTCTTTTTAATTATCTTAATCTTAGCACATATTTGACAATATTTTTTCAAACAAGAAGAATTAATCCCAAAAATCAAACTAAGAGATTGCATATTTTTTTAAAGATAACCAAAATTAACATGTCCTAATTTAGCATGTCATAAGTTAAATGAGTCATCAAAGTAAGTAGAAGAAGTATTTTCATTTATCACATTGGAAATATTGAGTATAAAGAGTCCCTAATTATAATATTCTCTTCCCACAAAAATATTATTTTTAATCATGACAATTTTGCCAGACTCAAAAGATATTTTTACACCCACTTTTCTCAATAAAGCTATAAAAACAAGATTAGCTCTAATAGTTAGAATATGCAGTACATTAAGTTTTAAAAGAATTTTGTCCTTTCATGGAACTATTGCAATTCTTGAATCTCCAAGGTAGATTACTTCATCATCATCTCTTACAAGTTTATAAGAGGAAAAAACTTCTCGATTTGCACAAATGTGTTGAGTAGCCCTAGAGTCTACTACTCATTCTTTAACATTTGACACAATGTTCACTTGATTAATGACCGCAATAATAATATCATCTTCTTCAACCATATTAGTTTTTGGTTTAGAAGGTTTGTCATTTCTCACTTTTTTTTCTATACTATGGTGTATGATGTCCAGGTTTTCCACAAACATAACAAAGAGTTTTTTTTTCCTTAAAGTTAGGGTTAGATATTTTAGGCTTGTAATCATGAGATTTATTTTCATACCTTTTTAGAAGAGTTATCTTGTACCAAATTTCCCTTCAACACCATCTCCTTTGCTTTGCCAGCATTAACTTCCTTCTTCTTAGTGTCCTTGATCAAAATATGTCTAAAGAAAGAGACTACTTATGTTTCAAACTATTTTTATAATCATTCCAAGATTTTGGTAATTTTTCAATCAATATACTCGCAATGAATTCTTTTGAGACACTATCTCTTCAGCTTTGAGCTCTTCTATCAATTTTTTATACTCATTAATTTGTACTTTTATCTCCTTGTCATTTGTTTTTTGCCACTGGTAATATTTTCCAACTATGAACTTTTATTTGGTAGTATCTTCTGTAGTGCATTGTTTGACAAGAGAGTTTCAAATGTTTCTAGCCTCCTTGTAAGGTATAGAGATATTAAATAAATCGTTAGATATAGTTTGCAAAATAATATGTCTACAAAACTTATTTGCATAAATTCATGTTTCTTGAACTTTTGAATCAAAAGTTTGTAGAAGTCTAGGCTTAGTTAGTACATCCACAACTTCATAAAGGTAGAGTAAAGAGTAAACTTGTTCTTTCTATCTTTTGAAATTTTGTTCAACAAAAACTTCGATGTTAGAGATATCAAGAAACGGCTTAGCGTACGTGACAACACTACAAGAATGTTGTCGTTTAGCGATCTGAAATAGTGACCGAAGGAAAATCGATCGCTAAATTAGTGACCAAAATTCAATGCGGTTGCTGCGTTTGCTACGTGATGAGGGCACTAATCGGTCATGAAATTTCGCGGGCAATTTTCGTAGTAGTACTTACAACCGATTAGCAATGACTTTTGTGACGGACAAATTTTTTCAAAATTTTATTTGTGTAGAAATTTTTATCTGTCGCTAATCGATCGCTATTTAGCGACCAATTGTTCTTGCAGTTGTAATTCGATCGCTAAACGGTTGCTAATTTAACAACCGATTAGCGACTGATTTTTATAATCAACTAAAAATTTTTTAATTTTGGATCTGTTACTAAATCGGTCACTAACTAGCAACCAATTTTTAAATCGGTCGCAAATAAATACACTTAATGAGATTAAGTGGTCTTCTTCTTTATTTGGGCTGAACCATTTTCTCTTCTTCTTCATCCTCTTTTCCTCCTCGTCACCGCTGTCTGCCGGAACTTAGCTCCAGCTGTTATAGCCCCCGACGCCCCTGTGTTGCCCCGCTGTACCGCCTCCTCTATGACGCCCCTATGGTGCCTCCCTCTCGGTGGTACCCCCGCTGTCACTAATTTGCTATCCCGCCCCTCGCCGTTGCTGCCGTCTTGGCTCTTCCAGTTCAGGTGAGCATTAACAACTATTTTTTTATTGCTTTAATTAAGGCCTAAAATGACTTATTCATATTTCTTGCTTTAATTTAAATTGATAAATGATTTACATTGTTCATAAATAGCTCACATTGTAGCAATGTTATATGTTTTTGTTTTGTTTTGTTTTTTTTTTTGGGGGGGGGGGGGGGAGTTGATTATTGGAGATTTAATCAGATTTTTTTTTTTTTTTGGAGTTGGTTATTGGAGATTGTTGGAGATTATTGGAGATGCACATAAATGATTCTATCTGCAATTTCTTTATGTTTTTTTTTTTTTGGGGATTTGGACAATTTGGATGAATTTTGACATGGTCTAATGCCTGGAAATTATCAATTTATAGGGGAGGTTCTGCCAATTTTTTTTATCTAATTAAAAATGTGTTTAGATGTGAAACAGTTAATAATTATTAACTTTGAATTACTTTTAATTTATATATGTATTATATTTAATTACAATTTAAGCTAAATTAAAATAAAAAATAATTCGATAAATATTTTATATTGAAGTACTTAATTATCAAATATATTGAATAAATATATATTTTTATGTAAAAGTAATTATTTTATAATTACATTATTATTCAACCCATGATATGTTAGACTTATTTTACAACCCAAATTAGATAGTCCAAGAACAACGTTTCATAAGTTTAATTCAAATAAACTTAATTAAAAAGTTATATTAACTTGATAATATTTTTTCTTTAATTTTTTTTATATAAAAAACTCACAATAATATTAAAATTATATTCTATATTTTTAATTATGAGGATATATTATTGAGATATACTAATAATCAATTCTTTAATCAATATATATATATATATATATATATATATATATATATACACACACATATATATATACAAAAAAAATTCTTGAATATTATTTTTATGAATTTATATAACCAAAATTATACTTTAAATTTTTTATACTATACTTAATTAAACATTTTCTAGCTATATGACCTACATAAGAAGTACTAAAACATAATAATGTATTTTATTATTACTTAATACTTAATTAAATTATTTTATAAATTTAGGTGCAATGGAAGTAATTTGAATCTAAAATTTAAATATATTAATCATTTATCTAGCTATTGGTATTATTTTTATTTAATTTAAATTATAATAAAACATAAAATGTGATATTGAAAAGACTAATGTTTAGTGAATATTTTTTTAGTCATTGATTATATTAGAAACAATTTGTGATACAAGATTTTTTTTATTATTGTTCTTATGCATTATTTGAATGATATTTTAGTAATTCCAATTATACTAATTTAGATGAAAGATCGTAACTGGATGTATAGATTGAGAGTACCACCATCTGCAGCATCATCACCAATGACATCCCAGATGATTCTGCTAATATGCATGTTCTTAGCATGTTTATGTTATAAATAATTTCTAATACATTATTATTGTAGTTAATTTTATTTACTATTGTAAGGATATTTGTTATGTAATTTTAGTTAAAACTATTTATGTAATTGTTTTATAGTAGTGATAATTATTTTTACTATTCATAGGATAATTGTTTTATAATTTTATTTAATATTAATAAGGATAATTAATTTTTAAAAAATTAATAAATAAAAAAACGATCAATAATTTTGATCGCTAATTTAAAGACTCTAATCAACGACTGACATATAATATCGGTCGATGATTAACAATCGAAAAACTACATTCGGTAGCTAATTAGCGACCTATAATTGCCGACCAATTTTAATATTCCGTCACTAATTACCGACCGATATCGTCATTTATTTTTTCCCCAAAAAAGATTTTTTTTTTTTTTTTTACTTTACTTCCAACTTAAGTAGCGACAAATTTACGATCGTTAATTACCGAACAATTGATTTCTTCAATCACTTTAGTGATCTTCAAAATAGTAGCTTCCGATGTTTTGTCGCTAATTGATCACTAAATATTTATTGGAACCAATTACCAAAGAAAATATTGATCTCTAATTAGTCATATTCTTATAGTGCAAGAAGTAGTAGTCGAGACTCAGAAATCACGGAGGGCAAAATATGTCAGTCACCCTTGAACTTTCAGAAATTTTAATTTTCACCCTCGAACTTTTAAAACATTTAAAAAATAGCTCTTCCATCAATTAAAACAATTAAGTGCTCAAGAAAGTTCATCACATGACTTCCATATAACCTATTTTATAGGTATTTTCATTCACTCAACTCTCAATGTAGTGCCATCCTTCTAATTCTTACAAAATAACTTATATATATGACAAGAAAAGACTATTGCGACTTACGCGTCTCTCACTTCTCTTTTTAATTTTTTTTTTTTACCAAACACTTCTACTTTCAAATTTATTCTTTCTTTTTGTAGAAATGCCAAGAAAATTACTATTCATTAAGAACTGAATCGATTTTTTTTCTTCTTCATTTTTATGTCTTAATTTTGTTTATTAAAGAGTAAAATATGTTATTTTTGTTGTATGATTAGATTTGAAAAAATGCAAAAGAATAATCTCAAGATTATTGAGTCGCATAAAATGTTTGAAGTTAAATCTTAACATTGTTGTTGATAAATGAAAAAATTCGAAGAGAAGAGAGTAAGATTAAAGTTGAAGAATAATATTTTTGAAATAAAAAATGAGAGAATGAGAGCTAATATATGGTGATTTTGTATTGTACTTGAATTTTTATTATTGAAATGACTATTTTTTAGGTGATTCAAAAGTTTGAGGACTAAAATCACATATTTTAAAATTCAATAATAAAAATAAAAATTTATAAAAATTCAAAAGTAATTAACATATTTTACCCGCAATCACGAAGTGTAGTTTTGAATGCAGCTGAGACTCGGTCTATAAGTAGTATAGTAGAGTGGACCCCATCTGGGCTCGCATATATCTTGTGCACGGGAGGCAAATCCACCATTTACACTTGAATTGGCCTAACTTATGCCGCTAACGCCTCTATTACTTTCAAATGTTTACTAACTTAATTCTTTGTAATAAAATATATAATTTTTTTTTTAATTTTCAATGTAGAATTAAAGATTTTTTGAAATACTATATATTCCAACAATATGGATTTTGCTGAACTTGCAAACTCTCACATAAAATGCAATTGAAATCCACAAAAGGCATAACACTTCTTTTCTTTCCAGTGTACCAAATTGCTATATATTGACTAAACGTTTAGGAGGAAAAAAAGAGGAAAAATAAATATCATATTTATATTATCTGTTTAGAGTAAAAGTAGATCAAGAAGGTTATTATTGCCATTCGCATTTGGAAGAGCGAATAGGTTTGAGACATTAATGAAAATTTGACATGATTTTTCGTTTTGAAAATTAGTTATGGAAAAAATGAGGAATAAAAAGATAAAACATAAAAAAAGAAAGGTAAAAATAAATACTTCCCCAATATAAAGTATTTGTTTCCTTCCTTCTTTCCCCTCCCATTCGACAAACTAAACTCTAACCTTAAATTAGAAGTGAATCATCATCCTCTCCTCATGAAAATTACAATTTATTTGCTTACTTATAAAATCTACTGCGCACTGCAATATATTGCATAGGAACATAAATAGGAAGACTGAATAAGCCAAGAAACTATACCAGCAATGACTTCGGACAATTTAAAGGAAATCAAAGTTGAGATAGGAGTGTGATCATAGATGGCCGTGGCCTATAAACAGCCTCTAGGGGCTTGGCCTTTGGCAAAGTGAATCCCGAACCTTCTTCCAAATCTACCAATTCAGGTCTATTCCTTTCCCATTCAAAGCACTGAATCAATGTTGCCAATGTCAATGCAATTAACCTCATTCCCAGGCCATAGCCTGGACAGGCTCTTCTCCCCATTCCAAAAGGAAGAAACTTGAATCCTTCGGTTTCTGTTTTGAATCCTTCAAAACGTTCCGGCTTAAACTTAGTTGGTTCTTCCCATACTTTAGGGTCTCTATGAATAGCCCAAACATTCACCATCAAAGTTGTCCCTCGACCAACATTATATCCGCTAATGGTACAATCTTGGGAAGACATATGAGGTAGAAGAAGAGGTGCAACAGGAAAAAGCCTTAATGTCTCGTTGATCACGCACCGTAGATAAGGGAGTTTGGAGAGATCGGAATCCAAAACCAAACGTTCTGATGGTACATGCTGTTCAATTTCACTCTTCAGTTTCTCCATTGTATCTGCATGATTCAACAGAAGGGACATTGCCCATTCCATGGTTAAAGCTGAAGTTCCTGTTCCCGCTGAGAATAACATCTGAAGAACATTTTAGAACACAAGTAATCAAGAAAAAAGAAGTTATAAAAAGAAGCTATAAAAAGAAGTTATATTCACTTAGTAGTCGGACCATTGGACGGGGAAGAGATACGTGTAGAGGCTTCTCAAACCAAACAGACTCGGTGCTCAGCTTGAAGTCAAGCGCAATGGAGGGGGAGATTCAACAGTTGCATATCTAGTTTTGTTAAGTGAAATTAATAATGTCAGTTGTCCTAGTCTATAGTTAATATCCTAGTCTTTTGAAATTTGTTATTCATGTACCACTTTCCTAATTGTTAGGTAGCAGTTCTGATTTTTCTCTTTAGTTGCTAACTTTTAGCTTTCATCTATTATATACGGCCTATTTATAGGCTTCTTTGCGGAATAAAGTTCAAGTGAATTTCCACTTCTTCTTATCTCTTCTACTTTACTTAAAACTCTGCTATTCTTTATTATTGTAACAATGTTATCAGAGACTGGTTCACTTAAAAAGAAAACGGCAATTTCCGCTTAGTAGCAATGGCCTCTGAAAACTTTGTACAACCAGTGATTCCTCACTTTGATGGTCATTACGATCATTGGGGAATGCTAATGGAGAATTTAAATCAAAAGAATATTGGCAAGTTGTCTCTGATGGAGTACCAGAATTAACAGCAACAATGACAGACGCACAAAAGACAAAAATCGAATGAATGAAATTGAAGGATCTGAAGGCCAAAAATTACTTGTTTTAGGCTATTGATCGTTCAATCTTGGAGACCATTCTTTGCAAAGACACCCCCAAGCAGATTTGGGATTCAATGAAGAAAAAGTATGAAGGCTCAGCGAAAGCAAAGAGGCAGCAGCTTCAAACACTCCGTACAGAGTTTGAAAACCTTAAGATGAAGTCTAGTGAGTCAATTGCAATTTATTTCTCACGAGTCATGGCAATCACCAAAAAGATGCGGATGTTTGGGGACAAGTCAGAGGATATCATCATAATTGAAAAGATACTCAGATCCTTGACACCAAAATTCAATTTTGTTGTCTGTACAATTGAGGAATCCAAGAATATTGATGAACTCTCACTTGATGAGCTGCAAAGTTATTTACTGGTGCATGAACAAAAGACCAAGCAACAAGACAACGAGGAGCAAGCTTTGAAAGCTTCAACAGGAAATCACTCAACGTCTAAAGAAGGTAAAGGCAGAGGTAAAGAGAAGAGAAGCAACAATCAATGGAACCAGCAGCAGCAGTAGCAACGAGAAAGTCAATCTCAAGGAAGAGGAAGAGGACGGAGACGAGGAGACCATAACTCAGCAACTCATCAACTAAAGTCAGCAGACAAGTCAAATGTCGAATGTTATAGGTGTCACAGGTATGGTCATTATCAATCAGAATGTCGGACTAATTTAAATAAGCAAAATAGGGAAGAATCAACTAATTTTGCAAAACAAGAGGAAGAGGTGCCTTTTTTGATGGTGTGCCATGTGAATGAAGAAATACAACAAAGCTTGTGCTACTTAGACACTGGCTGCAGCAACCACATGTGTGGAGATAAGGGAGTTTTTTCCGAACTAGACGAAACCTTTCACAATACTGTCAAGTTCGGTAACAACTCCACAATATCTGTTATGGGAAAGGGAAAAATAACTCTCCAAACCAAAGGAGACATTATCCACACTATTTCCAATGTTCTCTTTGTTCCAGATTTAAAGATCAACTTACTTAGTGTGGGTCAGTTGCAAGAGAAGGGGTATGAAATCTTTATTAAAAATGGAGTATGCAGAATTCAAAATGAGAAATTGGGCTTGATCGCTCAAGTGAACATGACATCAAACCGGATGTTTCCGCTTTATCTACAAAGCCTCACTCATTCATGTTTTTTAGCAAAAGTGAAGGACGAGGCGTGATTATGGCATTTTCGCTATGGGCATTTAAATTTTGGTGGGCTCAAAATATTGCAGCAGAAAAACATGGTGACGGGTTTACCAAAAATTAAAAGCCCCTCTCAGATTTGTGAAGATTGTGTGGTTGGGAAACAACACAGAGATAGTTTTCCAAAAGGAAAATCACGGAGAGCAAAGCAGGTTTTGGAGCTTGTTCACTCTGATCTATGTGGACCCATAAATCCGACATCAAATGGTGGCAAACGCTACTTTATAACATTCATTGATGATTATAGTCGGAAAAGTTGGGTTTATTTTTTGCAGGAAAAATCTGAAACCTTTTCAACTTTTAAAAACTTTAAAGCAAAGGTTGAAAAAGAAGCAGGCATGCCAATTAAGATTCTTCGCAGTGATCATGGTGGTGAATACAACTTGCAAGAATTTGAAAATTTTTGTGAGGAGCATGGCATTCAAAAGCAACTTATAGTACGCCACAACAAAACGGTGTTTCAGAGAGGAAAAATCGCACAATCATGAATATGGTGCGGTCTATATTAAAGAGCAGCGGAGTTCAGAAAAGTTTTTGGCCTGAAGCTGTCAATTGGAGCATCCATGTGCTAAATAGAAGCTCCACATTTGCTGTTCAAAATCAGACACCAGAAGAAGCTTGGAATGGACGAAGACCAAGTATTGATCATTTCAAAATCTTTGGCTGCATAGCATATGCACATGTTCCAGATCCAAAGAGGAGTAAACTTGATGACAAAGGAGAAAATTGCATTTTTCTTAGTGTTTGTGAGCAATCAAAGGCGTACAAATTGTACAATCCAATTACCAAGAAAATTGTCATTAGTCACGATGTTATTTTCAATGAGGCAGAATTTTGGATTCATGATGAACGCAAGCCTGAACAACAAATCCAAGTTGATTTTGAAGACAGAGATGAAGAAACAAGGCAACAGGTTGCAACAAATGATAAAGCAATCGTCACTCAAGAAATTCCAACAATTGGTGTAGAGGAAAGAGCTCAACGAGTCAAAAAAAGGCCTGCTTGGATGCGAGACTATGTGGTAACTGGAATTGACCAATCTGATGACCCATTTGTTCATTATGCTTTGTTATCAGATTGTGATCCGATAACCTTTGAAGAAGCTGTCAAAAAAACAAAATGGCGAAAGGCGATGAATGATGAGATAGCAGCCATTGAAAGAAACAACACTTGGGAGTTAACTGAACTTCCAAAGGGGCAAAAGGCGATTGATGTGAAGTGGGTCTACAAGACTAAATTAAACGAAAATGGCGAAGTTGACAAATATAAAGTGCGCTTGGTCGCTAAAGGCTACAAGCAAGAATTTGGTGTTGATTACAAGGAAGTTTTCGCTCCAGTAGCTCGGCATGACACAATCAAATTAGTGATAGCATTGGCAGCACAAAATTCTTGGCCCATTTTTTAGTTGGACGTAAAATCAGCATTCTTGCGTGGTGATCTTCAAGAAAAGGTATTCATCAATCAACCTCCTGGTTATGTGAAGCTTGAATGTGAAAATAAAGTTTATAAATTGAAGAAGGCACTATACGGGCTAAAACATGCTCCTCGCGCTTGGTATAGCCGTATTGAAGCCTATTTCTTACATGAAGGATTTCAAAAATGTCCATATGAGCATACTCTTTTTGTTAAGATTGGAGAAGATGGAAGGATGCTTATTGTTTGCCTATATGTTGATGATTTGATTTATACTGGAAATGATGTTACCATGTTTGAGAAATTTAAACAGTCTATGATGCTTGAGTTTGACATAACCGATCTTGGAAAGATGCATTATTTTCTTGGAATTGAAGTAGTGCAA
The DNA here is from genome assembly GCA_026120185.1 of Voacanga thouarsii. Taxonomy (NCBI): domain Eukaryota; kingdom Viridiplantae; phylum Streptophyta; class Magnoliopsida; order Gentianales; family Apocynaceae; genus Voacanga; species Voacanga thouarsii. The sequence continues at coordinate 118,303 of JANUWF010001776.1, forward strand.
TCTCCAGCTGGAATTTTTATTTCACAAAGAAAATATGTGCAAGATGTTTTGATTAGGTTTCAAATGAATGAATGCAATTCGGTTAGTACACCAGTTAAGTTTGGATTGAAGTTAAATAAGGATCAGGAAGGGAAAAAGGTGGACAGGACTCTCTATAAACAAATTGTTGGTAGTTTGATATATTTAACTACAACAAGGCCCGACATTCTGCACTCTGTGAGTTTGATCAGTAGATACATGGAGAATCCAACAGAGATGCATCTCCTCGCTGCCAAAAGAATTTTTCAGTACTTGCAAGGAACAAAAGAATATGGATTGTTTTACAAGAAAGTGATGAAGTCAGATTTTGTTGGGTTTATTGACAGTGATTATGCAGGCGATATAGATGACAGAAAAAGCACTTCAGGTTACGCCTTTATGCTTGGTTCAGGGGCTGTTTTGTGGTCATCTAAAAAACAATCTATTGTTACTTTGTCAACAACTGAAGCTGAGTTCGTTGCAGCAACTTCATGTGCGTGTCAAGCGATTTGGTTAAAGAAAAATCTTGAAGAATTGCAGTTCAAACAAGAAGGAGCTATTGTAATTTATTGCAACAACAGTTCAGCCATTCAACTTTCAAAAAATCCTATTCTACACGGAAGAAGCAAGCACATAGATGTGAAGTTTCATTTCCTAAGGGATCTCACGAAGGATGGAACAATAGATATTTTCTACTGCAAAAGTGAAGATCAAATTGCTGATATAATGACCAAGCCATTGAAGTTATCTATGTTTCAAAAATTCAGGAAGTTAATGGGAGTCTGCTCACTTAATGAGCCTTACTAAACTGAATGTTTGAGAACTTTCAGTTTAAGGGAGGAAATGTTAAGTGAAATTAATAATGTCAGTTGTCCTAATCTATAGTTAATGTCTTAGTCTTTTGGAATTTGTTATTCATGCACCACTTTCCTAGTTGTTCTGATTTTTCTCTTTAGTTGCTAATTTTTAGCTTTCATCTGTTATATACAGCCTATTTATTCTTTGCGGAATAAAGTTCAAGTGAATTTCCACTTCTTCTTATCTCTTCTACTTTATTTAAAACTCTGCTATTCTTTATTATTGTAACAAGTTTATGTTTCATTTCAAAGGAAAAATAAAAGGGAATAAAGGCTTAATTGATTACCAATATAATTCCTTTGATAATGTCATCGGTGAAGTACTCGGGATCAGCTTCTTGTAGAGACAACAGCGACTGGATGATGGTTTTTTCCTGCTCGGCTGATTGCGGAATACTGTTAATTCTTCGAGTTTCGTCGATCAAATCTTGCAAGAACTTGTCACCCTTCTTGTGGAATTCTTGCATCTTTTTCTCAAATCCTCCATAATTAATCCACCTCAAGATTGGAATAAAATCACAAAGCCCGGTGGGAATTTCTGCATCAAACATACTGTAAGGCTCAGACCATCGTTTCCCTGACACCATCTTCATTATCACATTGAATACCAATTCCAAGAACAAAGAATTCAGGTTAGCTTTGCGGGTTTCATTAGAGCTCGAGAACAGTTTTTGTACAGTGAAGCGAATTTCTTGCAGCCGAACAGCAGAAAAAATGTTGATAGCAGTCGATGAAAAGATTTGAATGGTGGTGACGCGACGAAGATTTCGCCAGTGGTCTCCATACGGAACAGTAGCCATAGTGGTATGGTTATAAGAAAGGTAGTCAACGGCAATGGAACCCGGCCTGTTGGCAAAGATTATGTCATTCTTGGTGAAGCATTCCTCTGCCATGGACGGAGACGACACAACAACAGTAGGACGGTTCCCGAAATGGAGGTAAACTATAGGGCCATACTTGGTGGAAAGGTGTTGGAGGGCTCTGTGAATTGGAGCTTTGAGTAGATGGAGATGGCCTAAAACGGGTAGAGCTGGTGGACTTGGAGGGAGATTCTTGTTCCGTTTATGGTAACATTTTTGGATCAAGAAAATGGAGAAAATCAGGACTAAGGTGCACCACAAGACGACCATGTTGGAGAAGAAGATAGATGGTTCCGTTCCGTCGAATGGAGCTTTGCTTCTAGTGCATAGGTGTTTTAGACAGCGACAAATTTCATCGCCGCCCGGTGCTGCCAAACATTATTTTGTACTATAATCTGTTGCAAAGGGAAACACATGGAGTAGGGTAGTATTGTATTAATGGTCATCCATTATTATTAGGATTATTTGTAACTTTTCTTTTCTTTCCTTTTCTCCCCTCTCCACTCCTCCTCAATTCAATCAAATCTATTATTATTCTTTTATATTTACTATAATAAAATAAATTATAATTAATTTAATTCTTAAACTTTAAATTTTTAAAATTAAAATATTTAAACTGATGTCAAAGATTATTTTACATTATCAGGTACACTATCTGTGAGAGGAACCACTTTATTGGTTTGTATATGCCCATATCTTTCCAAAAAGCATCAATAATTGTATTAAAAAACTGTTTGGTAATTTCCAGGAAGTTTGAAGTTAGTGATGCACTAAATAAGCACGCGATTATCAGGCCAAATGTCTTTGCATGGGGACAAAAATTTGAACCAACGGTGGTCCAGCCGGGCTGGGTCAAATTCAACCTCAGCAACTGTTCCAGCCACAATTGGACCGGGACTATCGCTACTCAAGATGGGCCAAATTAGTCCAGATTGAGCTAGTTCAAAAGTTTCACTGGGCTTGTTGGGCTGGGCTGGTCTGGGCTGAGCCATGGAAATGCTAGTTGCGAGTTTATTGGGCCTACGGCTACTGCCGTCTCTAAATAATTGTGTTGAGGTCGGGATTTTTCTCTTCCTTTAATCTATTAGTACATTATTTTATTCAAATTCACGATCTATTAGGGCATTATTTAATATTTTATTCATTATCCTCATTATATTATTATAACATAGAGTAGTATTATTAATATATATTAACTGATTTTTAAATTTAATAATTATTCTATATAAAATAATATAATTAATATAAGAGATAAAATACTAAATAATATCTATCCGTCTCAACTAAATTAATAGTATTTAATTTTATATAAAATTTTATGTAAAAATAAAAATTATAATATAATAATATAGAAATATATGAGTTTTGAAATATTTTGTATTAAATTCAAATATATAAAAATAATATATGATATATGTTGATTATTTTAGAATATATAATATATTAAAAATATTTTCTTTTAAAAAATTAATTTTTTAAAATAATTAGTAGGTCAATTTCGTCACGATAAAAAAAATATATTTAAAAAATCCATAATCTGCTAAAATTTTCACTACAACTGATAAATGTTTTTTTAATATATTAGTAGTTTATGTGATTAAAATTTTAGAAAATCAACATAAAATACAGAAAATGTAGATATTTGATTAGAGAATTATCAAGAAAGATTACAGAATAGAGCTGTTGTTTTCCATACATTTAATCGGTCTGCTAACAAGGTCCACGTGCTTTTGTCAGCCCACCAACCCAATTTTGCCATATTTTTTTTGGTCAAAGCCAGACGGCGGGAAAAACTTTTCCAATATTAGCATCACATAATCGCACCAATATATTCCATTGACGACTAGCCACAAGCAGCTCTGCAGTCAATGCAGTTTGAAGTTTTCAATTTTGAAGAAGCTAAAATGTTTGGAAGATACCTTTTTCAACCGTCAAAGTTGAAGAAATTTATGCACATAGAGTGATGAATACGTTCAATCTTTTTAGTTTGATTTGTATATGTTTTCTTCTCACCCACGATTTCTTTATACATTGCAATTAGAAGTTAGAAACCCACACCCAAAGAGCAAAGCACACACAAAATTCTAATTAATTATAAGTGTAAATGAATAGGAATTGAATTAAAATAAGATTGTTTGAAAAGTAATTTTTAAATTAGTTTTTAAAAATATATAATTGTTTTGATCAAATTTTTCGAACATTATTTTATTTAATTTAATTTTTATAAATATAAAATTATCTCAATTAAATTTTTCAAGTATTACTTTATTCAATTTAATCTTTATAAATATGAAATTATCTCAATCAAACTTTTCAAATATTATTTATTTCATTTAAAATTTAACATAACATGTTTTGTATAATATCTGAGACTTCTTGTAATTAATGTATTGAGTTTTTTAGCATTTGACACTTGTACACCTTTTATAAGGGGAATGTGTTGTTGGATATGTATGAATTTTGAGATGGAAAGTAATTGTTGGCAAAAATATGAAGCAAGGTGTTGTAGAGATGGAAAGCCCAAGATTAATACATACATATATATATAGTTAGAGAAGAGGATATGCATGAATTTTGTCTTCTTTTTTTTTTTCTAACAATCTTTTTATGTTCGATTTTCTATCTCTGCAACCACTGCTTCATTTTTTGTCAACAAAGGTTTGCCCCTTCCTTTTGCCAATAGACAGAAGTCATTATCCACGTATAAAAGTCCTTATTAAATGATAAAATATTTCACAAATACGTCATAAGTAAAATTACGTCTAATCCGACGTTATACTTTAATTCTGTTTTTTTAAAAAGAACATTCGTCTAACAATTCCGTCGTCATCTCTTAATTTTATATAATGCTTCTTAATTTAATAAAGATGTATCTACATCAATTTAAAACTTTTTCCTATGATCAGATCAATTAATTTCTTAGTGCTCTAAAAGATGACTACTTTGAAGAAAAACCCTTGCAATTAGAAGCTTGACACCCCCGGCCCCCACACCCCCAGACCAAAACACACAAATTCCAAGTAATTATGTATGATGTGTAGCCCACCAGTGCTAAAAGGAAATGTTTTTTTTTATAGTTAATATTTTTTTTATTCATAAAAAAAGAACATGTTACACACGTAGATAGTAAAATCCTGATAATAAAAAACTAACCTCATCCTGAAAAAATAGTACAATACATAAAATAAAAATAAACACACCAAAAATCTCTTCTTAACTATTTTATCAACATCCACGAACATCAACGACCTAAGCAAATCAAATATATCTAGATCCGTGAACAGTAATGTAGAATATTCTGAACGCATTAGCAGTCTTGAAAATTGCCTGAGAAATATGTGAGAAATGGGGGAAGGACCCAAACCAATTGTTGGGTAAAGGAATAACAACAAACACAAGGAGAAAAATAATCACGAGTAAGAATACAAAGAATACAGGCAAAAAAAAAAATAGAATTAGAGAAAGAAAGTCAAAAATTTTTTTTTTTAGATTTGATATTAAAAGAGGGGAAATATCACAAAAAATAAAAGAAAAGAACGGATTTTTAACCAAGATTCAAACTCTGGCAAAGATTGGAGCTCAAATCTAGTCAAATAGAGCCAAGCGGAGTGCACGAATATGAAAACCAGAGGGAAAGGGGAGTTAGAGAGAGAAAACGGAGTGCACGAGGAAAAAGTATATTAACTTCAGGAAATGTTGTTCAAACTTTATTGCTTCGGTAGTTGTATAAACATTATTTATCTTGAATAGCTTGTACAATTATTGATGTGCAATACTCAAAACATCGCATTCACTAAAGACCAATCAGCCACCTACCCCCAAAAAATAATTTCCGATGGGCTAAAAATTTGTCCCCTGATGGGAATTTCCTCCAATTATTGACGGAACATTTCAAAGTTGTGACAGAATTTGGACGAGTTTTTGGCGAGGAGAACACGAGGCCTCTAGCTGGTTAGCCTTCTGCAGAGTGATCCTGTAATCATAGCTGGTATGTAGTTCATCCTCTCGAACTTTTTTCCAGTCGAAACATTGAACGAAGGCACCCAACGCTATTGAAACTGTCCGAATTCCCATACTGGTTCCTGGACATGCTCGCCTTCCCATCCCGAATGGTACAAACTTGTACCCTACTTTTTCAACCTCCATTGCCTCAAATCTCTCGGGGATGAACTTTTCAGGATCGTCCCAGAGTTTGGGATCCCTGTGAGTAGCCCATGCATTGACAAACAAAACTGTACCTTTGGGAATGTCATAGCCCTCAATCGTGCAGTCCTCAGATGAGCAATGGGGCAGCAGAAGCGGCACCGGAGGAAATAGCCTCATTGTCTCGTTGATTACACAGCGCAGATAAGGAAGCTTGGGGATATCGGACTCATTCAGCAAACGCGTGTTTCCTATTTCTTTGTCAATCTCAGTTCTTAGCTTGTTTAGTACCTCTGGATGAGCTAACAATAGGGACATCGCCCATTCAATGATCACGGCTGATGTTTCTGTTCCTGCCACAAACATTATCTGAAGCTCGTGTTAGTTTTTATTACAGAAACTAAGCAAATCAGAAAGCATACGTTCTTGACTTAAGAAATCTTAAATATGAGTGGAAAGAAAGAATCATTTCCCTGTCTTTCTTGCAATGCATGTCAACTTGGAGTTTTATATCCATTAAACATCAAATTTAGCTAGAAACCATGTGAACAGTAAATATCAGTAAAATACACGTATTCAACCTGGTCACAGCAGTCGGTGCTATTTGCTAGAAAAGATCCTCAGTTTTCAAAGTATCCCATAAAATATTCCACAATTATTCACCCAAGTATGGATTCTTGTGAATTTATTATTATTTTCAGATCAAGAATATTATTTTTCCGAATCACATTCCAAACTAATTGAGCAGCACTGGACCTGCAAAGATGGAGTTATATCTCTACTGAATCCATGAGGGCCATCGCAACGGACAAGATAGGAACTGGCAAAATGAATAGCACGTGATTCTTTTTACGTGGGTCCCTTACAACCAAATTACAATTTGCTAGGATGCTAGAATTGCATTCAAACATGAATCGGCACCTCACCCTATTTCATGTAGAAAAGACAAGATAGATTTATTGTTTCAGACTTGGCTTAGTGTTTAACAATAACACCTTGGTTTTTTGCTTCCATGAGGAAGCCTGGTCACCTAATCTCCCTGATGATTCAGCTCTCTGCAATAATTCAGAGGTTGGTATAGACTGTAGAACTATAGAAATACTTAATGCAGGGGAGTGAATTTTACTAAGTTCTTTCATTCCAAAGGTAAACGATGAATTAAGGATGATAGTAAAACTACAAGGAGCAATGAGAAACAATCAAAAGCTGCTTAAAAGCTTCCAAAAATTGCAGTATTTTGCCCAGAAATGCAGAGTGCGATCACGCAGTTGACTTACCAGTAGAACACTTTTGATGAGATCATCGGTGAAGAACTCAGGATCTTCATGTTGATGGGAAAGGAAAGCTTCAATCAATGACCTGTGCTTCTCCTTGTCCATTACTTTACTGGATTTAGGAATACTTCGTACCTTATCTACCAGGCCCTGCAAGAATTCGTTTCTTCTGTTGTGCAAGGAGATCATCCTCTTTTCCAGGCCTTTGTAACCAAACCATCTTAATATTGGGAAAAAGTCACAGAAATTCATCGCTACATTTGTAAAGAAGATATCCCTGAGTTCATTCATTGTCTCCTTTCCCTTCTCCAGACCAGCATCCTCCTCTCCAACAGCACATTCGCCAGCCATCGTCCTCATCAAAACATTGAATGTAAAAACAGAAACCCAATACTTCAAATCAATTCTTTGACTTTTAGTTCTCGTTATTCTGAAGAATGACCGGAGAATGGACTGAATTTCCTCTTCCCGGATTGAGCAAGACTTCTGGAGGCAGTTGGTGGAAAACAGGTTAACAACAGTGAACCGCCTGACAATCCTCCAGAACTGACCATAAGGAGCCCAGGCAAAGCCAGTGTAGTTATATGTTAGTCGATCCGTGGCCATGGACCGAGGTCGGTTGGCGAAAATAATGTCATTCTTGGTGAAGCATTCTTCAATGGCAGATGGAGAAGACACTGCAACAAAAGATCTGCAGCCAAATCTGAGAAATACAACAGGACCATATTGATGTGATAATCGAGCTAAAGCTTGGTACAGTGAAGTTTTGATATGGTGGAGATGGCCAATTATTGGAAGAGCAGGTGGACTTGGAGGCAAGTTCTGCTTGCGATTGAACAATAATCGTTTGAGAATGATGAACAGAGCACATAAAAAGATGAGGAAGGACGGGAGATTTTCCATGGCCGTACTCACCTTCTTGATATGGCGTATCATCTGATTCATCAGTGCTGTGTTTCTATACATATATAATCTCGTGGCACCTACTAAATAAACAGTAGTCGTTATTAATTCAATTAATTTGACTGCCCTAAAAGAATAAGATAATTCTTGTAACTCTGGTTCTTTGATTTTTCTCTTCTGTAGGTAACACTTCATCGTAAGCGGCCCGCCACTCATAAGATATATAAAGCAATATCATGAATGTACTAGTGAAAGATACTGTCATTTACAATTTTTTTTTATTATTTTGTTATATACAAGTTGAACTCAAAATAATTATTTATTAAAAAATTATAAATCTCCTAACAAATTATACTAAACGTGACTCCCGAAAGTTATTCTGATCTAGTTTGTGAGATCTCTTTATTTGTTATGGGACTTCTTTTTTTACAAATTACAAGATTTGAAAAGTAAAAATATGTAATTTTCTCCAGAAATGATTAGTTTGGCATGTAAAATACTTTTAAAAAAAAGCAATATGATTCAAAATATGCATCTTAATATATTTGTATATCATTGCTCAAAAATATATGTTTGTATATGAACGTTTAAGCACACGCGAGGGATTATTTGTTAAGTGCATGAGTACAATAACTTTGTTTAGAATAAACTACTTTTCAGCCATGGCAAGGATTTGAAAAACCAAAAATGATTTTTGATATACGAACGCCTTTTCCTTGGGTTTTCTCCTTTTTCTCTTCTCTAGTCTACTAGACTGCAAATCATATTCGAGACAAGGAAAAGAATCAAACAGGCAGAAATTGTGACCTACTGCCGTTTAGAAACTCTTTTGTAGGCAAGATAAAGAAATAATATGTGGGATGTGTCCTAACTCTTTTGTTATGAAATCTCCATTTGTCCAAAATGGTATATATTATAGCAATATTTTTCAGTCATATGCAACAAAGCAGCCCTCTAGCTAGCCAAAAATGACCTACTTATACGAAAAAAATGACACTACCAATGATTACTATTTCATGGATGATGCTGAGTAATAACACCCCCGCCCCCTTCTCCCGACCCTTAATTTCAACATAGGTGTCTCTACACTGGTGACTAAGGTTATTTTTAAACTTATCCTATTGGATGAGTAGCATTTTTAATTAGCATACATAGGGGAGAAAAAAAAAAGTTTTAGAATGAAAGAAATTGATTATGCAGATCTCAATTTTTGAATAATAAAAATGAATGTGCATTTTTTAAAACAAAAAAGTTTTTTTTTTTTATCTAAATTTGCACAACTAACTAATTTTATTTAAAGGATACGTTTTACAAGCTTATACATACTACTACTAATTCCTTCAATTATTAGAGATATAGCAGTGACTTACTTATAGTTGAATGTTTCACTAAATTTTTATATTAAGTCAAAATAATACCTTTAATTCTTAACAGAAGAATATAATTGTGTTAATTTGGAGAGGAAAAATACTTAGTTAAACATTGCCTCCTTGCAGGTAATATGTTCATATACTATTCGGCCTTACAAATTCATTGCAAGAGAGAAAGTAGTGGTTTTTTTTTTTTTTTGGGGCTAATTAAAGGTTTAATCTTCCATCTTAGTAGAAGTAGAATAAGAGGCAATAACCTCTTTTCGGAGTACAGAAAGAGAGCGGAGAACTGAAGGGGTACTGTCACGGGTCATTTTTCTCAAAATCGACTAACTGTGATGCCTGTGACTTGGCTAGACCCGAGCCAATGTCACACCGACCTCTTCCGAACTCATTCAAACACTTCAAAGTGAGTTTGAGTGGTTTCGTAATGAATCACAATGAAAACGATTGAAAACGACAGAAAACGGTACAAAAACGAAAGTTAACCGGCACCCAATTGCATGAAATTAAACATTTCATTGAATTGAAAGTGAGTACAAAGTATATACAACAAGTATTAGTGAGAGAGAACACCAATGTTGGCAACTGACTTAGTTTACTTCTACCCGATCTCTTTTTGTACGCCCCCTATAATAGACGTAGTAAACTTTTCTTAAGTTCCAAGAGTAAATACCATTTTTTCGAGGAGGTAGGAAAAGTTTGTCCATTTTCTCTAGGCCTAAATATAAAGAATCTAACTATAAAAATTTACATGCACAGCCTTCAAGGCCTTAGGAAAATTACAAAAATATAACAAAAGCCTATTATATATTTACACAAGAAAACGGAGGGGCCAACAATTCTGGCCGTCGGCTACTACTGGCGCGCGCATAGCACGGGCCGGCACTGGGCGCGCTACACTGTCGAGCGCTGGGCATGCGAGCACGCGGCATGGTTTCGGTCTGGGTGTGCAGGCACACGGCACGGTTTTGATCTGGCTCTCGATGCGCGGCACGGTCTCAGTCTAGCGTTGGGTGCGCGAGCACACAACACGGTCTCGGTCTAGCGCCAGGCGAGCGGCACGGCCTCGGTCTGGTGCTGGGCGCGCGGGCACAGGGCGCTGTCTCGGTTTGGCTCTGGGCGTGCGGCACGGTCTCTGTCTAACGCTGGGCGCGAGGGCATCGTGCACAACGAGCCTGTTCGGTCTTCGGTCGTCCCATGTTGTCTTTCACCCTCCGTCTTGGGCCTTCGGCTAGTAAGACTCGGGTGTCCTTAAACATGTCTAGGACATCCTTAACAAGGTCCCGAACGTTCCTAGGCATGCTCGGTCGAACCATAGGAGGTGGCCAAGTACACTTAGGAACGTTCGATCCCTTCGGTTTCCTAAACAAGTCCGAAGATACACAAACGTTCTGGTGGTGCATCGAGCACTTGGATTGGGCGTGGGCAAGGTCTTGCCTACGCAAGCGGACCATCACAGGTCGGCCTATGACATTTTTCCCCACTTGATTTGGCGACGTCCTCAGCGCCACTTCCTTTTTGAAGTTCTTGGGGTTTCCTGTACCACTGGGGTATTTCACCCAACGTTGTTGGCCTTGCCACCTTGAAGATGAACATCCCTTCGGGTGACTTTGTTTGGTAGCAAGGTCCAAGGCCCTGAACTTGCCTTTCCTCGTTGAAGCTCGGTGCATGTCATTCCCACATTCTCATTTCAACATGTATATGGTTGATAGCTTGTACCCTCTGCAGAATTTTCCCTCGAAGTTCTGGGCAGGAATAACACACGGAATCTTCCCCATCATCACTAATGAATTCGTGTATGGAATCAAGGCAACGTTGAGGTCCTTCAAAACCTCCATGCCCAAGATGAGCTTGAAGTCATCCATATTCACTACGGTGAACATTGTTCTGCCCTCAACTGGACCCAACTTGATCCTCGCCCCACTAGCAAGACCCACAATCGGTTTAGCTACTGAGTTCACGGCCTTCACTAAGCCTGCACCCTTATCTAGTACAAGGCCTAACCACCCAACTTCAGAACTGGCCAGATAACTATGGGATGCTCCGGTATCCACCATTGCTCTTATGGGCCTACCGTTCACCTGGATATCTATGAACATCAGTCCCTTCAGTACTCGAGTCTTTCCTTCCAGGACTGTCCATATTATAGCAAGGGTTTGGTTACTCCCTTATCCTTGCCCTTCTCCTTTCCCTTTCTCTCTAGGGCATTCCCCATTGGAGTGTCGCATCCACAAGCAAACGCCCTCATATTGCCGTCCTCTTCAATGAATGCCCCTATGTAACCGTCCTCTCCAGTGCTTTCAATTCCACTAGGTCTTGCCTCCCGGGTGTTAGCTCCCATAACTTTCACCAACGTTGTCAGTGTGCCAGGTTCGGTCAATGCATTCATTAGTTGTCACCTAGGGCAATTCCGAACGAGGTGTGGTCCGTTGCACAAGAAACACTGATATGTATTTTTCTACTGTCCACCATCCTCCTTTTGATTCCCATTCCTTCTTTCTCTCAGGGTAGACGGCCCGTCTCCCCCACTTGAGCTTTGCACTGGCTGAATAGTTTGCTCGTAAGGCTTCCCGTTTCTACCGTTCCCTCGCTAGGTTTGATTGGATCCCTACCTCGTACTCGCTCTTCTGGGGTTCTCTTTCCTCTCCCTCACAGGATCTGATTGGAAGTCCTCCAAACTCTCTGCAACCGTAATAACCTGTGCCAAGTCTTGCACAAGCTGTCTGTTCAGTTCTTACCTGGCCCACGGCTTCAATCCCTCTGTGAAACTGAATAGCTTGTCCATCTTGGATATGTTCTCGATCTGGAGGAGGCATGTGGTGAAGGAATTCACATATCCCCGCACCGTTCCCGTATGTCGCAGCTCCCTGAGCTTCCATCTCGCAACATACTCTGCATTCTGGGGGAAGAACTGCCTCTTCATAGCAGCCTTCATCTCTTCCCAAGTCCCGATGGTTAGCCTTCCCGCTTCTATCTCAGTAACCAGCACCCTCCACCAGAGCTTGGCATCGTCTTCCAAGTATGTGGTAGCGGTATCTACCTTCAGACGTTCCTCGGTTATTCCAACTACCTTGAAGTATTGGCCAAGGTCGAAGAAAAAGTTCTCCACCTCCTTGACATCTCTTGCTCCCATGAAGCTTTTTGGCTCTCTAACCTTCGGCTTTGGAGCTCACACGGTCCCTACCGGCACTTGTCCCTCAACATTGACCTGTCCCACGGCCAATTTGAGCATTCTCAAATCTGCACGGATCTCCTCCAACATACCTCGCACCTCTTCCACGGCACGAGCATTAGCTGCTACCAATATGCGTACTTCCTGTAACGCAACATCCTGCTGGTCATACCTGACTTCATGAGATTGTATCATGGGGATCGTCTCTCTTAGTGCAATATCCATATCCTCGGCCTGGCCACTAAGACATATGACGTCCAACTCCATGAAGTCTACACACTTCACCAATGACCCAGTATCCATCTCAATCTCTCCTAGACAGACGGAACTGATTTTGTTCACGGCGGCTTCCAGTGCCTCCAATCGGTTCCTTTTTGTGCTTTCGCCCAACAATGGTCTAACCGTTGCCATTGTTGACTCGCTGGGTCCGGACTCAGTCACAGGTTCACTTATACCTGTCTCCTCGGCCATAGTCTGTCCAACACAATCACAATCTAATTCGATTGCCCACAAAGTGCTCCTCTGACTAATATGTAGAAATCATTCACCGTTTGCTCAAAAATAGACTCCTCAATTCTCAAAAGCCAACAACCAGTCTTCCAAAACCAATTCCCAATGGCTTGGAGAGAAGTTCACACGGCACTGTCACCAACTCCCGATAGTGGTGTAAGCAAGTTCAACGGTCCCAGATACTGTCTCCCACTCAATGTAGTAGCACAGCTACAGGCTCTGATACCATCTATCACGGGTCGTTTTTGCCAAAATCGACTAATCGTGATGCTGTGACTTGGCTAGGCTTGAGCCAATGTCACACCGGCCTCTTCCGAACTCGTTCGAACACTTCAAAGTGAGTTTAAGTGGTTTCGTAGTGAATCACAATAAAAACGATTGAAAACGGCAATGAACGATATAAAAACGACAGAAAACGGCACAAAAACGAAAGTTAACTGGCACTCGATTGCATGAAATTAGTCATTTCATTGAATTGAAAGTGAGTACAAAGTACATACAACAAATATTGGTGAGGGGGAACACCAATGTTCGCAACCGACTTAGTTTGCTTCTACCCGATCTCGTTTTGTATGCCCTCTATAATAGACGTGGTAAAATTTTCCCGAGTTCCAAGAGTAGATACTGTTTTTCCGAGAAGGTGGGAAAAGTTTGTTCATTTTCTCTAGACCTAAATACAGAGAATCTAACTATGAAAATTTACATGCATGGCCTTCAAGGCCTTAGGAAAATTACAAAAATATAACAAAAGCCTATCTACATATTTACACAAGAAAACAGAGGGCCCGACAATTCTAGTCGTCAGCTACTGCTGGTGTGCTCACGACACAGCATTGTCGGGCGCTGGGCACACGAGCACGCAGCAAGGTCTCTATCTGGGCGCATAGCACGATCTTGATCTGGCTCTCGGTGCACAGCACGGTCTAGGTCTAGCTCTGGGTGCGCGGGCACGCGGCACGGTCTAAGTATGGCGCTGGGCATGCGGGCATGGGGCGCTGTCTCGATCTAGCACTAGGTGCACAAGCATGGGGCACTGTCTCGGTCTAGCTCTGGGCGTGCGACATGGTCTCTGTCTGGTGCTGAGCGCGGGCATCGTGCACGATGGGCCGATCCGATCTTCGGACGTCTCGTGTCGTCTTTCACCCTCCGTCTTAGGCCTTTGGCTAGTGAGACTTGGGTGTCCTTAAATATGTCTAAGACATCCTTGACAAGATCCCGGACGTTCTTAGGCATGCTCGGCCTAACCATAAGAGGTGGCCAAGTACGTTTAGGAACGTGCGGTCTCTTCAATTTTCTAAACACGTCCGAAGACACACGAGCGTTCTGGTGGTGCGTCAGGCACTTGGATTGGGTATGGGCAAGGTCTTACCCACGCAAGCGGATCGTCATAAGTCGGCCTATGACAGTACCCCCATGATCACAGAGAATAACAGGGGGAAAGAAGGAAGGAGGAACACATCCAAAAGTATCATTGTGCTTAGTCCACTTGGCTAGTTCATGCACACAACAATTCCCAGTTCATAGAACATATACGAATTTCAATGAGGTCAACTTCTGAGAATAGATTTAGCAGCATCTGTGGAGGCCTTACCAAGCTATTCTTCTACCAAAGAAGCTCCATTGATAGCTTGAATAACTTTGAGTAAGTGGGAACCAATTCCCATCTCAAATCAAAATAACTTTAATTTAAAATAATAATAATTTAAATAATTTCGTTTCTTAAAAATTATTATATACTCATAATCTATGGTAATCTCTCTCTTTAGTTTCATTTAAACTTCATATCTACCCTCACATATTTAATACTTTCTCCGTCCCTTAATATAAATGGTTAGAGATTACTTTTGTTGTCTCAAATTATATTAAGTCGTTTGAGACTTTTCAATAAGATTTTGAAATTATTTTTACTTTTTTGTCCTTATTTATTATTCTTTTTCCCTCTCATTTTCTCTCATCTCTTCTTTTGTTTCCAAAACGTTTAAATATAGGTGTTTTAGGAAGAAAAATATAAAATTATATTATTTTTAAAAATCTTAATATATATAAAATTAAATTTAACGATTTATATTAAAAAAATAAATTTTTTATTTTTTATTATATTCATTCATTACATAGAGTCCGATGGCATCTGAGAGGAAGTAATGGTGGTACATGTGCATCAATTGAATCCAATCAAAGTAGGGACAATTATGAATAATGGCCAATATTTTAGTATATGAATTACTTAGACAACGTGCTAAAATTTGTGAAAGGCTTTCCGACATGCTCGTTACTCGATAGAATTAATTTATGCCCTCCAAACTTGTAATCTGTGACAGCACAGAAAATAGGAAATTGGCACGAATTATTTGACTTTTGATAATTTATACACATATTAAGAATACTAAAATCAATAAATATTTTTTAGTTATATTCTATATTTATCCTTAATAAATATAATGATGAGTAATTATTTATGAAATTTTTTATCTTTTTATTAAATATTATAATTTGACTAAATTTAAAGATAATATTAAAAAATATTAATTAATGTACAGAAATGTGTAAAGAGTCAAATATTATAAAATAAAATATAAAGACTGAAAGATCAAATAATATTATACGGATGGAGTAATACTAATATATATATATATATATATATATATATATATATATATGTGTGTGTGTGTATTTTACAATTTAAAGTATTGTCACATTAATTATCCAGCCACTCTAACTAGTAACGCATTGATAATAGGTCCTATTGATTTATTTTTTATTTTTGTGCTCTTAATATATAGATATATGGACAAAAATAATATATTATGATGTATTTCGAATATAATTCTTTTTTATTTTAATTAAAAATATAATTTAAATAGTAATATTTATTTTTTTAAAACTGTCATCTATTTACAAAATATAATATTATCTCTTTCATTTCACAATTTTTTATAATTCATTTTTTTTTCAATTTAAACAATTTTTTAAAGTTGTAATTCAGGTATACCTTAGTGTTGCTTAAAAGACAAAACATATAACAATTTTTTTTTTTTAATAATCATGGCGTAGCAGAAAAGCTCAATGGCAAAATGAACTTTTCCCAACAATATATACGAACCGAAGTTCCCATATATGAGTTTTGGACAATAAAAATGTAAAGATGAGAAGGGTGACACAAAATTGGCATTATCGCTAGGGCAGGATTAGCACGATGAATTGTTTCGCTTCATTAGAATCGGCTAGATTTTGACTCTTACTCTGTTTGATACTGTGAAATCTGAATCTTGAAATTTAAATGTTTAATTATTAAAAATTTAAAATAAATTTTAAAAAATTAAATTCTGAAATTTGAATTATGAATTTAAAGTTTAAATTAATTATAATTCATTTATACTATATTTTTATAATAACTTAGATTAAATATAAAATAATATTAATAATTATATAAGTATTTAATATTTATATTTTAAATTTAAATAACTTTTTATTTCACATTTAAAATTTATAAAATAATTTACGTACATTTTAATTAATTAATGAATAATAAATATTTATTATTAAATACTCATAATTAATTAAATATTTAATATTATTTATTATCAAATATATTTAATAAAATAAATATTTTATTAATTAATTTTAACTGTTTAATTGAGTTATTAAATAGGTCCTTATTCTGATTTATATTATGAAGATAAGATTATGAGACGTTTCTATACCTTTGTGAGGATACCTTGTAGATTCGAATAGAGAGAGTCTTAGGATATACTTTGATTGAGATTATATTAAATTTTTTAAATATATATGTAAATACTATAATTTTAGATTTTATAAAAATTTATAAATTTAAATATCAATATATCTTATGTGAGTAATAAAATTATTAATATTTCGTAAATAAAATATAAAATTATATTTTTAAAAAAAACAATTACAAAATAAATACACGGTTATTTTAAAAGAATTACTCTAATTTATAGACGTCCTACATACCCTTTTGAAGATACTTTACAGATTCGAAGAGAGAGAGAGAGAGAGAGAGAGAGAGAGAGAGAGAGAGAGAGAGAGTCATATTTTGAAAAGGGTTATTCACTCATCAAAATAATACGGTTGAGACCAATTGAGGCACCATAGATGACCCAAGGCCAAAACGAAACTGACCATCAAAGGGTGGGCCTTTAGACAATGTTAGCTTCCCTCCTTTCAGATCTATCAACTCCAGACCAGTCCACTTAAAAAAAAAAACCAATAACATTATTTTTAAACTATATATACTTGGTTGGAGATATTTATTTCAAGAAATGGATTGATTTGATTTTTTTTGCCTTTAATGTGAGACAACTTCTTCCCCACCCCTCAAAATGAAAAAAAAAAAAAAAGGCAATTTTCATGGTGACCTTGGATTAGCTAGCCAGCACTGGGTCAGAGACCATGTGCAGGACGTGCAGTACTATCTATTCCTGCATAAAGAACGGTACGAGTATGTAAAGAATAAACAGAGAAGGGTGAAATCATTAGACCCACACCCAACCCTGCTGTTTTCAAAGGCTTTTGCAAATCCGAAAATTGAATTCTGCAGGTGTTTGCTAAGCTGCAAAGTACTAAGCCCAAGGATTCTCACGCCAATTGGAATCTGTCGGAGATTTATCAAACTCATTGGATAGCTCAATGGTCAGTAGAAGCTTTTCTCCTGTGTAAACATACGAGAGCCCCAAGGTTTAGGTCAGTTTGTCATAAGAGAGTAGATTAGAAATAAGGATTAAGTTCGAATTTCATCTGCGATGTGTAATTTCTTTTTTTGATATATGGAGAAGGGTTCTCGTAGACCGTAAGCACTCGGACTTCTTTTTTTGTTAACTGGCTAGATACTTGATTTACAATCTGCATTTGAGACGTAGGGGCAATTCTGATGCGTCCGATGTTACGCTTTTTGAGAACGGAAATAACATATGAGACTAATGCATAATATACTTTTATTATTTGAATTTATCATTATAAGTAGATAAAATTTTGTTTGAAATAAATTTTATAAAAAAATATTAAATATGTAATTAAGTAAAATTTAAAGAAAAAAATATAATGTATTGTATAAATAATAATTTTTAAAAAATAAAAATACAAAAAATATTAGTATATTTAAATTAAAATTAAAATTTAATTTTAAAAAAATAAAAAATTACTTTTCACTTAAAGCTTAAATATCTCATTTTTATAAACATTATCCGTAAATATTATTCTCAAAATAATTTGACCTTTTTTTTATTCAAATGTCTCAATTTTTTTTTCCTCACTTCTATTGTTGCATAAAATAATGTATATCCTACTGCACACAAATTTTCTACTCAAAATTCGAACTCTCGACTTGCCCATTAGAAACAAGACTTACCGCTGATTGCTCACACCAAGTGAGCTATGCCGGGGGCTGGGGGTAGAATTCTATTGGTGAAATGAGTGCTACTTCCGAAAGGCAATGCATTTGCTTCATTACTTTGTTTCATGGCATGCTTGCTCTGGCTATTATAGCACTTCTTTTCTTGTGTTTTAAAGATCAAGAAAAAATAAACTCTTATAATGAAATTGGGACCCTTCTTGATCCCCGGTTTCCCTCAATCTTCTTTCACTGTTTCACCAGAGTCATACTAGAAAGTTCATTTTTCAAGACCACTCGTATTTCTACTCTGCCTATGGTTCGCTTTGCTTTATTTGTTGAAATCAAAATAAGTTACTCCCAAAGCCAAGCCTGCAGAAAATTATTAAGCTTATTTGAATAATCCATGCATGTCGTATTCTATATAGAACTGCTTTTCTCTCTCAAAGCTACATTTCTCAAGAAACTTTTTGATGCAGCATTTCATACCTAGAAATTTTAAAAAGTTCCAATCTTTGAGCATCTGGCTATCTATATCCAGAATGCTGTCGATCTTGCTTGCATCTATGGTACCTAGTATTTGTAAAAATCAAGAAGATAAAAAGAATCAACAGTGTGCGATATTAATGAACCAAGAATTCTACTGTGAGGTAAAATTATAGAAAAATAAGTTTCGAAAATTTTTATAGGGTCTTTGCTTTCATTTCATCTCGTTCATCTCGTACGGTCAACAATAATTTATAATTCATTGAACCTTTCAAATGAAAATCCAGTGCAATCATGAAATATGCAATGCAAAAAGGCAAACATGGAGAAGACAACAAAGGCCGTAGATGAAAGTCCAAAAGGGAAAATTGGTGGACGCAGAAAAACGTGGAGCCAGCCAATACAGTAAAAAAGAAGAGCCACATCCAAATCTCATTGGAAGTGAGGTTTCTTTAACGTAAGTAATAAGTAATATATGCATGTTAATTTCTACTCTTGATATACAAAACATAACATGGAAAGTAGAGGTTGTTCCAAAACCATACGTTAATGCCAGACGAGAATGTGACCATTCATAAAAAATTCACAGAAGAAAAAGAGCTGGGGTTGAAATTGAAAATCAAACCCGTTGCGTGCAGCAAAAGTTTGCCCTTTTCACATTTCTCTCTCCTTTAGGCGCTGCCAATCTTCAAAAGCAACAGCAACTGTGGAAACACCGATTCAACGGTTATGAAGCGGGTCTGAGGCATTCGGGACTCTTCTTTTGCTCGAAGAGAACAAATCCATGGAGTGCTTCCGGTGATACTCTTGTTGCCGTTGATGTATCTGCTGTTTCTGCTGCTTCTCTAGTAGTATTGATGCTAATTTCTTGTTCATGCCAGCAACCATTGTGTTCTTCTCCCCGAAAGCCAAGAAAGACAGAAAAACCAAGATTATTATCTTCTGTAACAACCCTATTCCCTGGTACTGCTTAACTTTCATGGTATCACCTGTTGTAACGAGGATTGCTTTACCAACCCAAGAAACGCTGTCTGGGCGGTGCAGCCCCAGCGAGGGAGGAAGAAGGGTGAAATTAAGCAGAGGAATGTCGAAGGGATTTCTTTGGCAGATGTAGAAGGAGAAGAAGATGAGAAGGAAAAGGGCAAAGACCGAAGGAAGTGTTATTGAGTACACCCTGCAAACAAGGGACACAACAGACGATGGGACTTTTTCTTTACTTTATATATGGTATTCTTTATGCTTCCCGAGAACTTTTCTCGAGTAATTGCTTTTCATCTCGCTTTCAGGCGTCCCTAAAATAAGGTCACTGCAACCCAAAATTTAGGCTGAGATATACTATGAGCAATCTTGTGCTTTTTCTTTGTTTGGTCCTGTTTGTCTGCTTTGGAAGCTAGTCAACTCTTGCTTTTTATAGCCACTCTCCCCCGCCCAGAAACTCTCATACTGATAGTTTTCGACCGAAAAAGATAGAGAAATCTTTTCTTTGAGGTCTCTGAAATAATCAAATCGCTTTATCAGCTTCAGAATCGCCTGCATCTATATGAACCCCGGCTTGTAAACTAGTCCAATGGACATTTGATTGCATCACAGCGATTGCTCTCATAGTGAATTAATTTATAGCACGAAAATTCCACTCCAAAATATGACATTTTTATGTGAGAAAAGCATGATAAAGCCAGCAATGCATAACCTTACTGTTAATACGGCTGTCTCGAAACATATGGTACAATGGTAAAATATTAATCAATAGTTAATATTTAATATCGTATGAAGTTATGAATTTAATGTTTAATTTTATATTACATATCATATAATTTATATCCTAAAAAAAAAATAGGAGTAAGGTTGTAAGAATCTCATGATAAAGTATTATTTAAAATATATATATATATATGTATGTATGTATATCATAACCTTGCTGTTCCCTCGTATCTTCCCCTTTCGTTCTGATTTATTCCAACCCAGAAAAAGCAAGAAAATAGACCTAAAACATGTATGCCGCTGGGTTTTTTATAAGGTACTTGTTTTGGGCACGGGAAGGTGGGTCTTTATTTTGATTTTAGCCCAACAAAAGATGACGACAGGGTACCCTGCAAATGTAAGCGGTACAACGGCCCATTGATAGTTTTGTAGTAATACTTCTTCACCTAGAATTGCAGAACTATCGCTTAGACTGTGGGCAAAATCCTACGAGATAATTGTCCACGTAAAAGATTCACCTTAGGCTTGAATTAATGAATTTATTCGCATGGAGATCCAAGAACTTTAGTAACACATATTGAGTTAGATAGGCCAGGTCCTATCCGTGAGCCCTCAACCTTTATGGGCAAATGAAACATTCTAGGTCAATTAGATTTCATCATGTTTATTTTACAAAAATATTTTATGATAAACTAAAATAAAAGTATAATCAACAATTAATTTGTAATTGTTGACACTTGAAAAATATACCTAACCAAGTAAGTCAACTTTTGACTGGATAGACACATTAAGACATGATTAGACAAGTCAGCTAGAAGCGCCATCTAGATAGGCTAGACAGAGTATGATTGAACAGACCAATCAAGAGCATTATTCGGATAGACCAAATAGGTGTGACTAAATTAAGCAAGCAAAACAGTTAGGGCAGGCAGCCTGTAGCAGAACCCGGACGAGTCGGAGTAGTAGCCGGTTAGGAGTTTGACTACAATCAGAACACTTCCTATCTTTAAAGAAGTTGGTTGTTGAAAAGATAAGACACGAAAGTAAGGAGATAAGCACGAATTTCTCTCCAAGTGACCTTTCACGTTGTCACTAACGATCATGGAGTAGAGAAAAATAACCACAATTACTATTTTCTCCATTTTCAGTCATAGAGACATAACTTGGAAGCTTGGAAACCAAGGAATTCTGCCTATAAAAACTAGAAGACAAACAGAAGAAAGGGACATCAATAAATCATCTCAAGAGTATATTTCACTCCTTGATTTCATTTGAGAACTTGTCCTACTGCTTTTGTCTTTACAGTTTTCCTTTAAATTCATGTATTTTTACTACTTTCAATCAATTTCAACCAAGTCTTTCTTTCAAATTATTAAGTATTTGTACTCTCAGGGTATTACTCTTGCTCTCTAGTTTATTCCTTCCAATTCTCACCAGATAATTGCATTCAGTTCACAATTTAAGTTTGCTTGGAGGCTTTTTGGAGCACTCCAAGGAACTTTCTCGTTTAATCTTCAGCTTCCTACGTGATTTCCTAGATATAATCACGTAGTGGAAGTAAAAAGAAGTATAAAACGCTTGATCGGCCAAGATTTATCTTTGGCCAGTCCAATCACTTTTTAAGCCATTTCGGCTAGATGGTAAGATTCAGAATTAATACATCTTTTTTAGCACACCTGGTAGGACCACCAAATGTAGGTTCCATTGAGTGTAATTATGATATGATCGTGTAATCAACCAGATGGAAAGATATTTGGATGAAAATCATAGTGAGTTGGAAGGTGCACCTCAAACGTCAAGGGGGTTGAGGCTTTTACATCTCTTTCAGCCATTCGATAGTAGTTTGATAAAAGTACAAGTGAGTTGCTTCGAAATTTAGTGCAACAAATAGCTTCCATCTTTGAAACTATGTTGCAAAATGAACTACTTACAGTAATAAAAGAACACTGACCAATAGCCAGTCTAGTCCATTCAGCTACTCTATAGTACTGTCTCAAGTAGCCAATTGACGGATACTATTGCACAGCAAGTAGGAAATCCTATAGAGGGAGGCTATGCATAGCCAACCACAGTTCCTATGACAATTTAGCAAAGAATATCGACTAGTCAATTTTCACAAGTCACTTCAGCTCGTAGACCTACCAACCAAGGAGTCTAGTCTAACCATAGAAACTTAGTGTTCAACAACAAGTAGATTCGAGTCCAATAGCCGATGTTTTAAGGAAATAATTTAGTTTGACGATCACTAGTGCGGAGAAAGCTGCTTACCGAAAGCCGTATCCTGAATGAATGGACACAATGTTAACTTTTCCCAAAGGTTTCAAGGTTCTAGACTTTACCACTTTTTCGAGAGATGATAGCAATACTACCATGGAGCATATCACTAGATTTATTGTCTAATGTGACGAGTCAGGCAGGAGTAAATGGCATAAATTATATCTTTTTCCATTATCATTGACTAGTCATGCTTTTACTTGGTATTCCAATATATCGCCAAACTCTGTTCAAAGCTGGCCCAAAATGGAGAAGATTTTTCATGAAAGGTTCTATCGCTCTCAACCAAACATCTCAGTAGCTGATCTTTTAGCCATCAAATAAAAGGCTGGTGAGACTGTTACTGATTATCTGGAAAGGTTCAGGCAGTTGAAAGGAAAATGTCAAACATTCTTATTAGAATCAGAATATATACGAATTGACGTTGACCAAATGTATCCTCAATTAAGGAAGCCCCTAATTCTACACAACTTTTTTGATTTGTCATGGCTAGTCTCATATGCAGTTAGGGTTGAGCAGATCATTGAAGATAAACAGGTAAGACGGGAGGCAAAGTTTCAGAAGGCGTTAACCATGATTTTGGTAGTTGATGACATCAATGAGTTGGTTATCGAAGAAGAGATTATGGCAGCCGAGATTATCACCGGGAAGGCTTACAGTTGTTCGATCTTGAAACTGGTTAGAGGCAAAGAACTTATCAAATCAAGTGATTAGGAAATATATTCATTTGACATTAACAAGTCTGATCAATTATTTGGTCACCTACTCAAAGATAGCAGATCAAACTTACGAATGGCTAGAGAATCTTGGCCGCTGAAAAATTAAAGGGGAAGAGGTATTATAAGTGGTACAATTTCTTCACTCATTCTACTAATAATTATATGGTTTTTAGAAATACCATTCAGAAAGTTATCCAAAAAGGATGTTTCAAGTTAACGGATGGTAACGATACTAAAATATTGGTAGATACAAATCCCTTTCCAGCTGTTGATCTTAACATAGTTGAATAAGTAAGGTTGGGCCAAATAATTCCGTGTCAGACAGAAAAAAAATCAATTAATCCCCAACTTTCCGAAGAAGCCTTTGATGGTGGTCCAATTAGCCCAAGGTCTCTCATGAAGATCCTCTATTAGAGGACCATTCAGAACAGGTTGATAAGAACGAACTGGTAACAGCTTTGCGAAAGCTAAGCACAGTTGAAAAAAGGTGAGACAGTTTGACTAGGAAAGAGGTGTCTAGGTGACTAGTCTATCAAAACATGGTAAACATTGCAAAATCTTAGCCATTTTGTCTGAAAAATGTGTGAAATCCAAAAAGAAAGCAGTTAGACCAGTCGAACTTACATCCTGAGTCGTTCGTTGGCTGGCTAACAAATCACCCTCGATGAATATGCAAGCTAGGCTTCAGAAAGACAAGAAGGCAGACTTGTCAGGTTCTAGTAGATGGTTTGTATTTAACTGACTAATCCCACGAGAAGATGGACTAAAACAGCTAGGAAAGTGGCTTTTAAGGTACATGAGGGGATTTTAACATTGCGCATTTCAACTTGAATGTGTAGAATGAAAATTACATAAGTTTAGTACCCTCCATGCTTACTGCCACCAAAAAAAAAAAAGGATATTACAAAAGAAAAAGGCTTATCAAAGATATAAACAAAAGGCCATGGAATGTGATTAGCCAATCGAACTGAAAGGAATGGAATTTGAAGGTTCTGTGAATATAGTCAGTTTTCTACCTTTGAAGTTTTGCAGGAATGAGGATAGAAAGGCACTAGCAGGAGATGTTTTCGTTACTGACTAGGCGATAACTAAGTAGGCAGATCCAGCAGACAAGTTAGACAATACAAAGGAGTCCGGCATGTCTTTTACCGAACTAACAGAGGAAATGACCAATCATTTGAAACCGTTGTACGTTAAAACTTATGTACACGATAGACTAGAATATTCATTGATGGGGGGAGCTGTTCTCAATATCATGCCTATTTCAACACTTAGGAAGTTGGGGACGTCAGTAGCAGACTTAGTGGCAACAAATATATAGATGACTAGCTTCACCGGCAATGTTACTCCAATATTAGGAGTCTTAATTTCAAATGTAACAGTCGGTTCAAGGACCAGATCAACGACTTTCTTTGTCATTGAGGGGAAACTGTCATATTCAATCTTGTTAGGTCGGGAACAAACATATCTGCTTCACCTTGCATCAACTGTTGTTGTTTTTGAATGGTGGAGATGTCAAGATGCTGAAGGCCGATCAGAATCACTTTTAGGTAGACGTCAAGAAGATAGAGGCTATGTATTACTCTCTAGTTTTCAAGCTAATTAAGACAGAGACTATTCAACCCAGTCAAGGGTTCACGACGTGCAACCTGATTGAGACAGGTTTTTAGTTGCAAAGCATGACTTGCCTAATTGTTGTTCAAGATGTCTGTAAAAAGATAACCATCTATACAGCCGAACTACAGGAGGAAGACAACCCATAGTTATTACAACCATAGTTAGAAGATAGCTTAGGAGAAGTATTACTCAGGAAGGAGCTCAGTTTTATTCTTTAGGATCTATTCATTGAAGTAAATTTAGGTGGATTGGACAAATGCCGCATGACCAAAATATGTGCATTACTAAATGAGGAGCAAAGAACTCAGTAAGTCACCGTTATTAGAAATTACAGGGAGTGCTTTGCCCAGGATTACCATGAAATGCTTGGACTGGACATAAGGATCATTAAACATCGGTTGACTATAAAAAATGGATACAAACCACACACGCAGGCAGCCAGACGCTTTAATCTCAAGATCATGCCCAAGATCAAGGTAGCGATAGAACGATTACTTAAATGTGGTTTTATCTGTACAATATGGTATGTTGAATGGATCTCCAATGTGGTACCAGTAATTAAAAAGAACAACTAGCTATGGGTTTGTATTGATTTCCGTAATTAAAACCTGACAATACCCAAAGATGAGTATGGCATGCCAATAGCTACATACTAATAGATGTAGCGGCTTGCCATCAATTCCTCAATTTTATGGATAGTTATTTAGGTTACAACAAGATTTTTATAACTAAGGAAAATGTTCACAAAACAACCTTTTGATGTCCAGGATTGATTGAGTTGTTTGAGTGAGTTGTCATGCCATTCGGTCTAAAAAATGTAGCAACTTTCTAACAAAAAATGAAATTTCTATTTCATGACTTGATAAGGGGTTGCATGGAAGTTTATATTGATGATTTGGTGGTCAAGTCAATTAGTTTCTCTCAACATTTAGCGAACAAGCTTTTATTAAAATGCGAAAACGTAGTTTGAAAATGAATCCAGCTAAGTGTGTCTTTAGAATCTCGACGGTCAATTTTTGGGTTTCCTAGTCTATCATAAAGGGATCAAAAGACAAAAGCAATCATAACAACTAAACCTCCTAGGAATAAAAAAGAGTTGTAGAGCTTAATTTAAAAGATCAATTTTTTTAGGCGTTTTGTGGCTAACTCTACTAGGAAGATGAGAGCTTTCTCATCTTCGCTAAGATTGAAGTCAGTAGACTAGTTTGTTTAGGGAAAGGAGCAGCAAGACTCATTTGACTAGATCAAGCAATCCTTGACTATTCCACCAGTTCTGGTCCCCCCACAATCTCACTAGCTGCTTAAGCCGTACATTTCAATGGCCGAAGATTCAATTGGATGTTTGTTGGTACATGATGACTAGTATAAAATTGAGGGAGCTATAGTACCTTAGCCACTGCTCAACGATGCTGAAACCAGATATTCTCTAGTCGAAAAGCTATATTTTTCTTTATATTATTCTTGCACTAAATTAGAATGTTACTTATTGCCAAGGGAGGTGCATATAGTATGTAAAGTAGATATAGTCAGATATCTTCTCAACCAGCCTGTACTACAAGGTAGGCTAATGAAATGGGCCATCAAACTTAATGCATTTGCCCTCAAATATGTCCCACTTCAAGAAGTCAAAGGTCAGGCAGTAGCAAACTTTCTGGGCCTAACACCCATGTTTCCACATTGAGGATTTGGTTACAATTGCACAATAGCATGTCAATATCTAGCCATGAATCTTGACATTTGATAGATCAAAGACTAGCCAGGGACATGAGCTGGTATAACTGTTACATCCCCAGCCAGTCACAAAAGAATATTCTTGTTCGAGCTAGACAACGCTTACACTAATAATCAAGCAAAATATGAAGCTTTTATCATCGGCCTAGAAGTTCTTGTTGCAAAGGGTGCTCAAATAGTCCAAATCATTGGGGACTTGTAGCTGGTGGTTAAATAATTGACTAGATAATACAAATTCTTAAATCTATAGCTAATTCTTTTGCAGCAAAACACCCTTAACTTGATCGGTCAGTTCTTAGACTTACTGATCATACATATACCAAGGGAATGTAATAGCGAGGCTAATGATTTGGCACAATATGCTTTTAAAAGAAATTATCTCCCGGGCCAAGAAAATACTATGTGTACAGTATTGACTGACCAAACTTCTGAAGATTGGTGGACATGTCTCATTGCTTACTTAAAAGATCCGTCTACCAAGGCCAGTTGGCAAGTTAAGAATATAGTGACCAATTACTTATTGGTAGATGGTGGCTTATACAAAATGAGTCACGATGGCTTGCTACTTAAGTGCCTAAGCAAAGAGAAATTACACATGCAATGGCAAAGGTACATGAAGGATTGTGTAGGGCTCATCAAGCTAGACCCAAATTTAGGTGGACAATACATAGGCATGGATTTTATTGGCCAATTATCATATTAGATTGCTTTAAGTATGCCAAAAGATTTACGACCTGCTAAAAACATGGAAGTGTGCAAAAAGTCCCGGCTACACAGCTCTAGCCAATCATTAAGCAATGGTCTTTTCGTGGCTGGGTAATGGATATAATTGGAAAGATCTACCCACCATCTTCAAAAGGGCATGCTTTTACTCTGGCCGCTACGGATTACTTCACTAAGTGGGTTAAAGCCTAACTAGTGGTCAAAGTTGGCCAAGGTGCTGCTATCAGGTTCATTCAATACCAAATTATTTACCGATTTGGTATTCCAGAATTCATTATAACTGATCAAGATACCATATTTACTAGTGATAAGGTGATTTTTTTTGGCCAACAGTTTAGCATTAAGATCACTCACTATATACCATATTATACCCAGGGCAATGGCTAGGCAGAAGCTACTAACCGGATTTTGATTGATATGATCAAGAAGAATATTGAAGACCAACCTAGGAAGTGACATGAGATGTTAAATCAAGGTATTTGAGCTTATAGTAACTCAAAAAGAATGGCGACCAGCTTTACACCGTTTAAGCTAACTTATGGCTAGGATGTCGTTTTACAACCTAAAATCTTTGTCCTGTTAATCAGAGTGGCCAGGCAACACGATTTGGAGACAGACAATTACCAACAAGTTATGACTATGGAGCTAAACGGTCTAGATGATGTTCGGATATTGGCTTTGGAGCATTTGAAATCCGATAAGAAAAATATGGCTAAGTCTTACAACCTAAAAGTCTGGAAAAAGATGTTCAAGGAGGGTGATTTGGTTTGGAAAACTATCCTGCCAGCCAACTAACCCAAAAAACTCTAGGTTCAGCAAGTGGTCACCTACATAGGAAAGCCCTACTTGATTAATCAAGTCATTCTAGGGAGAGCTTATAGGCTAATAAAACTAGAAGGGCAAGAATTGGAGAAAAGTATAAATAAAAAATTCTTAAAGCCCTACTACTCTTCAATGTGGGAGGGAATTCAAAATTAAAGAAAAGTTGAGAGAAATGTCCTGGCTGTAGGCCAACCATTTTATAGCCATACCATTAAAAAAATGTCTAAGGACCAGGACTACAAGCTAGCTGGGTTTATAGACAAATTGTCTTTAAGTTCAAGTAGCGGAAGGGCCACCAGGAGTCTGATCTGGATGAATGATCTGCAAAGGAGTTAGATCAAGTATTTCAGAAAATTGCTCAAGACCGCTTGGCAGCACATCACCAGTGGTAGTTGGGTTCTTAGTCTTGCTTACCTGACCAGGTACACCAATCTAATCAGACATTCTAGCTACTAATTTAGCAATGTCCTTCTCAGAGGAGGTCAAGTTAGAACTATCAATTTTAGTTTATTTTCCTATTCAACAAAATAACATTGAAAGTTGAGAAGAATGAAGTGGCGTATTTATGAAAGAAAGTTGGTCGGGATGACTTTACCCTCAGTTTGGTTCTTTGCTTTAGTGACTTGCTTTCCTATTTCAATTGGCTGGGTTTGACAAGATGCAGAAGCATTACCAATGTTATGTAATAGAATGATTAGCGGAACGCAAGTGCTTTCCTAACGCGTTTTTAGATTCTTAAGCATGTTCAAAGAGATGGATTTTTCTACTCTCAGGGCTAGCTCTATTTGTAGCCTAGATATCTCTGATGCGAGATTTTTGATTTTCTCTTTGCTTTCCTACAAAATTTCCTCAGTGATAGACAAGTCGCCAGAGGCTTGCTCATACTAACTGGACAGTGATTCATTTTCAGAAGCAAACTTGCTAGCCTCACTTAGCTGATTTTCAACTTCATCTAATTTCTATTGGTAATAGCTAATGTCAAAACTTAATGAAGAGACTGTAAAGCCTAGCAACATACACTGTGTCTGGACGTCAGATGAAAGGTCAGAGACATCGCGAAGGATGTCCATGAGGGGATGAAAAAACAGAGAGAGCATGCAGTGACGGTAACAAAACATAGGGAAAAAAAAATCCCAAGCCTTAGAGGCCACACGGAAGCGTGAAGATCATACCTTTGCGCTCCTTAAGCCTTCTAAGTTGAGTAGAAATGGCTTGAACGACTGGAATCGCTTCGCTTTGCCTACTTGAAGAAGCTTCCGATTGAGAACCCGCTAGCCTCCTACTTTGCCTTGTTTGAATTAATGCCAAGCTTTTCAGCTCTCAGAATATTCCTCTGCCTAACCTCTAGTCGGTGAACACAACAGTGAAGAGGAACGATCTCAAATCTCCTTGGTTCTCTTGCTATTGATTAGCAAAGCTCCAAGGAGAAACCAAAGAAGAAAGGAGACGTTCAGAGAGAGAGAGCTACGTTAGTTATTCACTTAAGCTTAGGGAAATTAGGGGTTTCTTTCTCCAGAGACTTGTTTTATTGGTTAGCCAAAATTGGGACTCAAATATCTGATAAACATATCCCCAGAATATCAAATTTCAAACACCCGGATGTTATCCTGAGAATGAGTTTGGCTTAACCCTAAACTCTTCTTAACCGTATCTGGAAAAAACCCTAAGATCTAAACTATCGGGCCGAAAAAATATTTATTATTTCTCTTGGACCCAAAAGGTCCAAAATAATAAACATTAATTATTTATTTCCTGGGCTTATATAAATGACCCAATAAATAATTAATGAGCCCAAATGAACCAAAAATAATTAATCTTTAATTATTTATTGGGCCTATATAAATAACCCAATAAATAATTAAACATTAATTATTTTTCCTAGTTTAAGCCCAGGTTAATTTCCTAATTACTCATACTGGACCTAGGCCCTGAATAATTAATAAACCAATTAAACTAGATAATTAATTTCTCTCAACTCCTATTTTATTTTATTTATTTATTTTATTCCAGTCTAATAATAAATTAGACATCCTGACCAAAATCAAATAAAATCAAATAAAATAAAATCCTCTTGAATTGAGACCAATTCCTCAACCCAAAATTAGTTAGGACTTACGGGCTATTCCAAGGACCAAAAAGACACATCGCCTTGGTTGCTAAAATTACCAAAATGCCCCTACTATATAAATAGTTGTATTTTGCATTTTAAATATTTCATAATATCACCATAAGGAAATATTGACCCTAAGAACAATGCTGCATTAGCAAAGTCTCCGACCTACAGGTGAAATGACTAAAATACCCCTCTACATATCGCCGTACATTTAGAGAGGAAGAAGTGTACTAACACCCCACTAAATGACATCTACCATCCTTAGGCTTCTAGTCCAATGATCCACGACTTCCTGGAGTGTTTCCGCTTTCCAAGGGAGCTACCCTAAAGCAAACATCCAAGTCATGTTTCCCAGACCCTGAACATTTTAGACTATTCGGACAACCACAAGGGGCGATATAGTGCAAAAACTATCTTGTATAAGTCTGTCTTAACTAACTAGTCACACATACCCAACATGCAAGTATATTGGCCCTACGATAGAACCTCAACTATAGCAAATCAAAGTATATGCTACCAGCTTCGCCAGACCTCCAACTCATACTCAAGTCGTAGAGGACTAGTCCACGCTGTAGCGGTAGTAGTCTAGGTTTTTATCATATAGTACTTTAAAAAACCACTACTACAGGTCCTGTCCTACGTATTCGAAATACGCTTATGTCATGAAGTGAGTGGACTACTCACTAGCTAAAGGTAAGCCATTCCTCATTTGGAATTTATAACATAATAACCTAAACATGATGAGATTCTCAGTCTCATCAATAGGTTAAGAACAAAAGTTTATGTGTTAAATAACCCGTGATCCATACCTTACTGTGAAAGACCACCATTCACATGGACCACTTATTTAAACACAATGAGTCTGTTCCAAACGAAAATTGTGCACAAACAAAAAGTAAATTCACAAACAATTTCTGGAAAAAAATTCTTTTATTAAAATATTCGATTTTACATCAGAAACCTAGTCTAAGAGGGCATACAATCCAACAATCTCCCACTTGCACTTTAAGACTAGGTAAGTCCATAGGTGCCCACCCCTATGGTGTCTAAGTGTTTCTTGAAGACTCTCTCAGCTAAAGGCTTGGTGAATGGATCTGCTAGATTATTTTCTGATGTAATATGTTCCACCACGACTTCCCGTCTCTGGATGAAATCCCGGATCAGGTGGTACTTCCTCTCGATGTGTTTCCCCTTCTTGTGGTTCCGAGGCTCCTTAGATTGCAATACTACTCTAGTGTTGTCGCAATACATCACAATCGGCCTGTCCATATGTGGTACGACTCTAAGTTCTGAAAGAAACTTCCGGAGCCAGACTGCTTCCTCGGATGCCTCCGAAACTGCCACATACTCAACTTCCATGGTTGAGTCAGCAATACAAGACTGCTTGATACTCCTCCATGAAATTGCTCCTCCAGACACGGTGAAGACATATCCACTAGTGGATTTTCTCTCATCCTTATCCGCTTGGAAGTCTGAGTCTGTGTATCATATAGGAACCAAATCATCAGCCCTGTAAACCAGCATATAATCTCTCGTTCCCTTGAGGTACTTGAGAATATGCTTTACAACTTGCCAATGAACCTCCCCGGGGTTTAACTGATATCTGCTAACTAAGCCCACGACAAAGTGGATATCTGGCCTAGTACACAGCATGGCATACATGAGACTTCCCACAGCCGAAGCGTAGGGAATCCTACTCATTCTGTCCTTTTCTTCTTGAGACTTAGGACAGTTCTTCGAAGAAAATGACAACCCATGTCTGCAAGGGATTAGAGCTCCCTTGCATGAGTTCATGCTGTACTTGGCTAACATCTTGTCAATGTATGTTGCTTGGGATAACCCTAACATTCTCTGCTTCCTATTTCTAAGAAGCCTAATCCTGAGAATGTAGCTGGCTTCTCCCAAGTCCTTCATACTGAATTGACTAGACAGCCAAACCTTTGTAGATGACAATGTCCCTACATCATTTTCAATGAGTGGAATGTCATCCACATACAGGACAAGAAAAACCACATTAATGCCTTCAAGTTTCCTGTACACGCATGGTTCATCTTCGTTTTGAATAAAACCATAAGACTTTACAGTCTCATCAAAACGAATGTTCCATGCTCTCGATACCTGTTTAAGTCCATAAATGGACTTCTTAAGCTTGCAAACCATATGTTCCTGGCCTTCACCAATGAAGCCTTCCTGTTGAGACATATAGATGTCTTCGCTAAGATAGCCATTTAAGAATGCCGTCTTGACATCCATTTGCCATATCTCGTAGTCATAGTGACATGCGATGGCAAGGAGGATGCGGATGAATTTAAGCATGGCTACCGGGGAAAAGGTTTCTTCATAGTCGATTCCCTCTTTCTGAGTATATCCTTTCGCCACAAGCCTAGCTTTGAAGGTTTCCACCTTCCCATCCTCCCCTCTTTCTCTTGTACACCCACTTGTACCCAATGGGTTTTATCCCTTCAGTTGAAGCTACAAGATCCCAAACCTGATTGAGGTACATAGACTCAATCTCGGTTTTCATTACTTCATGTCATAGATTTGCATCGGCATCAGCAATAGCCTCCTCGTATCTAGTGGGATCTTGTTTCTGATGGTCGGAGACTAGCTCAAAGGCTTCTCCTGTCTATCTATCCGGACCCCTAGACACTCTCCCATCACGACGAGGCTTCATTTGCACAGGCACTTGAGGTTGTGCCTCTTCTTGTTCCAGAACCGAGTCAGAAGAAGTTGCCGTAGATAACTTCTCCTTAAGTTCTAACCTCATAGAACCTTTAGTGGAAGTACTTTGATCATCTTCCAAGTATCTAACATTGGTACTGACTAGTACCTTCTGCTCCTTAGGATTATAAAAGTAACCTCCTTTTGTCCCTTTTAGATAGCCAACAAAATAGCATAATTCTGATCTTGGTTCCACCTTATCTCCCTTGACCAGTACATAAGTTGGACAACCCCAAATCCTGAGATGATTTAGACTTGGCTTACGCCCAATCCACATCTCATAGGGAGTCCTAGGTACTAACTTGGAAGGCATCAAGTTCAGAATATATGACGCTATCTCCAGGGCATATCCCCAAAAGGACACTGGAAGAGTAGCATGAGACATCATACTCCAGACCATTTCTATCAATGTCCTATTCCTTCTCTCAGCTACTCCGTTCTGTTGGGGTGTTTCCGACGCAAAGAGTTGGGATACTATCCCATGATGTACCATGTAGTCCTTAAATTCACCTAGGAGGTACTCTCTACCATGATCCGATCGTAAGGTTTTGATTAATTTACCTGTCCGACGCTCCACTTCAGCCTTAAACTCCTTGAACTTGTCAAAAGAGTTAGACTTGCGTCTCATCAGGTAAATGTAACCATACCTCGTACAATCATCCGTGAAAGTGATGAAATACTCAAAACCTCCTCTAACTGGTGTAGACAACGGACCACACACATCAGTGTGAATAAGACTCAACACCTCCTTGGCTTTATCCGCCTTTGGTGTAAATGACCTTTTGGTCATCTTTTCCATCAGGCAGGATTCACATTGAGGCCAACGTTTCAATCTCAATAAGCCCAAAAGCCCATCGTGGATTAGCCTCTGAATCTTGGTTGAGTTAATATGACCCACCCTTAGATGCCAAATGTATGAATTATTGATATTAGTCTTTCTCTTCTTAGTTAAAGGTTCAGACTGAGTGTTATTTGATTGGTTGTTAATAGGGTTTAAAAAGAACAGATTTCCATACATGTGCCCAGTATATAAAATTTCTCCATCTCTACTGATAGAAATATCATAATGGAAAGATACAGAATATCCTTGATTAATAAGTTTTGCAACTGAAATCAAATTCTGACGGAAACCAGGTACATATAAAATATCTTTTAAAACCATTATCTTATTACAATGAAAAATAAGATCCAACTCTCCCACTGTAAGGGCCCAGACTTGTGCTTCATTACCCACCCGAAGCCCATGTTCGCCCTTCTTGAGTCTTCTTATCTTTCTAAACCCTTGCAAGGAGTTACAGATATGATCAGTGGCTCCTGAATCAACAATTCAAGTGGAAGTTAATCCTACCATTGATATGGATTCTAGATAGAAAACATTACCTGTGGGGTTTTTCTTGGTTTGAAGATCTGGACACTCCTTTTTCCAGTGTCCCTTCTTCCCACTTTTGAAGCACTTGCCCTTTGATTTGTCCTTAGGCTGGGCTGCTGCATTCCCCTTCTTCCTCTTGAACTTTCTGGGTTTAGGCCTAGTTCTTGAGGAAGAAGCCTTAGCAATCATGGCCTTTGACTGCGACTTCATGACCTTCTCTGCCATCTGGAGCTCCTTCATCAATTTAGTTAAACTCATGTTCAACTTGTTCATGTTATAGTTTAACTTGAACTGAGTGAAGGAGCCCGGTAGAGATTCAAGAACCATGTCCACTTGGCTCTCGGGGTCAATGACAGCCC
The DNA here is from genome assembly GCA_026120185.1 of Voacanga thouarsii. Lineage (NCBI taxonomy): Eukaryota > Viridiplantae > Streptophyta > Magnoliopsida > Gentianales > Apocynaceae > Voacanga > Voacanga thouarsii. The sequence continues at coordinate 153,398 of JANUWF010001776.1, forward strand.
CTAAGATTTTCGCCTCTTCGAAAGCAGCAATCATCTTGAGCATATACACTCGGACTGATACTCACTCAGCCATCTTAGTGTTAACAATAGTTCGAAGAGCCTCCTGCCTTGCGGGCCGGCTCTTGTCCGCGAACATAGTAGCCAATGATTGACTGATGTCATATACAGAAGCCATGTGCTCGTGTTTTGATTGGAGAACATTAGACATGGAGGCTAACATATAGCAACGTGCCATTTCGTCAGCTTTCTTCCACGCCTTCTCAGCCTCTCGCTCTTCGGCTATGGAACCTTCCCCGATAACAGGGCAGGTCTCGTAAATGACATACTTATACTCCTCAGCTGTGAGTATTATATCCAGGTTCCTTTTCTAGTCCACATAGTTTGGACCCGTTAACTTATTCTCCCTGAGAATAATGGCCAATGGACTAAAAGAACCTCCCACATTTCTGAAAATCGAAAAATAAAAGAAAGAATTAAGTTTGTGAAAACAAAATAAAATTTGTGCACTGAAAATAATTTGGCTCTTAGGAAAACTGACATAGTTTCTTGGGAAGATTAACAGTTTCCTAAGTTAAGTGTATTAACCACCACAAATTAATTTCCCTTCTAGGTAATGATCTAGAGGATAACTCCATCGTGGGATAGCCATTTCCTCTCATTTCCTATGGACATACCTCGCACTATAACCTCCAACGTGGGTTGGCCGATCATAGTACGTGCCCCGAGTTATTAATTACATCCTTCCATTAGATCTAGATCCTTGTGGTATCCCCATCCTATATGGGTTCACTCCTAGAGTGACGCGAGGGGACCCACGATCTCTAATGAGGACCGTGATGGAAGCCGTGGGGCCGTTGGAACCCCTCTCCCACTTAGTCTTTTAAAATAAAGGGTTCTCTGGAAAAATATCCTTTTGAAATTTCCATTAAGTTTTTCTTAACTCAAAAATAAAATATCCAAGTCCATTAAAATCTCTATGTCAAGGCTTATATCCTTTGAGAAATTTCTCCATGAACTAATTTTATTTAAGTTAAAACTTAATGATTTGAAAATTTTTCCAATTAAAACTTTTTAGAGACTTTGGTCTCAAGTTTATTTGATAAAATCATTTTTCTAGTCCAAAACAAAACAAAATGGCTCTCTATTTTTATTTACAAAAATATCTAAATCCAATATATTTTTTATGTCAAGGATTAAATCCTTTGAGAAAATATTCAAGGATTAATTTTTGTACAAATTAAAATAACCATTTAATTTTTGAAGAAAAATATTTTTCTTGTAAAAAATGTTCCCAAAGACTTTGGTCTTTGAGAAAAGACACACATAGGTACATAAAAAACTAGCATGCTCAAAACAATAAACGTTTTCATACTTTTCTATTTTTTAAACCTAAGTGCCCAAATAATAGAATTAAACACATTAATTAATTATTAATTAATTAATGATCTTGTTTAATCCCAAAATCCCTTACTAATATTTTTCATGCAAATATATTTCAAGAATATAAATATTGCAAAAATATTAACTTCGCCTGGTATGAGACCCAAAACGAAAAAGAGAAAAAAAATTTTAAAAAATGCAAAAAATAGCCGGCAGTCCACTGCACCGGCCGCACCGGATCCTTGCCCGCATGGCCTGCGGTCTACCGCGGCCACGATGCACCATCCACACCAGATCACCTGCAGCTTCAACCCGCCAAGCCGCGACCCGCCCTCCCGAGTGCCTGCGCCCGGTTCTCCTCTACTGCCGACCCGCGTATTTATCCGTTTTCCGCTCCACGACCCGCGAAGCAATTGCAATTCAATTGCAACTTTCAAATTGGAACCAGCTTCAATTGCTACAGTACGGCGCGGCTCCAGCCGTTCTGTTGACGCGGCTCCAGACATGCACAGTGCGGCTCAAACGGCTCGGCTCGATCGCGGCTTAGGAACAGTATCATCTTCTTCGTTTTTTTCTTCTTTCCGTGCGCGAATTGCAGAGGCTTCTCTGGTTCGACTTTTTCAGTCTTCTTTGGCTTCTTTGGACATTTTTACTTATAAAAACTCATTCCAAACAAAACCACAACCGCCTATACCCATTAAAATTGGATTTACACAATCAAACTATAAAGCCAAAATTTTTTTACAGTGATGCCTATGCTTCAACGATGAAGCTCACAGAGATCCTATCCCATACCAAAACAGCGAAGGATTACATGTATAATCATCTTCTCCATTTTTATTAACTACCATACTCCTTCTATTGATCAAAGAACCATTGGCTCTGATACCACATTGAGGGGACGAAAAAACAGAGAGAGCATGCAGTGACGGTAAAAAAACAGAGAAAAAAAAACCCCAAGCCTTAGAGGCCACACGGAAGCGTGAAGATTATACCTTTGCGCTCCTTAAGCCTTCTAGATTGAGTAGAAATGGCTTGAACGACTGGAATCGCTTCGCTTTGCCCACTTGAAGAAGCTTCCGGTTGAGAACCCGCTAGTCTCCTACTTCGCCTTGTTTGCATTAACGCCAAGCTTTTCAGCTCTCAGAATATTTCTCTGCCTAACCTCTAGTCGGTGAATACAACAGTGAAGAGGAACGGTCTCAAATCTCCTTGGTTCTCTTGCTATTGATTAGCAAAGCTCCAAGGAGAAATCAGAGAAAAAAGGAGACGTTCAGAGAGAAAGAGCTGCATTAGTTATTCACTTAGGCTTAGGGAGATTAGGGTTTTCTTTCTCCAGAGACTTGTTTTATTAGTTAGCCAAAATTGGGACTCAAATATCTGATAAATATATCCCCGGGATATCAAATTTCAAACACCCGGATGTTATCCTGAGAATGAGTTTAGCTTAACCCTAAACTCTTCTTAACCGTATCTGGAAAAAACCCTAAGGTCCAAGCTATTGGGCCGGAAAAATATTTATTATTTCTTTTGGACCCAAAAGGTCCAAAATAATAAATATTAATTATTTATTTTCTGGACTTATATAAATGACCCAATAAATAATTAATGAGCCCAAATAAATCAAAAATAATTAATCTTTAATTATTTATTTATTGGGCCTATATAAATAACCCAATAAATAATTAAACATTAATTATTTCCCCTAATTTAAGCCCAGGTTAATTTCCTAATTACTCATACTGGACCTAGGCCCTGAATAATTAATTAACCAATTAAACTAGATAATTAATTTCTCTCAACTCCTATTTTATTTTATTTATTTATTTTATTCCAGTCTAATAATAAATTAGACATCCTGAACAAAATAAAATAAAATAAAATAAAATAAAATCCTCTTGAATTGAGACCAATTCCTCAACCCAAAATTAGTTAGGACTTACGGGCTATTTCGAGGACCAAAAAGACGCATCGCCTTGGTTGCTAAAATTATCAAAATACCCCTGCTATATAAATAGCTGTATTTTGCATTTTAAATATTTCTTAATATCACCATAAGGAAATATTGACCCCAAGGACAATGCTGCATTAGCAAAGTCTCCGACCTATAGGTGAAATGACTAAAATACCCCTCTACGTATCGCCGTATATTTAGAGAGGAAGAAGTGTACTAACACCCCTCTAAATGACATCTACCATCCTTAGGCTTCTAGTCCAATGATCCATGACTTCCTGGAGTGTTTCTGCTTTCCAAGGGAGCTACCTTAAAGCAAACATCCAAGTCATATTTCTCAGGGCCCTGAACATTTTAGACCATTCGGACAACCACAAGGGGCGATATAGTACATAAACTATCTTGTATAAGTCTGTCTTAACTAACTAGTCACACATACCCAACATGCAAGTATATTGGCCCTACGATAGAACCTCAACTATAGCAAATCAAAGTATATGCTACCAGCTTCGTCAGACCACCAATTCATACTCAAGTCATAGAGGACTAGTCCACACTATAGCGGTAGTAGTCTAGGTTTCTATCATATAGTACTTTTAGAAACCACTACTACATGTCCTGTCCTACGTATTCGAAATACGCTTATGTCATGAAGTGAGTGGACTACTCACTGGCTAAAGGTAAGCCATTCCCCATTTGGAATTTATAACATAATAACCTAAACATGATGAGATTCTCAGTCTCATCAATAGGTTAAGAATAAAAGTTTATGTGTTAAATAACCCGTGATCCATACCTTACTGTGAAAGACCACCATTCACATGAACCACTTATTTAAACACAATGAGTCTGTTCCAAACGAAAATTGTGCACAAACAAAAAGTAAATTCACAAACAATTTCTGAAAATAAATTCTTTTATTAAAATATTCGATTTTACATTAGAAACCTAGTCTAAGAGGGCATACAATCCAACAGTCCAGAGTTTGCTTCAAGTTGATTTGGGTTTTTTGTCAGTTGGAAAAGGCTAGTCAATCATTGTTTTCAGAAATATATGCTCTTGCATGGATGGCTGATTTTTTTTTCCCCAATAGATGCTCTAAAAAATACACCAAGTTATCTTTTTAGGCACGTTCAGAGTGGAATCTTCTTCATCTCCTTCTTCAGTCGGCTGGCTAGAAGGTTGCTTGGTTGAGGACTAGGCAGTTTTCTTTTTCTTGGGTTGCACAAATTGGCCAGGTTAGGTGAAATCACAAGAGGTAGCTCAGTCAAGATATTACTTACCTGAGAAATAGGAGATTTAGGAGTTTGTTTTTTGTTCCTTTTTGTTTGAGTTGAGGAGTTTTTGTTTTAATATCAATGGGGTCTTCAGCATCTCCTTCTGCTGGACAAAACTTATCAAATCAGAATCAATTAAAAAGGCCAACCAGTCATATTATTTAGAATGTTACCTGGCAGATCAGCAATCTTTTGGGTATGCTCTCCTAGAATAGCTAGTAGTTGTTGAAGCTGGAGTAGTAGTCTTAAGAGTAACAATACAGCTAGATACTTCTCGTACTTGTATGTTCAGCTGGGCGAGTTAAACATCGACTGATGAGTCAAACAACATCTTTCTCAAAAAAACCCACCAAGCATCGAAGTCAGAAGTGGTTGCTACATAGGGAAGGAAATCACCAAAAGTAAAATTAGTAAATTTCTCCCCATGACTTATTTAGAAAATAGAATAATGGTCAACTGACCACTCAAGACAGTTATTAAAAAGAATAACAAAGTCAGAAGAGGCTAGGATACCTTGTACTAAACCAAATTACCTAGCCACACAGTGATGGTTGTAAGGTTCGAAACTAATGGCACCAGTGGTTCCACCTAGATGAATTCCTAGCAGCAAGTTGTAGGTTGTCGTAGGTAAAACTAATTTTCTTTTATAGGTTGCCCTTGAGCATTCTTCAACCAATCAGGCCAATAGTCTTAGAGTTATAAGGGGACAGTTCAGGGGCAGTTTTCTCTCAATTGGAGTGGAGATTAATGAGATTATCAGCAAGTGGGAAATCAACAACTGGAACTCGACAAAGGTGATAACCAATCACAAGGTTATTTGTCTCTATTAATTCAATACGAGAAACACTAAAGTTGGATAAGTATTGGTATAGCCATATATAAAGTACCCCAATAGGTCTAGTCATAGACTCAAAATTTCCTACCCTTAATCATAGCCCTAAAAAGCTAGAACAGACCCCTATAAACACTAGCAAGAAATAAGAAAGCCAGACTACCCAAATGACCAATCATGATTAGATGGACAAAGTACATATCCTCAGCTACAACACTGATTGCGCTAGTGCATATGACATATCTACAGACTCAGAAGAGGAGGAACGCGACACCCTCTGTGTCAGTTACTGGACCGCTAGACTTATAGTTGGCTTAAATGAGCTTAGAGTAAGAAGAAACAACCCTAGAGTGCTTAACAGTATAAGAAAGGTTTTTTTCTTCAAGGAAGAAAGCAAGGTCATGGCCATTTACAGAAAGGTTGAGAGTCATTACCGAATCCAACAATATAGGGGTAATTATTCCAAAGGGAAACATGAAAAGTGAAAACATTAATGACTGGGTTCCAAAAGGCACTTACCGCCAATAATAGCACTCGGTCGATAGGAAAGCGACGAGTAGTCAAATGAACTGTGTTGTATATCCTCCATTCCTGCAATTTGTCCCCATAATGTTCAGACACTCGGTCTAGCAAGGATTTATATTCTTCGAGATAGCTCGACCAACATCTCTATTTGCTAGGAAATTTGGTAAAATCCTATTGAGTGCTCTTAATGGGAAATTCCAGTCCAATGGGTTTTATATGGCCAATTAGATTAGCATTGCCTGGCCAGATCTGTTATGTTAGGACCCAAGATAAAAGCTTTTGTGAAGTTAGGGTAAAGAATTATTGGACGACTATCCATAGTGTTTTAGGAAGATTAGGTAGGAAGAAGAAGAAGTACATGTAGTCGGTGAAGGTTTGGTTGCTGAATAAGTAAGGATTTCTCGTCTGAAAGGATGAATTTAAGCCAGCCGAAATTAGGGATAATGGTACATTATTGATTAGATCAAGGAATTTCAAATTCAGATATAATTTTAACTTAATTCGAGAATTAAAGAATATGATGAGAGATAAGTCCTCAAAAAGCCCAACTACCAATTTTTTCGGAAACAGAAGAGTTATGTGTCCCATTTTCTTTAACAGGATAACATGACAAATAAGGGGACAAGTTTTGACACTCAAAAAATATAGCTGACCAAGCAAGTCAACTTTTGACTGGATAGACATATTAAGACATGACTAGACGAGCCAGCTAGAAGCACCATTTGGAAGGCCAGCCAGAGCATAATTGAACAGACTAGATAGGAACAATATCCGGATGGGCCAAATAGGTGTAATTGGGTCAAGCAAGCATAACACCCAGACCAAGTAGCTTCTAGTAGAACTCAAACGAGTTGGAGCTGTAGCTGGCTAGGAGTTTGACTACAGTTAGAATACTCCCTATCTTTAAGAAAGTTAGTTGTTGAAGAGATAATATACGAATTTCTCTACAAGTAACCTCCCACATCGTCATTAATGATCATTGAGTAGAGGAAAATAGCCACAATCACAATTTTCTCCATTTTCAGTCATGGTAATGTAACTTGGAAGCTTGGGAACCAAGAAATTCTGTCTATAAAAAGTAGAAGATGAATAGAAGAAAGGGATATCAAGAAATCATCTCAAAAGTATACTTCATTCATTGATTTCGTTTGAAAACTTACTTTATTGCTTTTTACTTCATTCATTGATTTATTTTTTTTTAATTTTAGCCTACTTTAAAGGGGGGGAAAATCTTTGGATAGACAAAAAACAAAGCAGTAAAGGAAAATCCTGAATTTTCTTTTCTTCTCTTATTGGATATTTTTCCAATTATACTTGAGATGATGGTTATAAACACCATTCCTTTCTCTTTCTTCTTTCTCTATACAAATTTCTCTTTGCCAGAGCTTGGCTAGATCCGAACTCCAACGGTCTTGGCCAAAATTTTTGCCTTTGTTCTCTTTTTTATGCTTCACCCTATTTTGATCCACAAATCATGACAATCTTCTATTTTAGTCTTGTTTATCAAACCCCCAGGCCCTTTGGCATGACTTCTTTTCATATTTGTTTAGATCGAAGTTCGATCCTCCATTTACTTGGAGTTTTATTTGTTACCCATTGAGTTGGGTCCTTTCTCATTTTCTTCATTTGTTTCTCAGGTGACTTTCAAGGATATTAATACGCCTAGGGCTTTTTAAGTTGTTGCATGCGGAATTAGGTGAGTTTGGGTCTATCATGCCACTATTAGTTGAGGATGGTGATAGGTAGAGTTGTCAAAATGGATCAACCCAGCCTAGGCCATGTGGGATGGCAGAAATATGGGTCGGGACTGGCCAGCCCATTTTTTTGATAGGCTGTCAAACCTTTAGCCCAGCCTAACCCTTCTTAGCCCATGGGCTCATTTATATATAAATAATATTTTTAAAAAAATAAAATTTCATACTATATTTATATTTTTCAATCTTTAACTCTAACTCTAGTACAAATATAATAAATCAAATTATAATTTAAAATAAAATATAAATATCAAATAATAAGTTAAGCATATTTTATCTATTATATTTTACACACATAATTCTACATAAATTTACAATTTTAACAAGTTTGAAATTAAACATCACAAATCACATATTAAAGTCCATAACTCCCAAATATACAAATACAGTAATCCAATTTATAAGTTCAAATTTAAAAATTTCAAAGTTAAAAATCAACATTTGTTTCACAATTTCATAAAAATGTCATAAAAGGCTAAAAATATTGCTCATTCTGCCTACCAAAAAGATACACATTTTTCAATCATCTAAGATTTCTTCAATAATTTTATTTGAATTTGTTGTTGACGATGATATCTTTGACATGACTGTTTCAAGGTCAGATTATTCATCTAATAATCACAAATCACAATAAGAAATAAGACTATAATTAGTGTTATACTTACTAATTATTAACTAGTTAAAAAAATTTAAAAAATTATTATATATTACCATCATCATCTATAATAAATCCATGCAACCAATTCTTTGTGCAAATAGCTATTTGAACTTGATCATGGCGAAGAGAATTTCTATATTTGGTGATAACATGACCACCAATACTAAAACTAGATTCTGATGCCACTGTTATAATTGGAATACTTAAAATATCATGTGCCATGATAGATAAACAAGACAATCGCTTAGAATTCTCCTTCCACTAATTAAGTACTTCCATTTCATCAAAAAGTTTAAGATCAAGTTGTGGCTCATCCAAATATATATCTAATTCAGTCTTTCCTGAAATAGAAATCTTCTTATTCTTATATTGTTTGTAATCCTACAAATTTTCAATGTATTAACAAAAAAGAAACAAAATGTATTAATATCATCATCAAAAGATAATTAAAAGTAAATTAATAAAGGAATTAAAGTATTACAAAGATAGCTTACATTGAAAAATTTTGATGTCCTTGGTTTGCCAACTCCACTTTATCTAGGCAAACTTGATGAAAGAGGAATGCTTGGTGAAAACTCACTTGCATAGTGATCATAGATTTTATATAATTTTCTCTTAATATTTTCAACTTTTCCTTGAGAAGTGAAAACTTCAATTGTTTGGTAACAATACAACAAGAAATCAAGCTTCATACGTGGATAGAAAATTGCTCCAAAAGCAAGCACCTCACTGTAATCCTTCCAATACTTATCAAACTTTTTCTTCATTCTTTGAGCCATATCCTTAATAAACTCATCCTTACTATTTAAATTTTCATTCAAGATACACTCAATATTCCAAATTTGCATAAAATACAAATTGGAAGTGGGATAAGATGTACCGGATATCAAATTTGTCACATCATAAAATGGCTCCAAGAATTCACACATTTTGATCCCCTTACTCTATTCTTCCTTCGTTGGATAATATTTATAAGCTCTATCAACAAATTGGAGGATAGCGAATACTTTTTTGTATTTTATAGTACTTTCAAGCATCAAATACGTTGAATTCCATCTAGTTGACACATCTAACCTCAAACTAAGCCCTACATTAATGCCAGCTTGTTGCACACACTCTTGAAACTTTTGAATTCTCCCATCAGATCCTTTTACATATTTCACACTCTCTCTTATTCTATATAATGCATCATGGGCTACTTTCAAACCCTTTTGGACAATGAGAATTAACATATGAGCACAATAATGCACATGAAAGTAATCACCATCACAAACCAAGCTATTTTGCAAAGAAAGATGACTTTTCAAAATATCTTGCATGCAATCATTTGAGGAAGCATTATCCAAAGTAAGAGAAAAAAAATTTCTTTCAATTCCAGAGAAAAAAATTTTCTTTCAATTCCCCATTCATTCAAGCAATCAAACACAATGGCAGCCAAGTCAACTCCCATTGTGGAGGAAGCATGCGACGAAAATTAAGAATTTTACTACACAACTTTCAATTCTCATCAACAAAGTGAGCAATTAAGAAAATATAACCCTCTGGGGTGCATACTGTCCATACATCAAATGTTAAGCAAATCCTATTTGGTATTTTAGCCAAGACTACTTTAAGTTTCTCTTTCTCTCTCAAATGAACTCTCTCAACATCGTTGGTAGCAATATTCCTAGACCACATATTTGCATATGGATTAAGATATTTAACCCAAGCCCTAATCTTCTCATATTCAACAAATGAAAATGGTAAATCATATTGAATTATGGCTTCAGCTACCATTTCTCGTGACATTCTAGGATCATATTTTCTTACCTTTGCTTTTCCTTGATAATCAATTGACATTTGTTGTGGATTAGAAAACAAGATCATCTTGCAACTTTCCAAATAACATTTTAAATGTGAGGTGCTATAGTTTGTACCTCCTGGTTTTGTTCCAATTTTATATTCAACTTTACAACCATTGCAAATTGCCCCTTCTATTCTATTATCCTTTTTACCAGATTTGGTAAAATATATCCATACATTAGAAGTCTCTTGTTTAGCTCTTTCTGCAGGTTGTCCTTGTGAGCCCATGGTCTAGAGGCTTTACTGGGCCTTTCATTTTTTTTTTTTTTTGTTAATTAGCAATTGGCTCAGCCCTTATAGTTAGGGACTTAATTAATGGGGGAAAAATTAGGAGGACTTGATAGCAATTTTGTAACTCTCTCGATCGATTAAACGTTACGCGTAACGTGATTCCGATATTCATCGTTGTTCATCCGTCGGAGACAGTTCGGAGAGGGGAGAAAGGCCAAGAGGAGGAGGCAAAGGAAGGGGAAGAGCTCGAGGCTTCGAATTTAGGTAATCCACGTTCCCCTTAAGCTTTTATTGAGGTTTAATTGATGTCTAGGGTTCTTGATTTTACTGTTCTGATTTGGGGGGAAAATGGGGTGAATGATGTTCTGATGGGGATTGATTGGGATTGTAGGTATGGAAGAGGTTTGTGGTGATAAGGGTGATCCGTGAGTAGGATTCCGGGTAAGGATTCCGACTTAACTGTGCTTCGATTTTCAACTGATGGTTTGACTTTATGATCTTCTGTTTTTCAATCTGAAAATTATATTAGTATTCAATTGGAATGAGCATGGGAATAGTTTTTTGTGATGTATGAGTTGTTTATGATCAAGTAAGACTATATGATGTGTACTTTCATTGTTCTTGTTACATATCTGAATTTTGGTTGCTAAAATTCTGTTCGTTCTGTCATCTGTTTGGGGTTTGGTCTTGGTAGGGATGATCCCTTATGTTCTGTGTACTGGCCCTAGGCTTGGGGGATACAATACCTTGCCCAATTCTATGTATTGGCCCTCCTCCTAACGGGATAAAATAGTTAGGAGACTGATATCAGTTAGCTAAAGCTTCTCCCCAAACACGTGTCATGAATTTTGGGTCTGTTCAATTGATTTGAAAAGTTGGAAATGGTGTAGTGAACTGTTATGGAAAAATGGTAAGGTAATGGTTGTGTTGTTCATTATTGGAGTGGTTGTGGATGTTGAGCCTTGTTCTGTTTCTTTGTGCATTTTGGCCTCTGATTCGTTCTGATTTTATGTCATTTCTTTGGTCTCTGCTTTTCGTGCATTGTGCTCTATTTTTTTGGCAGATTTAGTTTGAACAGGTGCTTGTTATTCAGTCCAACAGGCGCCGGTTGACATAGCTAAACAGGCACTGGTTCATCTCAGAATTAGACCCCTTCCGTTTTAGTAACAACAGGCGCTGTTTACTCTTCCTAACGGGCGCCGGTTGACTTTCTAATTCCGAATCTCTTCAGTTTGATAAAAGGTACCCTTGTTTGTTGTAATTTTCCTTAGTGTGTGCTATAAGTGAGAAATATTTGAGCCTGAACCACAACCATATGTTACCCTAACTAAGTCCAATGCTACCACTGTTTTAAAGTTCAATGATTTGCGAAACTATATCTATATAACTTGCTCAATCCCGGTTAAGTCATGATTCTTACTGAGCTAGTGAGCTCACACCTTACTTATTATTTCAGGTTCTCAGTTGAGCGAGGAAGAATTAGACGGGTGGTTCGAGGAGGACCTAAAGTGACTAATTTGACGAGTTCATGTAACATTCTCATTTATGGTCTACTTTATGACATTGGAGTTTTAATACGTTTGGAGTTATTCCAAGAGATTAGTTAAATCGTTTTGCATTGTAACAGAATAATTATAAGTTTTGGCAATTTCAGTTATGACAGTTGAGTCTATTTTTGGTAATGTCTGTTCCGGTTCCGGGTTCGGTATTCCATTTTGGGATACTGCCATGTCATCTCTCGGATCCGGGGTGTGACATTCCTTCACTACCAATTTCAGAGGGTTCACCATTATTCAAAGATATCATATTTTCACCCATATTCATGCATTCATCACCATCACCGCCACTAGTGTGTGATTGAATATCCATTCCCTTTACACAACAATTCAACAACATATATACAAAGAGAAATTTAGCAAATCAACATAGAGCAACAATTAAGAAAGAAAGGAACAAATAAAAACTGGAAAAAAAACAGTACATTGTAATTTAAAATCAAACTAGATCTCAAAGTTATCCCGATTTTAAAAAGTCGTCTCCTGATTATCAGTTATCACACATTACTTGAAAAAACAGGTACAAGATATGAAAGCAATTTAACCCTTCTCTGGATATATACAGTATACTGTGTTTGGCCATCTAAACAAAATTGTTGAAAAGTTGGATTTTCTTTTTTTTTAATTTTTTATTTTGAGTCTAAACTTTATAATTATATCCTCGTTCTAGAAGCCAACGAGAATAGTAGGGAATTCAACAAAAATTAGTGACAATTATATTTATCCTCAGGCTCACTATATTTATACGAACATAGATTACAGAGACAATAAAAAAATCAAGAATCTTGAGCTTTTATACCTGTTATCACTATCCACGGACTTATGAGTTCTGAAGGAAATAGCTTGGGAGTAGAGGCAAGCTTGGTGGTTGACTTGCGAAGGCTTCATAGAAAAATGGTAGCACAACAGCAGCGACACACTATAGTGGAGACATTGAGGGTTGGGCAGTTAAGGATGGTTTCGATTTGTGTGGAGTAGTAGGTGGCAGCAAGGCGACACTGGCAGTAGAGAGGAAGTTAGATTTGCAGACGTATGAAGAAAGGGAAGTTGAATTTGTAGAGGAACTTGGATTTGGTGATTCGCAATTGAGAGTAGAGGGTTTTTGTCTTGAATGTCTTTTGTGTTGCGACCTGCGGTGGAGGAGATAGACAAAAAAAAAAAAAAAAAAAGGACAGGTTTTGAAAATGAAAACTGTGGGTGCGTCACGTGCATGGGTTTGGTTTTGACTTTTTCAATTTTGTTTAATTTTTGAATTTTGGGATTTTATTTATAAAAAAAAAAGATGTCCCATAAGCCAAGCCCTGCCCAGCCCCACTCAACCTATGGGCTTCGTGGGCCGAGCCAAATAGGCCTGATTAAAATATGGACCTGAAAAATTGCAACCTACCCCATCCCATATTATTTGTGGGTCGGGTCGGGCCCATGGGCTTAGCCCATTTTGACAGCTGTAGTGATAGGAAGGTTATGGTGTTAATTGTTATGTACTTGTTGTATTTTCTCTGTATTGTATTGTACCTACCATAGGTTTCGAAATGTGGCATCTTTCCTATTACAATGAATCTAGTGATCCCTCTATGTAACTTTTTCGATTTGAATGAATGAAATTAGTTACAAAAGAGAGAGAGAGATGTTAATTAATTGGGTGAGAACTTGCACAACATGCATTCTTTGAATTACCTCCCCAAAAATACAATTAATAATTTAGGTTTATCGCAATTTATTCCTATTAAATTAAGATATGGATGTATCTTAGCCGTCAAAGTTAAAAATATCCACTTTACCTCAATTGACTATTAGTCAACTAATTTTGACATATATGTCTTCACGGAAGAAGAAGAAGAAGAAGAAGAAGAAGAAGAAGAAGAAGAAGAAGAAGAAGAATGAGCCACCTTTGTTCTCCATCACCACTAAATGAGCCAAAATGCAAAGAAACAACCCTAATCCATTTCACATTTAGTTAAATTTTATATGACACAAAATAGAACATCATTTGAAACATATTTTAGAGCATAAAGGTGTATACTTGTTTCTAATTTATAGCAATTTCCCCACCAAATTGGCATGTTTTGAATGAACTTAGTCTCCAACTCATAGTGTCATCCACTGACAAATCTAATATTGAGGATCCTCTGAAGTTGTTGCTCTATTGGTTCTCATGCTACAATATTGTTAACTTTTATTTCCTGTCTCTTTTTTCTTTACCATCTTCTCTAGCAGGATGGATCTTAGGACACCAAGTCGAAGTTCAAACCCTGTCCTGGATACCAAGATTATTGCTTTATTACAGTAAGATCAAACTCGAATTTAGATAATTATAGGCTTTGAGGGGTAGCTCATAGTCTCGAGGAATAGTCGAAAGAAACTCATATACCTAAATTATCTAGAAAAAAAAAAAGAAGAAGAAAGATAGTAAACCAGGGAGATAAAACAAAAAACTCAAAAAATGACTTGAATTTGAAAACCAAGAGACAATGAGGCTATCGATGTTAATGTGGGAAGATAAATGTGAGTATGGTTGAAGAAACAAAGGTGCTATCAAAGTAGGGAGAGGATTGGCCACCAGATCGAATCTTAATTTGCATAGTAAGTACTTACTTTACTTGAGTGCAATCAAATTTTGATTTATATGACTATAAGTCTAAGGTGGGAGTTCATAGTTTGAGAAATAGTCAAACGAAGTTTTGACACCTAAGTTATTTAAAAAAAACAAACAAACAAGGTTAGGTAGATGGATATATTTTTAGAAGAAAAGAGGTATATATATATATATATATATATATATATATATATATATATATATATATATATATATAAAAGGCTATCCTTCTTTTTTCTTTTTCCTTGAGCAAAGGCATGTTTGTCATTTTATATGTTTTTTAAAAGTTAAAATAGTTGACTAACTATCATTGGGGGTAAAGTATGCACTTTTAGAAGAAAGAGCAAGTTTGTAGATGACAATGTCCTTATAAGATTACAGGTTCAAATTCTAACTCTATATTACACATTTCACATTTTACATCCTCTACAAGGCCCTAGAGTAGGGGTTGTGAGGGCGCTTGTAATAGAAAAAGATACAATTTACCCCAATAATACAATTTACCTCCATGTACAAATCAAATGAGGTATTTGATTTGTACATTAAGTACATACTTTGTTTGAGTACGATCAAATTTATAATTGTATAACTATGGGTCTAGGGTAGGAGTTCATAGTTCGAAAAATAATCAGACGAAGTTCAAACACCTAAGTTGTGGAAAGAAAAAAAAAAACAAAGGGATTAGGTAGATGGATATACTTTTAGAAGAAAAGAGGTATATATAAATATATATATATATATATATATATATATATATATATAACTATAGTCATTTTTTATTTTTTCCTTGAGCGATGGCATATTTGTCATTTTACATTTTTTTAAAAGTTAAAATAATTGACTATCATTAGGGGTAAAGTGTATCTTTTTAGAATAAATGAGTTTGTAAATGACGATACTCTTGTGAGGTCACATGTTTAATTTATAACTCTGCATTATACATCTTATAATTTACATCCTCCACAAGACCCTAGGTTAAGAGTTGTGAGAGCGCTCGTAATGGAGCGTTATCTTAAAAAAAAAAAAAAAAGTTAACTATCATTGTGGGTAAATTGTATATTTTTAAACTTTATAGACCAAAGTATTTCTATTCTCTAATTTAATGGGACAATTGGCAATATACTTTAATTTAATAATTTGCTTACATATTTTTTTTTTTTTTCACATAGAGGCTTGTGAATAATTGTCATAATTCTAAAACTTATAAGTAATTTTTTTTCTTATATGCACTATCTAGGTTCAAACCCATGCTTTTCTAATAATTTGTTTATATATTGTGATATTTAATCTTCATCAATATAATTATATTGATTACACTAATATCTTGTTTTATAAATCCATTGAAGAATTTCTTTTATATATATATATATATATATATATATTAACTTATCATTATATATTATTAATATTAATTTATTATTAACTTATATTCTAATCTTCAAACTACGAGATCATTCCACGGACGCTTTCGACATCTAAGAGTTACGAACCGACTAAAATATTTTATATTAGATTTTTTATTGTTTTTGTTGTCAAATCGCTGATTATATGCTTGCATACTTGGTTACTAGATACTCATGGAGAAGTACATTAGAAAAAATAATAGGATTCTTGCATTTTCCCCTCAAAGTACCCATTTTCTATTTTCGGACCATTTTTCAAAATACTTCAACTTCAATTAGTACGCGCAAGAAATTGGACAATTCAACAGCTTTGTTAACAAAGTTTTTGTTTTTATTTTTATTGTACAATTCTTTTTCATATTCTAAAGCCCCACTCACCCCTGTAACTAGACCTTTGGTTCTCAATCAAGTATAAGAATGCATCACAACTATTGATTCTAATTATTTTATTCTTTCTTCTCAACTACTGCGCCTCAACACATTTTGGGAAGAATCAACTAGCTCTGGGTTGAGTGGCATTTCACCCCTAACTATAACTCTTCCGCTCGCCATGATATTCTTATAATATTGTGAAAAATGGATACAAATTTTTTACTGCTACTTAGTATTGGCAATAGATCTGAAAAAGTATATAAAAATATCAAATTTAGATATTTATACCCAATAATTTTTATATGCATATTATGAATCTGCACCATTTGGAATCGATATATATATAGTTAAGGAACACTCCTACTGTGATTCGTGGCAGTGTCTTGAAATGAAACATGACATTGTTGAATTCAAATGAATTTTTTCAAACAAAAATGAAGATTATTTGAATTTATTTAAAATTTTAATTAATTAAGTAATTAATTAAATTAATTAATAAGATATACTGATATATATATATATTTAATATTAATACATTGAATCATAAAATTCTTTAAGATTTTATGTGAATGTTATCTGGATTTATTAAAATTTTGAAATATATATATATTTATATTTATATTTATCAAAAACAAATATTATTTGAATTTATTTAAAATATTAAATTAATTAATTAATAATATATACATATATTTAATATTAATATATTGAATCTTAATAACTTAATAATCCATATAATGTATGGGATATCAAACTAGTAAACTTTTATTGTGATTTTTTTATTTTTTTGGTTAAGGAAATATTATTTTTTATTTATTCTTATCTTATAAAGATGACAAGACCATTTTTAACAAATTCATGAGATCCCAAACTTCAAGGAAAAAAATAAAAAATTTATTCATAATTTCTTAATTTGTAACAAAATCTCTTAATAGGAAAAAAATATTATCGTTTTATTGCTTACGGAACTCCTACAACGATCCCGTCCGCATTCTTTCTCCCTCTTGTCCTTCCTGGTAAAGGAAAAAAAAAGAAATTAAATCTATTTCGAGGGGCCCCACATTCCAGAACCGGATCCGCCATGAATAACAAATCAACAACATTACACCACGACAGCAATGAGGGCAATATCGACATTCCACACAAATCACTTCGAATCCAACCTCCGCTCTGTCCGAGCATATAACCAATTTTTTCACTTTCACCATAGTTTAAGACGAAGAACATCTTCTTCCTCACAGAATCATTTCCACCGTCCTCTTCCACCCGCCACCGCTTCTGCCACCTTCGCCTTCTCTATCTGTTATATATAGAAATAAATGATTTTGTACGAAAGCGGTGATTTTCAGCGATGAAATCTATAACTTCCACCGAGTTAAACTACCTGGTTTTCCGTTATCTGCAGGAATCAGGTCTAACTATTTCTTCTTTCTTTTCCTATTTCACATACGTATGAAACTTATTTATGGGCTCTTAATGTCGACGTTTTTCTGTGAACTATTTCTTTCTTTTTTGCCTAGGATTTTTTTGAATATATATGTTAGTGTTACTTCTACCGAACTATTTATTTTTTATTTATTTTTGTTTTTTCTTAAAATTTCCAGTGAATTGCATGCATTTCAGAGTTTTAATTTCCCCCCCCCCTTTTCTGATGTGTGGTTGGTTTGGACAGAATGAAGTTTCATGAATTTCTTATATGGAGGGGTAAAGTTGAATGAATTTGCTGAATTATATTAAATGTGAATTCGGTTAATATGTCCGAATATAAAAAGATTACATATTTAGTCGCTGGTATAGCTGTTTTCTGTAATTCCAGTGACATTTCTGAATACAGGATCGTTTTTATTTAATTGCTAAACTTTTTAAGCTTTTATCTGGTTGGTAATTCGCAAGAATTTCCAATCCAGAATCTTTTTTTTTTCAACCTAATTTTGTGGCAAAGTCTGAATTTTTGGGATTATTTGGATGTCAAATAGTGTAATTCCTTCGTGAAACTTATAGGGCACTCATTTATGGTGTAACCCCTAAATTGCAGTGCACTTTATCGTCTGGGTCAACCTTTTATGGCTTGTTTCTGGGATAATCAAGCTTGCAGTTCTTGTATTTTTAAGGGTAGTGAACTAACTTGCAACTTTACATTCCTACTTAGGGTGAGTCTTTTTGGCCGTTAAATATTTACAATTAGTTGGCACAGGGTGTCCTTAGACCTTCAGCTGGGTCGTCGTAGTTGTTCTAATTATGTGTCTCAAAGACTTCTTCTAACAATTGACTGGCAGAGAAAACCAGTGCATATTCCCAGAGCCTTTGGTTATTCTAGTAAGGCCTCCAATGTCAAGGATTTCCTGGCCATGCAGAGCTTCAAACACTGAAATTGCCCTTTATTTGTGTAAACAGTTATAATTAAGATTGGGAATTAATGTCCTTTTGTTGAATGCTTTTTCAGTCTAGTAAGTTGGTGAATTATGAAACAGTATTTCCTTTATCCATATTTTGGTGCTTTCTGTATGTGTTGGATTGGTATTAGTGGAACAGAACATCAAATTGTCACTTTGATGCTCTGAAAATCGAAACACAATAATTTACCATTGATTTAGAAGCCGATACTTTCAAAAACCTCATTTATGTATTAATCTGTTTTGTTCACTATTGTTGTTATGATCTTTCTCAGGGTTTACACATTCGGCTTTTGCTTTAGGATGCGAAGCAGGAATCAGTAAAAGCCCTATTGATGGCAATTTAGTTCCACCAGGTGCTCTTGTGAAATTTGTACAAAAAGGAATTCAGTATCTTGAGTTAGAAGCAAACTTGAGTAACGTAAGCATACTGCTATCTGAGTTAGATTATTTGAGTGGTTCTATACCATTTACATGTAAAACTTTCAGTAGATTGATATGTGAAGATCTTCAGGATGATGCTGACATGGATGAAGATTTCCAGTTTCTACAACCTTTGGATCTTATTACAAAAGATGCAGAAGAATTACAAAAGATCATAAAAGAAAAGAAAGAGTGTCTTCTTAGAGACAGACCTAGGGGAAAGGACAAAGATGCTGCTGAAAATGATCAGGAGCATGAGAGAGATTCTTCAAAAGAAAGGGAGAAAGAAAAACAGCAGAGGGAGAAAGAGCGAGATAGGGAGAGGACAGATAAAGATAAAGAAAGAGAAAAGAGTAGAGAAAAAGAGAAGCCACACGAGGATATCCCCAATATAAAACAGAGTGGGGACAAGATTCATTTCAAGCATGAGGAGAATGGTTCTGGTGGAGGTAACCTGCATTTTCTTGTTTTCCCATGTATTCATGGTTTCACTGTACAGATCCTGTCTGGTGGAGGGAAAGATCCTGCTAAAGATAATTGAATAGCATGCTTCATCTGAAAAGTTATTCCAAGTTTAGTATTTCAGTTAACTATTTATCATTTAGCATGTTTAATTGTCTTGCATGTCAGAGCCTGAAGCCATGGAGATCTGCACTAATTCAATATCTTTGCCTAGTGAAATCCCAAGTTCTGATGTGATGGTTTTGGAAGGCCATACTTCTGAGGTTCGGTTCCATATCATGTTTCTCCATTTTTTTTTTTTTTTTACGTCCTGCTGTATTAGATTGTCAAATCTGCGAATTTTCATTGCAGTCTATTTGTTAACTTCAGGTTTTTGCTTGTGCCTGGAGTCCTAGTGGTTCACTTCTTGCATCTGGGTGGGTACATCATCCGCATCTCTGCTTGTTTCAAGTTTCTATTTATGAGTTTTCCGATTTCATTTTGGCACAGAAGTTCTTTTGCCCATGTCTTACTTCAATTTAATGAGTCTTAATCAGAATTGTTTTTTATTCTATGAACTTACCGACCATTTTTTTTTTTTTTTTTTTTGAGTAAAATTTGTTCATTAACCAAACCTGATAAAAGTTGGGTGCTTGAAAGGGGAACTTCATTAATGGATTTATGCGTGGGGGGAAAAAATTGACAAATAACTTTAGGATTTACATCTGAAGATGCAAAGAGTATAGGTAGGGTTTGATTTTAGTTATGCTGTGATTCAAAAAGAGGCAAATGTAGGTATTAGGTTTAGTAATTGTTTAACATACCTCTACTATAGTCCTTAGAGCATTTTAGATCTTCCAGTTTAAGCTGTAAAATTTGAAGCTTAATCAATGTAAATCTCAGTGATTTGGTTTTTTCGTCACCCTGTCTTTTTTTTTTGCAGTAGTTAATGATTTTCCATTGTTTGCTGGAAAAACGTCATTTCATTTGGTTTCTACACTAAATTGGACTCTTTGACTAAATGTTCCAATGCCACTTAAAGGCCGGAAATTCTAATATGGACCG
Organism: Voacanga thouarsii; assembly: GCA_026120185.1. Classification (NCBI taxonomy): domain Eukaryota; kingdom Viridiplantae; phylum Streptophyta; class Magnoliopsida; order Gentianales; family Apocynaceae; genus Voacanga; species Voacanga thouarsii. The sequence continues at coordinate 174,100 of JANUWF010001776.1, forward strand.
GGTCCACATGGACTAACAGCTTTGGAGGGTTGTACCATATGCAGTGTAAGTTGTACGGTACAATTCTCTAAAGCTGATGGTCCACATGAACCTGGTCCATGTAAGAATTTTCCCTTAAAGGCCTGAACTGAGATATTACAATCCTGTGGAGGAAAGCTGCATTTTGTTCTTGAGTTCCCTTAGTTTTTTCAGAGTCATTGTGCCGAAGCTGCACATTCATCATGATCAGTTGAGTCCCCTTAGTTTCTTCCTTCTTAATAGAAAATTGCGCATCCAGTGTGGAACAGCATATGTGGAGCGTTGTCAGCGTGCTTTACATTGCCTATAGTTTCTTCCTTCTTAATAGAAAATTGCATATTCAGTGTGAAACAACATGTGTGGACCGTTGTCAGAGTGCTTTACATTTCCTATTGCACTTTGACAGTTTCACTCTCTGGTACAAAGGTCTGTCATTTAGTGTGCTGATAATCTGCCGTTGCACAACTTTATATAGAGAAGTTTTTCTCAAAACTAAATTTTGTGTGTTCTTTGAGTGAATTAATTGCTTCTTGTTGTACATTTGTTTTTTGTAGAATTCTGGAATAATTATAGAAACTGTTCATTACCTGAGTTTAGCACATAAAGGTAACCTATTCTTTCCACCAAAATAAACAAATAAGAGTAAAGCTAACTTTTCTTGTGTTATGACTTCTCTTTTCTCCTTTCTATTTGTGTTTGCATTTTCAGTTTGCCTAGTTGCACCCCCATCATTTTTGGGATGTGTATGTGGGAAGCATCTAAATGGGTATTGATCCTTGGTCATGTTGTTTTCTGTGTGCTTTATGTGCAAGAAGTTTGTGATTGGGTATTCAACGGAGCATCACTATTTGGTTTAGCATAGGCAAAGAAGGTGATGGCACATTGGAGTTTCATATCAGTCATTGCATTATTGTTGTTGTGTCATTATGCATGCACATACTATTTATGCATGCAAACTTGCCTACTTTTGAAGACAAAATGTGTCATGCTTTATCATGTTTTTGTGAATTCTTATTATCAGGTCTGGAGATTCAACTGCTCGCATTTGGGCTGTTGGAGATGTATCACAAAGCTCTAGCATGCAGAATGGACCTCCAGGTGTCTTAGTGTTGAAGCATTTCAAGGGTAGAACGAATGAGAAAAGCAAGGATGTGACAACACTAGATTGGAATGTGAGCTTATATTTCCAGTATTTTTGGACATGTTCGATATATGTAAACTGATCTTCTATTTTTGTACTTCATCTCAATCCAGGTTTAATTTTTCATGCAAGTGATAAAAGCTTTACGAAATTTATATCCCTTCTAATGATTGTATTATGTGTAGGGTGAGGGGACACTGCTTGCTACAGGTTCTTATGATGGCCAAGCAAGAATATGGAATAGAGATGGTAAGCTATTACACTGAGCGATTTTCAAAAAGGTTGTATGAAATATGATGATACTTTTGAATTGAAAAAGATATGAACTAATGGTTTTGTCTGTGTAACTGCTTAAGTTTCTTGAAGATAATTTCATATTCTACATTTCTTGCCGTGTGCTTCTTTATGTTTTCTTTTGACGGTGTTTGTACCTTTACATGTCAGCTGTTCAAACAGATAAACATAGAAAAAATATTTTGTACCTCGATAAGGAATGAACTTGCGTTATAATGCTCTCCAAACTGGTATCCCTTCTAACTGACACTTTAGTCTAACTGGGTTGATGGCAACAGTTATGTAACATGAAAAGAAGATAAAAAATGAATACTATCATTAGCTTCAGAAAACCAGCTGTAAAATGAATACCTTTATCTCTCAAAAGTTAATGGAATTAATTGTCCTACTACCAGCAGAGTCTCATGCCTGTCTGTTCCATGGTTTCCACAAATGCAGGAAAATGGTTTTTAAATCTCTCTATGAAGATGTTCTATTTGATTTTGTCATTTTCAGCTGTTATTGAGCAATTTTTGTCATTAGAAGTGTTGGGTCAAGTATATGAACCATGTGTTTTTATGTTTCAATCAAGAGAGTTCATGTTGTAAATATTGATATTTTCTTTATTCTTAGATATGTTATAAGCTACAATTCCTTTCTTCCTTCTGGGCATCAAGTGGTCATGAAACTCTCAAGCTTCCATTTGATTGTACCGCTGCAACCATGCCTTTGCTTAACAAAAACATCATTCAAAATTCTGAAAATTGATTCAAGTGTGAAATAAATACAAAGATATTGCATAGTCAAAACTTTCAAATGGCTTTCTAACCAACCATGTTTTACTGCATTTTAAAAAGTTCTGGTGGTTAACACATGGTGTGGATATAACATCTCAGAAGACTTACCCATAAGGTTCTCCTATATTAGCATGGTATGTCACTCATATGATAGTTGTAACATTTTATTTCCACAAACGTGATCTTGCATGTGGCTAATCCATGTTTTCGAAATGAATCCTAATATCATGCTTAAATTTGTAATTCTATCTCTATTGAAACTGATATTCTCTGCATGGGTGATTATCAATAGGTATAATACATGGCTAGTGGCCAAGCTGTCTCTCTTGTATTGTGTCATGTAGCATCTTCTTGAGTATGCCATTTCTGAGTCATTGTTATCCATTTTCAAGAATTATTTGCATTCCATGCAGGGGAATTGATGTGTACCCTAAACAAACATAAAGGACCAATCTTCTCTTTGAAGTGGAACAAGAAAGGAGATTACCTCCTTAGTGGTAGTGTGGATAAAACTGCAATTGTTTGGGATGTAAAGACCGGTGACTGGAAACAACAATTTGAATTTCATTCGGGTACTTCATCTTTATGCTTCTTATACAACTGTTCACTGCTTTCTTTATATGTCTTACCTCTCAAGTGGAGCATGGCTCTTTACTTTTTATCATATGCTGACTCTAATGCACTCCAGCTCCTACTCTTGATGTCGATTGGCGAAACAATGTTTCATTTGCAACGTGCTCCACGGACAAGATGATATATGTCTGTAAAGTTGGAGAGAACCGTCCAATCAAAACCTTTGCAGGGCATGAGGTAAATTCCAACGGTTACTTTTAACAGAGAATCTCAGAGTTACTGGTTTTGACAGTTCCTGCGTGGTGGTTTAGTTCTATAATGTGCCAACCCAAACAGCAAGTATCCTTTTCCTTTGTTTTCCAGAGTGAAGTTAATGCTATCAAGTGGGATCCCGCAGGATATCTGTTGGCTTCATGCTCTGATGATGCCACTACAAAGGTAATTGTTCTCCTTAGGGTCTTTCCTCTCTTTGGAAATTCATTTAGATTGACATTAGGAGTTGATAAAGTTTCAACTCAAGCTGAATAGATGTTGGGATTATGAAAATATTATCCATGGTTGTCTATATTTCTGCTGTTATGCTATTTCTTTAATTTCGGATTTAATAAGATCATCGTGTTTTGGCAAAATTGGAGTATATGCATGTCTGATCTGATATGCTAAAGGAATTGTTTACAACTCTTTAACCATTTACATTGATAATGGTGTAGATCTGGAGCATAAAGCAGGACACCTGCTTGCACGATTTGAGGCAACATGCTAAAGTATGAAGTCTATTACTCCTCCTTTCCTTAGATCTATTTCTAAATTCATGTTGAGGAATTTGTTGAACATATTATCCTGAAGGAAATATACACCATAAGATGGAGTCCTACAGGGCCGGGTACAAACAATCCCAACCATCCAGTGTTACTGGCCAGGTCAGATTTGAACTATTTACTGGCATATAGTTCCTATATTATGGGCAGTTTTCAGGGTTGCTCAACTTATCTACTATGTTGTAACCTGAACATTTAAATGATGCAATCATGATGTCATCCATCTGTTCTTTTCAATATTTTTTTCTTTTCTACTATTCCTTTGAAGGGAAATTTGCTAAACAATCTTGTATATTATTTTCCAATGCATTTTACTTTCTATGTTTGCACTATTATGCTCTAACGTTATTGAAAATTCTCTTATGTCTATTTCCTGATTGTCCTCACCGGGTTTCCCCTTCCCACTCATGTAGTGCATCCTTCGACTCAACAATAAAACTATGGGATGTGGAACTAGGTCGTCTACTTCACAGCTTGGATGGACACAGGTATTGCTTATTGATACTCCGTTGCTCTACACAGCTCCTTGTAAAGAAAAGATTGAACCCTCAATAGCCTGTATAGTCAGCCTTGTGATGTGGAGAGAGGTGTTATTGCCATAAAGGAAATAGAAATTAAAAAATGGAGTGGTCAAATATAAGGCTAGCTTGCGCTTGCAATGTTAGGTCTTGCACCTCATAAACAGTTTATGTATGGTGCCTTTATAATCTTGGTGCAGGACTTCCATACTTCAAACTCTGATTACAGTTAATTAAACCAACTTCTAGGGCATGTTTCATTTGTAGCAGGCTTAACAGAGCTGAAAATGAATTGTTGCATTTATAGTACAACTACTATTTCTGAAATAACTGTTATGTTGCTTCTTTTTCTTTCTGAAGGATTTTTGTTTCTTTTCCCTTTCTTCCCAGGGACCCTGTTTATTCCGTTGCATTTAGCCCCAACGGCGAGTATTTGGCCAGTGGATCATTGGACAAATGTGTTAACATATGGTCTGTTAAGGAAGCCAAGATTGTGAAAACATACAGCGGCAACGGTGGGATTTTTGAAGTTTGCTGGAACAAGGAAGGGGACAGACTTGCTGCTTGTTTCGCAAACAATGTTGTCTGCGTCATTGATTTTCGCATGTAGAGACTTGAGGCATCATATAAATGCTGGTCAAATTTGAAGTTCTTGTAGATTGCGGTGATCAGTGATTTACAGCTGTTAGTTTAGGAACCACATTAGTTGGAAAGGATCTGTAATTACAGCAACTCCTCTGTCCGGGGGAAACTTTTATCCTTTCTGTTGTAAATAATCTTCTTAGCTGGCTAAAACGAATTCACTTTTAATTATATTTTGGAAATGGATCAATGGATCAGAAAAGGCTTCAAGCTTGAGGCTATTTGGCATAATGTATTATTTAAATTTACTAGCACTGGTGCAAAACTCCCATAGCTCCTCATCTGAGTTTGGGAAAGGAATGATTTGGACTCTTCTCATTCTCAGCTAACCCCAAAATGTTGAAACTTTAATTCTCAGTTCTTTTAGTTATTCACATCTTATACAAAATTAAAATTCCTGTATTTATTTGGATTGGATTTGTAAATAAAACAAAGTAAAATTTCTTTTCATTTTACAAAGAGAAAAAAAATAAAAAATTCACTCTTTGAAAATTTGTCAATCATTTATAAATTACATTTTCTTTTTTGCAAAATTCAAGTTACTTTTCACTTTAAAAGATTTCTCTAAAAGGGAAATCCAATCTACATAGAACTTTTGTTTTGTTCTTGAGCTCCACCAAGAATCTGTCAAAATGGGAATGCCCATTTGGAAGGGTAGTGTAAAATTCAGTTTATTGCTTTGGATATAGGTGTGCAGCAATTTTTTTTTTTTCATTACTTTTAGAGAGTTTGTACAAATGCAGTAGTGCTACTCCAATCCAAAACTCCTTATACAGGTGCTCAAGTACTTGTGTACGTAGAAAATCACCCAAAATAAGCATTATTCAGCAATATACCAATCCAAACCAAATTTCCAAGCAACAAGAGATCCATTTAACTATGTTAGCAAAGCTTGCTATGCTAATTGCCATTAACTACCACTGTTAGTAGTCCACTAACAGTCCTCAAGTTCACATCCTAAGAATGTAGCTTGTATCAACATGAGAAAGCAGTCTAGCTAATGAAATCAGTGAGAAGATCCCTCCATCAAGTAACATTACAAAATCAAATGTGCAAATCCTCCACCTTAAGGCATTCCTTCAAAAGTTATCCACAGTATATCTTGAGTCTTTTCCAGGTTTTGAGGCATCTAAACTTGGCTTGTCATTCTCTTACATCTTCAAAATATTCGATAGGTATAGCTGGGGGTGAAGTCATGGTTGATACACATTTGAACTGTAACAATAAATAATGTAGTTAGTATGAGGTCTATATATGATGGGGCAATTTGCCAAAAGTAGAAATATTAACTTAGATTTGTACCTTATGTTGCTTATATTTTTCTCTCACTGCTACCAAAGAGCTTCCTCTTTTACTTGTTTGCAGGTCATGTATGATGAGGACGCACTCCTTTAAGTCCGCTGGTTTATATCCAGAATACTGTTGTAGTGCACCATTCTGTAGAATACAACAATATAATTATAAAATTGGACTATATATAAAGTCACAGCAATAAGGAGACGACAAAAAGAAGCAGAAATCAACACTAAATTAAGCAAATGAAAAAAATTTTACCCATGGATGCACTTTTGGTTGAAGCGTAAATCTTGAGAGGAATATAACAGCTGCAGCTATCAAAGAAGGCAGAAACTTCACACAGCCGTAATCCAATAAGCTTAACTCAGCTAGGTAGTAGCCCAAGAACTCCAATTGCAAATTAGGATTCTGCAAAAGATAAAAGCATATACAGTGAGGACTAAAAGGATAAGAAAAGAGAAAGAACAAGGGCCAAACAGAAAAATGACGAAAACAAAGAGTTAAAAGCATACTTTGTTATCATCTTGAGCAACTCTACTGAATCGTCTGCACCCACAAGAACAAAAGAAGCAACATCAGCAAAATGAAAGCTAATCAGAAATTACAAGTGGGATATTGGTTAATGATATACAAAGGCATTATTATTGCTCATTGAGTTACCTGAGGAATGTCTTGATTGTGGGATTGCCCACTTCAAACTTGAGGAATTTGAGTATATCAGCTTCCATCTTCACCACTTCTTCCTTAGTATATGTATTATCAGTAATGTAACAAAAATCTTCCACATGGGGGGGAGTAATCTCCTCATACTTCCTACTCATTACCACAAGAAATAAATATACATAAGCCACGAAGAAGAAAAGCAGCACTCCCTGCTCAAAAGTATATCTAGGATTGAATACTTACGAAGCAATGAGCATTGAAGATACACCCAAAAGCTGAAGCCTTTGCCTACTGATGGGATTCATCGACAAGAATCTATCAATGTACGAAACAGTCAAGTACAGTGTATCTGGAAGAAGCTTGTATTCCTCTGCAACTTCAACCAACCAATCTATCAAAATCCCTCTCATGTTTGCACTCACATCCTTCTGGACCTCCTCAAGATAATCTGGCAATGGCCTCCTCTTTGCTTCCATCTGAACCATAGATTCAATTTATTAAATCCCAGATGCCAAATCTAAAATTGTCGCTCTAGCAAAATTTCAAAACCGTCATTTTCCAACAAATACTGAATCAGACTGAACAAATCCTTCATAATTTTAGAGGATCAATTGTTCGGGTACCAAAAATAGGCTTCTAGTTGCCCACAAATTTGACTTAAAATCATTTATGAACGCTCAATGAACTCAAAAGCCCAAAACAGAGGAAGCCTTAAACCAATAAATCAACAAACCGAGATATTTCATACAGGAAACCCAAACGGGCCAACAATTATCACATTGTCCATATCTACACCAATTCTACTCTTGGTTAACCAACCCGTTTGCAGAATGAGTTATCAAATATTTTGGGCAATTTTTAACGTAACGAATGAAGTCCCATTCAAATTGAACTATTTCACCCAATCAAAGTGCTGTTAACGCTGAAGAAGGCACAACCAGATTTCGGTGAATTCATTTGTAATAAACTATAGATTAACTCACCTCCATCCTATGGAGATACTCGTATATCTCAGAGACATAAGCCACACACATCTGTGGATCATCCGATTCTGCATCCACGCCAATGCCGGCATCTTCCGCTTTCTTCTCTTTCTCCTGCAAACTCTCCTTCGCCTTTCTTGTATTCTTATACTTTTGCCGCTTCGGAGGCTCAGACGTCAAGTCCCTTGTCCGACTTGAGGAAATGCCACTCGAGAAATTCTGGAGCTCACCCAACACAACTCTCTTCTTGCTGGGCCGCTGCTGCTCAGCAGCTACAGCCATTGCCTCCGCCGCTCTTTTCTTGGCCAAACGCGTGACCCTCGTACAATTCTCTTTGTCAGCCATCCCTATAACATAAATCTTTCTCCCTAAACTTCCCTATACAAAGCTTAAGGCTTTAAGATTTCTGAAGAAGAAGAGAGAGCAAGAGAGGAAGAAGGGTGAGCAAGAGTTGTGGGAGAGAGGCTTTGTATAGTAAAGAGAGTACCGCCATTTGAGCCCCTTTCAAAATATTTTCGGTTTGGCGCTGGCGTTAACGAATGCAAAAGTTTCAAGCTTCAGATTTTGTTTGTGTATTATTTTGTTTTGGGCAAATGCAAAATTTGAGATTTGGGGAAATGTGTGATTTTGCCAAAGCTTTTGAAATTCAAGAATTTGGGGGGAATTTGGGGCCTTTTCCCGGTCTTGCTTTCCGCTTTGAGAGAGATCTCTAGGGGCCGGACTCTCCGATACTCTATCTGCTCATCTCAACCGTTGACTTTTTGCAGCACCTTGGCAAACTCTCTTTTGCATTTATTCAAATTAAATATAAAAATTATACTTAAAACATTTCTTTAATTTATTAATGTGATCTTTTTGAGATGACCAAAATGTTAAGATGGTCATTTGAAGAAAATATTACTATTTCAGTACGGAGAAAAATAGTTCTAATAATATTATTAGCCTTTTCTATAAACTCAATTCAAGTAAACTTGAAATAAATGAACTACAAATAACAATGCAATTTGTTTGCAAGTTTTATGCAATAACTATTCTTAAAAAAAAAAATAAAGAGTAAAAATTACAAGAATTTGATTTAATATTTGGTGATTACGTTAGAAGTTCTTTAAAGTAAGATTTGAAGTGTACCAAAAATGTGCTCCCTCCATTTCTAATTAAGTAATGTTTTAAAATTTTTTTGGTCAAAATTATCTATTACTTTAAAATATTAAGAATGTATTTATACCCTTTTTCCTATTTAATAATAGTATTTTATTAAACCACTATATTAATTGATTTTCCACTACATTATAATATTATTTCTATTTTTTTTACAAAGATTAAGTAATTATAATAATCTGAGCTGTAGAGTAAAAGAATTATAATTTCTTAATATTGGTTTTAAAAAAAGCTTAAATGATAGTATTGATTTAGGAACTAAAAGAATATTTCCTTAATTTAACAGTATAAAATAAAATTATAATGATAAAAGGATAACAATGAAGTATCCTAGTATCATACACGCGAAAGATAACCCATCACGAATTTTTGTTTCATGTGGCTCACAATACTTTATAAGAACTGATAGATGCATTTTATACATAGCTTGACTACTAATTTTAACAGATGAGAAGCACTAATATTGCAGAAATCTTGACCAAAACAACATTATGTTACCATTACAACTATAAGTTATCAGAATGAAACAACTGACAAGACAAGAAGAAGCTGAAAACAGTAATAATACTATGCTAGTTCTTGAAAGTTCTCCCTGATACTGCACTATGCCTGCTAGATTGTAAGTAAAGCACCAAATTGATCAAGATATGGATGCTGCAACAATTACTTGATGTTGAATTGCTTTAAGTGTGGCTTCACAAGTTTGTCCTTTATGCTTTTGAGCTTGTGAAGGGCATCTTTTATGCTTATGCGTTTCTCAGGAGAATCTGTAGCACAGGATAGGCCAACATCGATGATTTGAATCAGGCAATCACCTTTACTTTCAGAATTCTTATATTCACCTTCTTGGAAAAGGTCATCCTCGAGTATCTCCCGGTCCATCAGTTCCTCCATGTTGGTGGGAAAGTTCATCTGCACCCATTTCTTTAAGCTCAACCCTCCTCCGAAGCTCTCATGTCTTGGACTCTTCCCAGTAAAGAGTTCTAGCAGTAGAATTCCAAAACTATATACATCTCCAGATGTGGACGGTTCTGTTCCCATGCCATATTCTGTAATACATTGAAGTCAAATGAGGAAGTACGTAAGTATATGCTGAGAGGAAACCATAAAAAGGGTCTTTCAGAGTGTATGAAAGATATTTGTCAATCCACAGAAAAGAAGTTGAGAAACTAGAAGAAACTGACCTGGAGGAATGTAGCCTATGGAACCTTTCAGAGTATGGGTAGAGCTTATGGAAGGGTGGGAATCATTAGTTTTCATCAAGAACCTGGCAAGGCCAAAATCTCCAACCCTTGCGGTCATGTCTGAGTCCATAAGAACATTGCTAGGCTTTAGATCACAGTGCACTATTGGAGATTCACCTTCGTTGTGCAGGTAATTAATGGCACTGGCAATATCTATTGCAATGTTCAACCTATCCAAAATGTTCAGCCCCTCTCCATTGGCAGTTCTTTTCTTTGTTATCCAATCATCCAAGCTCCCATTGGTCATAAATTCGTAAATTAGAGCCAGAAATTCGTAATTCCTGAAATCTATGCTGGAACAAGTGGTGATAAGTTTAATTAGATTCCTATGCCTGGCATGCTTCAGAGCACTACATTCTGCTAGAAAGCTCTTCCAGGATCCTGTTGTCTCAGTATCAATGACCTTAACAGCAATAGCCATCCCCTCTCGTAGAAGTCCTTTATAAACAGATCCAAAACTCCCAGTCCCGATCAGATTTTCTTTGTTGAAATTATTGGTAGCAAGGCGGAGTTCATCATAAGATATCATCTGATGCTGCCCTCTAAAACTTTCGGTCGTTGCCTTGATCTTTGCTCTGCTTTTTCTGGTGTGAAATAGCACAGCAATTGCGGCAAATACTGATAATATTGCGACAATTGCTGTAATGGTCAATGCAATGACTAATCGCCTCCGATCAGGATGGCTCTTCTCACATGTTGATTGCAAGCAGAGGTTTTGGTTGCCTTCCAAATGAACTCTAGAGGGTTGTGCAAAAATCCCACCAGTGGGTACGTTTCCCTCCAGGTTGTTGAAAGAGAGGTTCAACTGTTTAAGAGCCTGCAGCTTTTCAAGATCAAATGGAACTCGACCAGACAGTTCATTTGAGGAAAGGTCTAGAATTTCCAAACCTTTCATGGATCCTAAAGTAGATGGAATTTGGCCTGAAAGCATGTTTTTGGCAAGGAACAAATTCACCAAGCTCCTACAGTTCCCAATTGACTTGGGGATGCCACCTGATAGCTGGTTGTCAGATATGTCAACAGTGACAACATTTTCCAGCAGCCCAACGTCTTCTGGCAGAGAACCGGAGAGAGAGTTTCGTGAAAGATTAATAAAAAGGCTTAAACTAGAGAGATGGAAGATTTCTTTTGGAATGTTGCCATCAAGCTTATTCTTGGATAAGTCCATAGAAAGAAGACTTTGGAAATTCCCAAGAGAAGTAGGTATGTTTCCCATCAATTCATTTGCTGAGATGTCCATATTGTTTAACTTCCAGAGATTGCCTAGAGAATTTGGGATTTTTCCAGACAAACGATTTCCTGCCAGTCCTAGTACCTGCAGTTCCTTCAACTGGCCCATTTCAGGGGGAATTTCTCCAGAAAGTGAATTGTAACTCATATTTAGCAACTGTAAGCCACTAAGCTGGCCAATTGATGGGGGTATACTCCCATAAATACGGTTTCCACCCAAGTAAAATTTCTTGAGAACCTTAGAAAGATTGCCTATGGACTCTGGAACTTTACCCTCTAAGAGGTTGCAATCGATTGCAAGAAAACTCAGACGGGTACTGTTTTGCAGTGACTCCAGAAAACTAAGACCATTTTCTCCTGAGCTAACAATCCTATTTTTACCAATGTTAAACATTTCCAGATCAGGGAGATTTCCTAGTCCAGGAGGAACAGAACCATGCAAAAGATTATCTGCCATACGAATGATTCTTATCCTGGTTAAGTTATGCAAGGACCCCGGAATCGTACCAGTAAATTTATTGATACAAAAGTTGAAGCCTAAAAGATTTGGCAGTGTTATTCCAACGTTGTAGGGTAGTTCACCCCACAAATTATTGGAAGCTAAAGCCAAATAAACCAATGAAGACATGTTGTATATTGAGGGAGGAACTGTACCGGTGAGATTGTTAATTGTGAGATCAAGCTGCTTCAAGTTTCGCAGACGGGCCAAGTCACTAGGTATAGGGCCACCTAGCGCATTTGTACCTAAATTTAAAGTGCTAAGAGATGAGATGTTTGCTATTGAAGATGGAATTGCTCCCGAAAGATGGTTGCGCGCCAAGTTTAAAACTTGAAGCTGTTTGAGTTGGCTGATCTCTTCAGGAATTCCACCTGATATCTCATTTTTCACCAAGTCCAGGATTCTGAGCTCTTTGCATTGGCTTATATTCCTTGGTATAACTCCACGTATGCTGTTGGAGCTCGCATTGAGAACTCTAAGACGAAAAAGATTGCTCAGCTGCTGAGGAAGTTCTCCAGTCAATTGGTTATTCTGCAGCTGAAGCGATCTAAGAAATGATAGATTTCCGATGTGAGGACTAATGGGACCTCTTAGTTGGAGGCCTGAAAGATCAACCCCTACCACTCTTTGGCCAAATTTATTGCAGACAACGCCAGTCCAATTGCATGGGGATGAGGAGCCTCGATCCCAAGTAGACAATGCATTGGATGATGGTTCTGTGGATATCTGAGACTTGAAAGCGATCAGAGCCTCCTTGTCCGTGAGAATGCTGAGAGTAGATGACCCTGCAGCAGTTGATATGAGTACTTTAAAAGAGAATAGAACAACTAAGAGGGTAAATTGATGCATAACAACGTTAGCCAAGCTCATTTTCGAAAGTCTGGTGTTTTTCATGGAGAAGGCTGCGGAATTTGTGGAGATTTAGCGAAAGGAAGTCAGGTATTTATAGGCCGTCTAAGTAGGTAATATTCAACCAACCGTTTACGCGTAGATGCACTCAAGTCAAGCTCCAATAACTTGATATAAATCTTTGTTTGTTTTCAAATTGCTTAAAATAAATAAATAATATATAAATTCTTAAGTTAAATACTTAAAATATTTATATTCATCTCAATTTCAATAATAATATTTAAATTCAAGTTCAAATTTAATTCAAAAAATATTGAATTTTAAATAATTTTAAATATTTCAATAAATATTCGACTTGTGTGTAATTCTAGATGTATCCTCAATATCTAAAAAAGAAAATCTAATATGAAGATAATTTGTGAAATTCTGTACTTTAATTTATAAAAGTAATACAAAAATAAGCATAATTATGAGATTTTGTATGTGTTTTAATAAAGACATGACATTTGAATATATTTACAATAATATTAAAAGACATTTGAATATATTTAGAATAATATTAATTGAATTTTTGGCATATTATGTACTTAAAACTCTAGAGTTTAAATATGAAAAAATTGAGGCTTTAATTTATTATTGAAATTTTCCGTTTAAATTGTATTGTTTATTTATTTTGAATAGAAAATGAATAAATTGTTCAAAATGAAAGTAATTTGTCCTTGAAAAGTATTTCTTTCCTGCCAATATATATATATATATATATATATATATATATTATAGTAAAGAAAAATTTAAGAGATTTATATACAAATATTGATATATTCCCTAGAATTTAAAACTAGAGTATACTTTTAAGAAAACGGAAGAAAATCTCGTCAACCCTGAGGAACAAGTTTCCCCCCATACAAGGAGTCCTGGCGTCGACATTGACCCTATAACTACTAAAGAAAATAAAATAAATAAATAAATGAACTATAAACACCAGTCGCAAACTACTCTTTCAACGAAAAAAAAATTAATTTCGTATATATGTTCTTTATAATATTTTATCGCGTATTTAAATTGTTTACAAATGATTTTATTCATCGTTCGATTGGAATTGTACTCCAGAACGACCGTTGTGATTCTTTCGCCGTATCGACTTGGCCTACAACATTTGTCTTTGGGGCCGGAAGCCCCTACTACGGGTTATCAAACGGAGGTCGAGTACATATATTATTTCTAATTCGGATTCTAAATTAGAAGCATTACGTCATAATTCAACACACGGTAATTTTGAGCACTTTTCAACTAAGGAAAGAAATTCTTTTTAAATTAAGATTATATTTATTAACATATTGTTACAAAATATCATATTTATTTTTTCTTTTCTTTACTTTACAAATTTTTAATTTTTTATTTAATTTAAATAAATCATTCTCACAGGAATTCCAAATTAAATGATTTAAATAATTTTTATTTTTAAAAATTATTATTTATTTATAAATTATCATATTTTTTGTAACACCTCAATTTTATATAAAATTAAAATAAAAAATATAATAACATATAAAAATAAAATCTAAATATCTATTATAAATTTAAAATATTCATTTTGATTCAAACAGTTATCGAGGATGCTGTCGTAACATTCCATCCGTTAATTCTTTATATTTTAATTTATATTTTAAAATTTAAATAAATCATTCTCAAAATAATTTGAATTATGCATACTTTCCTGTACACTTCCTTCTAAAAGTTTGCAATGACCAAGTCCATGTATGGCTAAACTCTTGACACGTCCTGAACCCTCATTGAATCAATCCTTTAATTCTTTATAATTTTAAATTTAAATAAACCATTCACAAAATAATTTTAATCCAAATACACTTCCCCCTAAAATGAGAAAATTCACAGTGATGTGATACAATAATCATATCATTAGTTTAAATTTGGTATTATATGTCATGTTACCAATCTGATCTGAATATTTTATATATTTAAATATAATTTTTCAAAAAAATTAAATTTAAATATCAAGAATCGCTAAATTTAAAAGAGAATAAATAATATAAAAAATTTATGTGAGATCAAATTGAAGGTGAAAATTTTTTCTTGCAATGACCAAGTCCATGTATGGCTAAGTTGTTGGCACGTGCCATTGAGGCAATTCGATGAAACCAGGCTTTGGTGCACATTTTCAAGTCAAGTCAAACGATGTACCTACTAGATAGTTGGTAGAGACTAGTAAGCGTGGCAATCGTGTCGTGTTCGGATTGATGGGTCGTGTCAATTTGAGATAATTACACTCGACAGGCTAACCTGAACACAATCCGTTTAATAAACGTGTCGTGTCGTGTCAACCCGTTTATTCTCGTATCGTGTTCGTGTTATAAAACGGGTTGACACGATTAGACACAAAAATTAAATAGATAATTATTAAATCTGTCAATCCGAATACTTATTAAACCCACCAATCTGTGCACCATTACACAAAAAAATTTACAAAATTAAATCAAATCATATAAAATTAAAAAAACTAATAAAACAACCCATAAAGTCATAAAAACTCAATAAAATAACAAACTATCACACTCAATATTTAGATATCTTAATAAATTCATAAGATTTAATCTTAAAAATCTGAACAAATGTAGTTTTGCAATAAAATTGGACTGTTCAAAAAATTATTTTCTCTAACTAAAAGTCATTGTAATAATATTATTATTATAAACACTAAATAATAATTAATTAAGAATGATTCATTTATTATATATCAAGTAAATAACTGCATTAACATCATTTATTTTTCTTAAGAGGTCTCATATAATTAAATAAAATAGACACACAAACAATACAATTAATTTATATAATAAAATTTAATTCAATTAATTCATGTAAAAATTAAATTATCTAATTTTTTATAGTGAAATTTGTAGGGTATTACAAAAAGTATTAAATATAAATATTAAAAAAAGTTAAACGGGTTCGCGGGTTGAAACGGGTTGAATCCGTTTATGACCTGTACACATTTAAAGTTTAACGGGTCGACCTGTTTCGATCCGAACCCGCAAAACCCCAACCCTAACCCACTATAATCGTGTCGTTTTCGTATCGTGTTGGCGTGTCGTGTTCAATATTGCCGCCCCAAGAGACTAGAGATAGAGTCTACAGCATTTTTCTGAAGGCAACAACAAGGGTCCTCAGACTTGACATTTATATTTTGCCTTCAGTTAGTAGAAAAGATTTGTGGGACCAAAAACTTGAAATAATTGTTTGTTGCACCAACAGATTTCCACCAAGTAATCGTTTAAATGTCAATTTGTTCACATTAAGATTAAGATTTCTAGCTATTTATTATTCATTTTGTTTTAATCTAATGTTTTTCATCCTAGGAATATTTTGAGCCTTATAGGTCTGAGTAATTGGGGAACCCTTGGGAACTATATCTTGAAAGAAGAAAAAGGAAGACAGTGAGGCCTTTCTCGGCTTTGACGTAGTCATCTTTGGAGGTCAAGCAATGACCTTATTTGTTGTTTTATAAATCGTTTGATAAAATTAAATTTTAAATATTAAAATATAATTTATTTTTATTATTATATTTTATTATAATTTAAAATAAAATATAAAAATATTAATAATTAAATAAATATTTAATATATTTAAATTTCATATTTAATTTATTTTATTTTATTTAAAATTTATAAAAGAATTTTAATACGTATATCTTAATTAATTAAATGATATAAAAATATATTATTAAATATATTTAATTAATTAAATATTTATTATCAAATATAATAAATGTTTAATTAACTAATTGATTTATGTAGGTTTTTAGCCAAATTAGGCTTCACAAAGTCAAAGCATAGTCTTACTCATTCACTTGGACCGGGGTGGTATGCGCGAGATTTACTTTTTAATTAATAAAATCATTTCTCATATTTATTCTAAATTATATATAAAAACAATACATTAGCCCCAACACCAATGATATTACTCTACAATCACCTTCATGTATAGAGTAGCATAAAATATACTGTCATTTAGAATGAGAAAGAGAAGTTTAGAATTTCTTCAAACGGTTTGATTCTTCAAGTATCAAAACAAAAAAAGACTAATTTACTTATCACTATTATTCTTGCGGATTTCAAAACTACTCTACCATCCAAACCCAATGAAATTCACCTGAAAGAATGGATTGGCTGATTTTTCTTTAAAACCAGACTTCCCAGTTTGAATAGTGAGCATGATCCTCTTGTTTTTCTATTCTGAAATGTCACAACTGCCCGTAGCCTGCAGTAGTTCTGCCATTCAAAGGTCTCTGAGTATGTCACGTCCCGTTTTCATAGACTTAGAATTGTGATTATGGATACAGTAGTAGGCACAATTAATTACTTGATAGTAGTCCTCGTTAAATCAAAATAAATATCTCAAATTAATAATAGATACTTAAATCTATCATTATATACTATTCATACTCCTTATCAGAATCTTATGTGGGATCGGAATGTCACATTCACCCCTTTAAATCTAAGCATCCTCGCTGCGCCAAACTCAGGACCAATAAGATAACATCAGATTTTAGAGGTAACTCCTACCATGTAAGGTGTAGTACTTAATTCCTATATCGGGAGTTAGTTACCTACTTTGATACCAAATATCTCACCCGATACTCTCGACTCTAATAGTATGACAATAAACCTAGCCGCATCCAATATCAACTATTTAACCCAACAAACTAAATAGTTGGCCTTAGATATTGTCAGACTCACAGTCACGTTAACGGCCCGAAGGTGCAGGCATGACAAAGCTAGTGCTACTGTTTTTTCTTCATCATACACATATATATTAAAGATTTTGATGCTGAAACTCGGAGGAATGAGTATGTCCATTTCCTTCGGAAGACAACAAACAAGAATGAAATTAAAGAAAAATATTTGATGGAAATGGCAATGGATCCCATTTGAAATTTGCAAATCTGACCTTTACGGAGCATTCATTCATAGTCCTTGCTGGTATACTCAATACAACTATTTCAATACTTACAACGAGAATTTCAGTTGTTTTGCAATTTGAGATGATTATCTTAAGGAGGCATGAGAAACTATAACAAACTAAGTATTTAGAGACACTAATAAGTTTATTTTGAGAGGCTAATTTATGTCGTAAAATTATTTATCAATACTTTTATAAGTGTTCTCATATGTATGACTACAAATGGTATTGTTAAGAAATTTTATGATACAAGGTTTTGTATTGGTAAATTAACAAATGTTTAAATTATCGACGTTTCTTTTTATAAACGTCTTTATGTTTGTTATGTTTAAATTTTTTAAAATGGTTGATATAAATATTTTTCAAGAGTCTCAAATTTTTGTTTCTGTCCATTTTTCTGGTTCCATTTTATATTTATAGTGTCTCAAATTTGGCGATACTTTGTTCCATAAATGTCCCAAAAATAACGATACATAAATACATTTTTGTTCCCCTTTTTAACGACGCAATCATAGTATTCCAAAATTTAACGACTTTATTTTTTGAAGTATCATTAAAATAACTACGGTTACTTAAGAATGCTTCTATCTTTTTCTTACACTATATAAATAGTGTCTCAAAATTTGGAATCACTTTTTTTTAAGAGTCCTAAAATCGACAATTATTATATTTTGTTATTTGGTAATTTTTTCCCAATTTAAAACCTCATAACAAATGTTTCTCTTTACATTGTACAATGAAATGGTGTAAAGCAATGGTAGTTTTGAAACAAAATAATTAATATTTATTTAAATAAATAACATAAATTAAAACAAAATTTAAATACTCATATTAAAAAGCATTTAAACAAATATCTAATTACAATATAAATTGGACTAGATATAAACATTCAATTTCAGTGGTAAACCAGAAAAAAAAGATCTTCATATTACTGCTATCTGATGGAAAATCCAATAGCCCTACACATCAAATAAAGGGAAAAAATGATGAACATTTAAAAGGTTTAAATCATTTTATTAACA
The DNA here is from genome assembly GCA_026120185.1 of Voacanga thouarsii. Taxonomy (NCBI): domain Eukaryota; kingdom Viridiplantae; phylum Streptophyta; class Magnoliopsida; order Gentianales; family Apocynaceae; genus Voacanga; species Voacanga thouarsii. The sequence continues at coordinate 192,801 of JANUWF010001776.1, forward strand.
TAATTAATAATTGCAAGAGATACAATGAAACAAATGTAATTGAAACAATTTGAAAAGATAAAATACTTACTCAAAGAGACAAAAAAATGAGCTACTATTGAGTATAGATAAATTCACTAAAATTATGAACAATTTAAAAATAAAATTTATGTTAAAAAATTTCCTTTTGTTTACTACTAGTGGAATAAAAATAATCACATATATGGCTGATCTTAGAAAATCTTATTTTAAAATGAGACAGGTAACTTTGAATACAATCCATCTCCTTACGAAGAACATTCAATACCTCTCACTCTTACTACATACTTTCAATCTTTGCCTCATAACTTTGATTCATGTCATACAACTATTTTTTGAAGACTTTCTACTTTAGATTGATTTTTACGTTTCAATTGACTTTTGGTTCCAAAAAGTTATGTAGGAGTAACACTTAATCCATATCCTCTAACTTTACCAAATTGATTTTCACCTAAAATTTCGTTAAAGACTTCATTCTCGACTTCATTGGCATTACGATTCACATTTAATGCTACACGTTCAGCAATAATATTATTAACTTTCTCATTTTTTATAACAACAAATATAAAAATTAGAGATCATATGAGAATAATGTACTTTAACTATGAGTAATAATTTTTACTTTGACAATTGAAAAAATACATCACCACAACTTCCTGAGTTTGCTAATTGATAAAATTCTCATACTTTCTTATATGAGTCATTTTGAAAAAGTCAATCTGCCCTAATTTTTTTTTCCATAAGTCATCTCTTATTTTACAATAATATTAAACTGCAAAGGAAACAAAGAAAACAGTTAGCTGCTATAAAACTAGTTTCACGAATCAGAACAATAATTTTATATATTATAAGTTACGCTATCTAGTAATTTCTTCCATAAAGGAGAATACAAATCCATCAATATCTAGAGATGCTGCCAATGGCAAGAAAAAATACATGACGCCATTACCTTTAAAATATTTGGAGGAACATGTTATACAATTGCTACTTTCAGAGTGCAACAATCAATCGTATCAACATCATCATCATCCTGCAGACAACAGAAGTATGCAAGAATTTTTTTTTTAAGAACATTTAATTTTCTTGTGAGTTTTCATAACTTTTCACAGGAAGATAAGAAAATAGTTGCGTGATCAGCTATTTTCTGGGCAAAATGTATTTAAGCCAATAATTTGAATGATCCTGGAGGATTAACAGGTAATCAAACTTGACTATTATGCACTTATCATATGTTAAACTCCCATAAAATAAAATTGAAAGATAAACTACCTTCTCGTTGCCCACCTTGAGAAGGTAGTTTATCTTATCTCTATCAGTCTAACCCTTACACTACTGATAATAAGTTGTTAAGTGAGAGTGGGAGTGGGTGAAGGTAGCAATGGCAATCTGGGTCGGGCCGACGTGCCGAGCTCGGCCTGCTCGATGCAGTCCTAGAGCACCGAGCTCAGCCCGGCCGGGGTAAAATCCTGCTCTGCCAGCCCGCTTGAGAGAGCCGTTACCCAACGGCTCTCTCTGGTTTTTTTTTTAAATTTGGTCATTTAATTTTTTTTTACAATTTAGCCCCTAAAACGGTTGAATTATTTTTTTTTTTGCAATTTGGTCCCTAACCCCTCAAAACTCTATAAATACCCCCCAATTCAACTCAAAACTCATCAACACTCTCCAATTCTCTCAAACTCTCTCCAATTCTCTCTTATTTTCATTCATCTTTCTCTCATAATCCTCAAATTTATTCATTTTCTCTACAAAAAGCATTAGAATAGAATTTATTTTTGTGTTATACTTTTTTAATTCTTCAAGAAAGTCTTCATATTTTGGAAGATTGTTGAGTAGAGGAATAGTGGATACAAGAAGTTAAAAGCTCAACAAAGTATTGTTATTCTTGAATCTTGGTCATCAACAAGTTAGTATTTCTTAATCTTACATTCTTTTATTTTAGCTTTATTAGTTGTTTATTTGTTTTAGTTATTTGTTTAATTTTTAAATTAATTTGTTATTTATATTTTTCAATTCTCTTATTTCATTATTTGTTAATACTTTTTTTTTGAACTTTTATTTGAATTTTGATTGCTTGTTTTTTTTTAAGAAATAATGGATCCAAATCAATATCATCATTTTTCTTCATCCCAATCATCTGCACATTTTGATTTTAATATAGATCCAACTTTGAATTTAATAAATAATGAAATAGGTAATGAAGATGAAGGTCCTAGTAGGCCTAGTGTTAGTGTTTCACAATCACAATCAACTCCAATAATTAATCCCAACGCATCTAATATAGGTGAGGATGATGTTGAAACAATGGATGTTACAACTAAAGCAAAAACATCTATGGTTTGGAATCTTTTTGAAGAAGATAATGATAGTGATAGGGCAACATGTAAAATTTGTAAAGCGGTATATGCACATAAGAAGGGAGGAGGGACGGGAACATTAGTTAGACATATGAAAAGGTCACATAATGATTGGTTAGAAAACTTACTTAAACAACAACAAATACGTACTACAGGAGGTAAAATGGTTGGTAATTTTCAATATGATCATAGAAAAAATAGAAATGCATTTGCTAAAATGATTGTTCAAACTAAATTACCTTTTAATTTTGCAAAAAATCCACATTATAAACAATATATGCAAAATAATTGTCAACCAGACATGGAAAAGAATTCCTAGAACAACATTAAAAAATGATATAATAAAGATATATAAAGAAATGAAAGAGTATCTAATTGCTATGTTTGATTCTTGTAATTGGAAATTTTCTCTTACTTGTGATGGTTGGACTGCAATTACTAATGAATCTTATTTATGCATTACATGTCATTGGATAGGATCATGATTGGTTAGTACAAAAAAGAACTATTTGTTTTAAATTATTTGAATATCCTCATGTAGGTAGTAGTATAGCTAGAATGATTACTCAAACATGTTGTGAATATAGGATTTTAAATAAAATTATTTCTATTTCTTTAGATAATGCTTCAAATAATGATTCTGCCATAACAATTTTAAAAAATACTATGAATCCTATGTTAGATGGTATTTTATTTCATACTAGGTGTGCTTGTCATATACTTAATTTATGTATTAAAGAAGGATATAAATATATTGATGATATTATTAATATAATTAGAAATATTATTTTATTTATTAAAACCTCCCCAACTAGGCAACAAAATTTTAAGGCATTATACCGAGAACAAGGTGTATCTTTTAAAAAATTTAGATTAGATTGTAAAACTAGATGGAACTCAACTTTAGATATGTTTGAAAGTGTTATACCTTTTCAAAACCAACTTATTGAATTTTGTAATAGTAATAATTTTCAACCTCCACTAACTGAAACTCATTTTGAAAATTGTACTGCACTTTCAACATTTTTATTTACTTTCAAAGAAGCTACTGAACTTTTATCGGGATCTTATTATCCCACTACTCATCATATTCTTCCAACACTTGCTAAGGTAGCACATATTTTTGGTGAATATATGTATCATCCCCAATATGGTTTTTTTATGAGAAGTATGTTTGAAAAATATAAAAAATATTATGAAGATATTCCTATTTTATATTGTATGGCATTGTGTATGGATCCTAGAGTAAAGACGCCTGGTTTTCATAGTATTATTGAATATTTATATGAAACATTAGATTTTGATGAATCACAACCACTTAAACAATGTATGATAAAAGACATAAAAGATAAAACAGCTAAAGCTTTATCTGACATGTATAATTTGTATGAGTTTGAGTCTTCTTGTTCTAGTTCTCCTAGTTTAAGTAGGCAAGCTTCATCATCTAGTAGTCACTTTCAACCTCCGCGAAAATCTACCTCATCAATTTCATCAGTATTTAATCCATGGGGTATTATGAAACGTCAAAAAAGATCGACTACTACCTACAACGAGATGGCAATTTACGAGATGCAGCCCTTGGTAGAAAATGAAGATCAGCATTTTGATATTTGTGGTTGGTGGAAGGCTCATGTAAGTCAATACCCCATTTTATCTAAAATGGCACGTGATCTTTTGACACCACCAGTCTCTGCAGTGCCATCGGAAAGCGTCTTCAGTGAGAGCGCTCGAATAATCGATGAAAGAAGATCTCGATTGGCTCCTCAAACTTTGGAGATGTTAATGTGTTGTAGTAGTTAGTTTGCAGCCGAAGATAGTACGGCTAATTCGTAGATTATTGATGATGACTCAGATGATGAATGGGGTGAACCAAGTAGTTAGTTTAGTATTTTTGTAATTAGGAATTTAGGATAAGTAATAGTAATATTATGTATTTAATTTTATTTTTAGGATATTTATTATATTTTTAAAATTTAATCATTGTAATATTTTAAAGAGGTTTAGGCATCAAGTCCCCCTCTTATGTAATCTTTATTTTATTAATTAATAAAACAGGTAGGGGCCTAAGCCAAACCCCCACCACTTCAAGGTGACTTTTTTATAATTTTAAAAAATTATGTTAAGTAGGAAAAAAAGGAATAAGCCACGAGCCGGCTCGCACCGCGGGCCACACGGGCCAAGGTCCGGTCCGGTCAGTCCCGGGACCGCCCATCCTCCTGGGCCGGCTCGGCACGGCCCGAAACCATGTGGGCCGACCCAGTTGCCACTGCTAGGTGAAGGTAGTAAGTGGCTCAGAAATCTCATAATTTGCTATTGCAAAGCTTCTGATTAGAAAGATGGCACCAAATTCATTGGCACAAACGTGACGATACTGAGATTAAGGCATAGATACTGCAACTAATTCCTTATTTAGATTGGGCTTCACCACTAATGCATCCCTAACTCTTTTCAGCTTGTGAAGAGCACCTTTCATGGTCAAGTGTTTCTTAGGACTATCAGAACACAAGAGAGGCCAACTTCAATGATTTGAATGAGACACCTTTCATGGTCAAACGTTTCTTAGGACTATCGAAACACAAGAGAGGCCAACTTCAATGATTTGAACAAGCCAATTGCTTTGAATTTATGACTTTATGCATTGACTGTTATCATTGAAAGGATCGCTCGTGAGGATAAGTAGCTCCTGGTCCAGCACTTCCTTCATATTGGTTTGAAAATTTATCTGAACCCACTTCCTTAAGCTGAATTCTCCGTTGAAACTCTAGTGCCTTGGGCTCCTCCCAGTGAAGAGTTCTAACAGCATAATGCCGAAATTGTATACATTTCTAGCAGAATAGCAGGCGATGGCTTCATCCCCTGTGCCATATTCTGCAATACATTTTATGTATAATAAGAAAAAAGTAAAAGAATCTTAACGGTAAATCCTAAAATGTGCTCAAAGTATCATTCTTTAGCAATTTCCCTCGCTAACTTCTATATCTGATTTAATGCAACTCGCATTACATAACTTGAGGAAAATCTGGTTTTAAAGAAAAGGAAATAAGAAGAAAATTGAACTAAAAGCTTTTTCAGACAAGTTCCTGGATCGTATTTTGAGGATTTGACTAGACTCTAAAAGGACGCATTCTATGAATGTATCCAAATCTTACTTTTCAAACAAATACACTCTCTTTTTTGTTTTATAAGTATTAAATGATGAATATTCTGAACAAAAAATACTAATGTCTTTAAGTTTTTTTTAGACAAGTACATGGGTCGAATTTTGCGGAGTTGACTAGACATTAAAAAGATACATTCCACAAATACGCCATATATCTGCACTTTTCAGACAAGTACACACTATTTTCTATTCAATAATTTATAAGAATTAGAGGATGCATGCATAGAATATGTCCTACTGAACAAAAAAAAAAAACTAATTTCTCAAGGTTTTCCAGACAAGTATATGGGCTGTATTCTGGGGGATTTGACTAGACCTTATAAAGGGCACATTATATATATACACTTTAAGTACAAACTCTCTTTTGTTCAATAATTTGTAAGTAGTAGAGGACGCATCTATAGAATGAGTCATACTGAACAAAAAATACTAATTTCTCAAGGTTTTTAAGACAAGTACATAGGTTGTATTCTGAGAATTAGACTAGACCCTATAATGGAAGCATTCGTGGAATGAGTCCTATATCTACATTTTTCAAACAAGTACGCTTCGTTTCAGTTCAATAATGTCGAAAGGATTAGTGGACGCATTCAAATCCTACTTTTTTAGTTCAGTCATCTATAAGTATCACACATATTTTTTATCCTTTCACCACTCAATATTTTGAAGATTTCATTGTTTACAATTTTCCAAGCAAAGAGAATTCCTTCCTCTCAGCCAAATTATATCATTGTGGTCATGTCGCTTGAATCACTAACCCTCGATTTCTTTTGGGATTGCACAATACCGTATGAAGCTAGCGATCCAGTTAGATTTGTTGTATGGCCATGCCAAAAGAGGCTAAACTTATAATGCAAAATGCCTTTTCGCACGTTAGTCGAAAAAATCCATTCATATACGGGAGTTGATAGCATGACAATCACATTAGAGATATGTATGAGATATCTTTAGGCATATGGTTCAACATTTCATCGAGGATTGCTGATATTATAGGATGATAATAATATGGATAACATTTAGAATTTACACCCCATTTTCAAGAAGGGTGGCATGCATATTTATGTAAAAGTATACCTATTTTACATCCCCAGATGTCTATGCCATCAATCCCCTAGTGCAAAATCAATACGCTTCCACCAAAATTGCCACAACATCAACACCATTCATAGGGTAACATTGAACCAATCTTTGGGCCATACACAGCCATACTACTCTAGCATGATGAATAGTGGGCACCTGCCTTCAAAAATCAATGGCCACATCAACTGAATGACCCAACCACTAATTTGAATCCAAGTGTTTATCACTCGACACTAATTGATGGGTCACATATGCATGTGACTATTAATACTGAGGATATCTTGTCTATGCTAACCCAACCTAATATTACTGAAATAAGACCATCGGAGCCTTTAATAATTAATCGTGTAGCAATCATAAACTTGTTGCTACCAACTTCTAACATTAGCGAGCCTCCTAACTTAGACGGTGACTGTGGGTTTGACTTTACAGTCACTGATGACAGTAATGATGATAGCAATAGTGATAGTGACCATAACGATGTGAGCCTATATGCTTCACATGCACCAAAGCAACACTTACCGGTCCATGACACTGATATATAGATCTCTAGCACTTATATGCATTCTTATAATAGTTTTCAAGACATTGGTTTGGGGGCTCTGAAGGTGACTTTTTATATGTCTGGAATGACTTACGAGTTGGTGAATAGTCAGAAGAGAATTAGGATTTATGGTATAAAATGCAATTCTAAGATAAGATATAAGTAGTTTATGTCATGAAGTTGTGGCATGTGAGAAAGGAATGCGAGTTCACGGTTATCAAGAGTAATAGCGTAGTTTGGACTACCTTTTGTAAGAATAATACTGAAGAAAATCCATGTACTTTGTATATCAGAATTATTAAGAAAGTTAGCACCAAACAATATCAAGTATCAATTTGGAATAGTGAGGACAAAAGAGTTATGAATAACAATAACAAGAATTTGTCCCACAAATTTATTGTGCAGTGCGTGTTAAATCTCATTAGAGACGATTCTGAGACACGTGTAAACACAATAATACAATAATATAAGTTATTCTTAACAAATTCTAGAGGGAATGTTCGTACCTAAAAGAGTGGTATGCCATGAAGGCCACAATAGAGTTTCTATCGGAACATGGTCCTCTACCGTTAGGGTATTGCCACGCTATATGTTGGCTTTACAAGACTCTAACCCTAGTATGGCAGTGCATTGGAAGCACCACAACATCAACACCATAGACATTAACATATTCAAGTTCGTGTTTTGGTTGTTCAAGCCATCGATTGAGGGATTTAAACACTTCCGCATAGTGATTTCAATTGATGGCACCTAGTTAAGAAAAGTATATAGGGGGTGTACTATTGATTGCAAGTATCTAGGATGCTAATAACCACATTTTTTCCCTTGGTTTTTATAGTTGTCGAAGTTGAATTATCACAGAGTTGGAGATGGTTCCTCAAATTACTTCAGAAGCATGTACTATGTGAAATGCATGTTTGTGTCATATTCGACAGGCATAATGGCATCTTGTTAGTTATAAGGAGATGGCATGGTTGGTAAAAGTCGATGGCAATTCACAAATTCTATCTATTTTATATTCAGGCCAATTTTGATATTACATTTAAAAGTACCGAACTGAAGCAACTCATGTAGAAAGTCAGGGTTGAAAGGAAGACATTGAAGTTCAAAGTTACAATGAATGAAATAAAGGAAACACAATAAAAAAACATACAATTGGTTGATGCAGATTGACCTAAAAAAATGGGCACTTTCATATGATAGTGGACATTGTTACGGTTGTATGACAACGAATTTGTCGGAACATGTGCATTATCAATTAAAACACTAGTTGATGCAACATTCACAAATGTTATCAAATACTTTAATTTGTATTGCTCAGAGGCCTTCCACTGTAACAAACTATTTCCTTTTTAGATATGGAAGGCATTCCAGAGGACTTCTCAGAAGATTAGAACTTACAAGTTGTCCAATCCAAAGAAACAATAGGAATTTTCAATGTAAGGACCCTTGCTTGAGGGATAGGTAATAATGTCTACACTATTAAAATGTTTTCACAGGACTATAGCTGCACGAAATGAAATATCTTTAGATTACCGTGCATGCATGTATTCACAGTGTGTTAACACCATGATTGGCAACCTACTAATTTTATTTTGCTTATTTACTCCATGAAGAAGTACGTGGCAACTTATAGTCATTGACTTCTATTCTGTCGGCAACGAAAATTCATGGCACAATGCTGAATTTTCATTGGAGGCCTACATACTGGCACTAAGAGGCAATAAACCCCAAAAGAGGCGTACTATATGTTTTTGAAATGAGATGGACAATCGAAATGAAGGGTTCCCTCCAAGATACAAAAATTGTCATTAAGTGGGATATAATAGGAAGAATTGTAACAATGCTCGCTACAACTTGGATAGTAATTTTGCTATGAAAAGCACTTGTGCTCAAAATATTTTATTTAATGACAAATAATTCATTTCACAATGACTTGGTTCAATTTATGATCCATTTTCATCTTTAACCAAAGCTAAATATCATATCTTTGAAGTCAGTAAACTAAAAAAGCATCATTCAGTATGTAACATCCTATCCTAAATCACCCCAGATAGGAGAGGTCATGTATTGCATAGCATTCTAAGTGTAAGTTAGGCATTAAATCTGAATATATGTGTGGATTGCATAGTTTATGTGCTTAAATCTCTTTGTGTGCTTAGTGTTAAGTATTGAAATAGGTTGCGTAAGAAATTGATTTATGTAAGTAGAAAGGAACACAAGGACTAATATGGTCTCATGGTTAAAGATTTGAGCTTACGATCTGGCAACCTGAGTTTAAATCCCCACTAACATAGATTTTCCAAAATTTTCTTTTCCTAGGTTCATTCTCCTTGCCACCATTTCCTAATCTCTTAAATGCCACAAATTTTATTTTCCTTTCTTAAAAATAAATCTTATTATTTTGTAACTCTAGGATTTTAAAAGTTTTCCTTGATAAATATTTTCTCTAGATGTCATATTCCAATTCCATGTTATCCAAAATCTTATTGATTAAAAATTAGACCTCAGCACTTTTTGAAGCTTTATGGCCTTAAATTTTGTCCATCATCCGTCATATGAATTTTTGGATCAATTCTAATTCCAATCCTTTTTCAGCCATCAATGTTGTATTTGGATTCCAAATTCTCTAAATTTATGCATTAGTTTACAAAAAAAACACAAATTCTATTACTTCAATACTCTAATACTCTCATGTATCTTTTGGATAAATTTTAGCCGTCATTTGGAAACTTCATATCTTCAAATTTCTGCCCTTTGTCTATCATAGGAAATTTTGAATCAACTTTTCTTTTGACCGTTCTCAGTTCAGCCATCATTTTGTTTTCAAAACAAAAAAAAAAAAAAGAAACTCTATTCTTGTAAACTCGATCTTTATTCGCCTCCTGAAATTCTGGATTTAGTCTTCCCCTATTTCATTTATTATTCTTATTTTTTTTAAAGGAGATCTCAATCCTAGTTTAGCCGACATACTTGGGAGTTCTAATTCCTAACCTTATGGATTTTGAACTTCTTTCAGCCATCACATTTTGAAAATTTGAGATTCCTATAACTAACCACAATTCTTTTAATTTTCAAATGCTCAAGATCTCATTCAAGATCATTTCTTAGTTAAAGCACCCCTATCAACTAGCCAGGCATCTGCCCTTTTTTTGGGGGGGTGGGTGACTCACACATTTCTAGACTCACATGAATGTTCAGCTTTTCATAACTCACTAGTTTGATTCTCGTGAGTTGCATGAACTTGTGTAACTAATTTAAAAAATTTAATAAATTCAGATAATTTTTATTTAAATTCAGTAAATTAAAATAACCTTTCACATCTGATGGATAATCTTCATTTCAATTTATCTGAATTCAGTTGTACCAAGTTTGAAAAGTCCATAATTCAACAAATACTTACAATTTTTCATAAGATAATTTAGCCTTCCAAATGAAAAGTAATATGATAGGGCAAATCAATATGATTGAGAGTCGAAGCACCATAAAATTAGCAAACTACACCTAGTCATAGATGAAAAAAAAAAGAAGAAAGAAATTAATTCCAATGCATTCAGAATATAGAAAAAGAAAAGGGACAAAAATATCAGTGACCGAAGTAATGGATGCCTAACAAAAAAAAAAAAAGAAGAAAGAAGAAAAAAGAAGAAAGAAATACCAAGTTAAAAAAAAAGAGAGAGAAAATCAATTCTAAAGCATCTAGAATACAGAAAAAGAAAATGAGAAAAAAATATGTAAAAAGAAAAAGGAAAAATATCAATTCCAAAGCATTCACGGAGTAGTAGATGCCAAATTTAAAAAAAAAAAAGAGAGAGAAAAAATAGATTCCAAGGCATTCAAAATTTAGAAAAATCAAAGGGGAAGATATACCTGTGGCCAGAATAGTGTGCAATAAAGTATTTTGAATGAGAAGGAAGTGGAGACGGAAAAATACACAAAGACAATGACGTAACACTTGAAATTGGATTTGAACTTAAAAGATAACTTCAGATGATCCTTCACATTTCTTTTCGATAAAGTTTCTTTTAGATAAAATTTATTTGAAATTATTTGAATCTAATAAATTTAGATGAATTCAGATAATTGTTAATTTTCTATTTAAATTCAATGTATCATCATGTCAACATAGGATGATATCACTTGTCATAACAAGAATTACAAAAGTCATCACATCACATAACAGTATGCTTCCACAGTTATATATAATAGTATAGTATATATATATATATATATATATATATATATATATATATATATATATATATATTTGCACGCATGCTGGCCGCCGCAATGAAGCTCCATCACCCATGGATGACTTTGAATTTTGAAAGTTTTATGAAAGTTATTTCAACTTTTGATTTCCCTAAGATCTATACTAAGATCAGGGGCAGACAAAGGCTATGCAAAGCCCCCCATTTTCTAAAAATTCCTATTAATAGTATCATATTAAATTAAAAATTATAAAATATTTATATATATGACCTTCTTTTTTATTTTTTAAATCTCTTCTAAGCAGTCTAGTAAATTATGTATTAAAAAATATTTGTATAAATATTATATTATTGAATTTTTTCCAAATCTATTAATTATTATTTTTTATACTTACTTAAATTTTAATATTTTTTAACCTATCATAATATTTAAAATATTTATTTAGGTCCATCTACCAACTTAACTATTTAAGTACTTTTCATACTGTAAGTCCACCAATTTAAACTACTTGTGACGCCCTAAGCCCTCCAAAATACTTGAACTTAATGTATCTTTTTTGTTTTATCATTGACCACTCTTTTCATACCAGATAACAGAAATAAAATTCTGTCATTTCTTCTTGGTATTCCTACTTTGCTTCAGTTGTGCGCCTTGTGTCGTCTCATTTTGACCCCTCAATATTTATTCTGCGTTTGCCCTTATCTAAGGTGTCTTGTTGGTTATCCCAGTTCAAACAACAAAGCTGAATTTCATTTTCAGCGAAATCGCTTACAGCTTTTTACTTACACACACCACATGGCTTCACTCTCAGGATTCTCTCCAAACTCGCTTATGTCTCCCTCATTCCCTCTCAAAGATCTCTCACAGCCTCACTCGCCCCTTTTTAGCAGACACGCATTTCCGTTTCTCTCAAAGGCTACAGTTATTTTTTTTTTACCTCCTCTTCGCGAAGATTCGGATTTTTTATTTGCGAAGAAGAGAGTCAACCATTGCCTACCCTAAGCTGGTTGTGTGTTGCTTCTTTTGGAGGTAGTCAGAAACTCTCTTTCCTCATTTCGTTATATGTTTCGATCAGCCAAATGAAGTTTTTTTTTTTCGTTTTCTTTGGTGTTAGAATGTGCTGAATATAGTAGGTGGTATTAGTAGATTTATTCTTGGCTTCTTGGTTTAAAGCTATGTAATGGTGTTTATGTGAGTGGAGGTTCGAGGTCTAGGTCACTCTTGGCATTATGTAATGTATTTGGAAGGATCAATTTACACGTATGAGATCTACCTTGGTTATTTATGATTTTTTTTATGTATACTAAGTCTAATGGTTAATATATTATATTATATTATACTATAACCTTATTACATTGTTAGTTAATATTATTATTGTAATATATTTATTAATATATGTATTAGTTTTATTATTAGTGATTAATTTATTATTGTTATATTTAATTAATATAATATGATTATCATATTATTCTTCTTATTATATATTAATAAATGTGATATTATTATTGTCATATTCTCAATTATTATATTATTGTCATTATTATAATAATGTAATTTAGTATATTATTTATTAACAAGTTGTTGGTTCATTTGCTTTGTTGCTGGAATATCTTATATGCACATAAGTTTGGGTCAGAATAGAAGGAATGTTCGGAGTAAAATTGAATGCCTTTGAGTGGGATATTTCATTATGCTTAGGTGAAAATGGGGAAGTTCAAGTTTCAATGCATTATTATGTTTAATAGGGTAGTGTTTGATTGAGATTTTGTAATTTTGGAAGTTCAAGTTTCAATGCATTATTATGTTTAATAGGGTAGTGTTTGATTGAGATTTTGTAATTTTCTTGGTAGACGGGGTGAGTCTCAAGAACAAGGTGCAACTCAATAGTTTAAGTGTTTGAATAAGTTTGAACAAGTCCTTGCATAAATTTTTAAAATTGATGCTCAGATTTTACACTACTTTGATATGTGTCAAACAATTTTGTACACAATAAATGTGAGCAAAGTTTGTTGCTTTTGTCTAAAACACAGTTGTGACTATATTTTTTTGACAAAAACACTAATCCCTTCGTTTCAAAATATTTGTTTATGAAATTTTTTGTTTTATTTCAAAATACTTGTTCATGTACATATTTCTAAAACTAATGATTAGTTTTTTCCTATTATACCTCTATTTATTCCAAGTCAACTACATAACTTTCCAAAATTCTTCTTTCTTCTTGGGAATTTTCACTAACCAATAGCTATAGTGTTTTTAATATGGGTAGAATAGGAACTTTATCTAAATTATTGTATTGTTTTCAACACCTTTAATCTGTGTGTAAAAAGTTTTATGAATAAATATTTTGAAACGGAGGGAGTATTTTGTATAAGGAGAAATGCATAAATTTAAACATCAAATTTGTTTAGTAATGATTTTTGACAAGAATCACTACATGATTATGACTGCATATTTTAGCTGACAATGTAGTTATTTGCTTGAGAATATTCTTAAATATAGTTAATAAACGTTGAATACTCAATAGGGGTAGGCCATTAGTACTAACCTGTAAAAGTTTGAGTAAGTCTCAAGGTAGGAGTTTACCTTCGGGAGATGAATTCTTTTTGAATAAGGTGACAACGCTGTTAGGCTAGTCCTTAGCTCGCAACTTAATTTGGAATTGGACGACAAGTAAGTATTGGGTGAGAAATGAAAGAACATCTCATTCAGTGGGCCAATCACTTGTTGATACTATGATGCAGGGTTCTATTGTATCCTATCACGATGAAGGGTTTTATGACAAACTATATAGACCCATTTTACAAAGTTAGAGAGTGGTTTTACTTTTCTGGAAAAGTATTTCATTATTTACTTTTGCACTAACGGTATGACTGACTTAACCTATTGAAAGCATGTAGGGGCGGACACCCAACAAACATTTGGGGGGGGGGGAGGGGGAGGGTGAAATGGGACGACACAAGGCATACAATTGAAGTAAAGTAAGAATGCTAAGAAGAAAGAATAGCGCTTTCTTTTTGTTATCTGGTATCGGTATGAAAAGATGAGTCAATGATAAAACAAAAAAGGCACATTAAGTTTAAGTACTTTGGAGGGCCTTAGAGCCTCACAAATAGTTTAAATTGGTGGGTTTCCAGCCTTTCAAGTACTTAAATAGTTAAATTGGTGGATAAGCCTAAATAAGTATTTTAAATATTATGATAGGTTAAAAAATATTTAAATATTAAAATTTAATAAATGTAAAAAACAATAATTAATGGATTTAGAAAGAATTCAATAATATAATATGCATACAAATATTTTGTAATTCTAATTTAATATACTACATTAGTAGATGAGATTTCAAAAAAAAAAAAAAAAAGAGAGAGAGGGCATATATATAAATATTTTATAATTTTTAATTTAATATAGTACTACTAATGGAAATTTTTAAAAAAAGGGGGGGGGGGGGGGTTGAGGGGCATAGCCTTGCATCCGCTCCTGAAAGTATGCAATTAAACCACTCAATAATTATGAAATTATTATGCAAAGACTTGCATTTGTTTTCCCCTATTTTTCCTAAACTTGCATCACAAATGAGTTTTAAAATTTCATGAACACATTTAGGACTTACTATAAAATATTTCTCACATAGTTGTATCATGGTTTTCTAGGAGATCCAAACTTGATAAGGTTGCAATTTTGTTTTGAGTTTTGAAAACTCGGAATGGTTGTTATTGTTCTATTCAGGTTGAGAATGTTATTTATTTGTTTTATATTTTAGACTTTGTATAAGTATTGAAAAGTCATGTATTGAGTTTAAAATTATTCATTGAAGTTTTATTTGTACCTAATTATAAAGATCACTGGATATGACTGGACAACATACCGACCCTTTTGAGTTATATAGGTAGCCGGAGTATTACAAAGTAACACATAATTATAACCGACAAAATATTCTTCAATTAATTTTCATTGACAGAAGTTTGATAATTCTTGCAACATTAATCGGTTTGCTACTTCTAAAAAGACTTCTAACCGTGAGAGTGGTTTAGATGAAAGACAAATATAGGACGTATTTTATCAATGTAAGAAGCATTTAACTAATACGCATTATATATTTATTAAAACTAAAGAGTAACGATTGAAGCTTGAGATGCATTTATATTATGTGTCACAAAAAGAAGCATTTGTTAAATGCACCTTTATTTTAATATGACGCATTACAGAAATGTGTCAAGACCATTTAAAGATAACCTCCAGCTGTTGGGCCAGTTGATATGTTCTGACCCATCAAAAAGCCGACTCTTCGGAACTTTTCTTTGCTCATCTCAATCGTTAATTTTTTGAAGTACCTTTTTTTTTTTTTTTCTTTGCTAAATGATTTTTGTAGCACCTTGGCAAATTTTGTGCTCATCTCTTTTGCATTTATTCAAATTTAATATAAACAATATAAAGCATTTCATTAATTTATTAATGTAATCTTTCTAAGATGACCAAAATGTTAAGACAGCCATTTGAAGGGAAAAAAAAATTAGTACGATGAAAATAATTCTGACAATACCATTAGTTTATATATATATATAACTCAATTCTAAGTAAGCTTGAAATAGATGAACTACAAATAACTATGCAATTTTTTACAAGTTTTATGCAATAACTCTTTAAAAAAAAGTTAAAATTAAATAATGGTTGCATTCTAAATAAATTTCTTTAAAAAAATGAAATTTGATTTAATATTTGGTGATTATGTTAGAAGTTCTTTAAAGTAAGATTTGAAATGAACCAAAAATATACTCCCTCCATTTCCGATTAAGAAATGTGTTAAATTTTTTTTACCAATTTTTTTTTTTTTACTTTAAAATATTAAGAATGTATTTCTTCCTTCCTAAAAAGATGTCAACATTTTCTATTTTTATTGTACCAAAATATTTGTCAATTTTACAAATCAAGAATACATTTATTATGTATATTCTTAATTTATCTCTCCTTCAACTACTCAATAAATATTTAACTTATTAAATATGTGTATTTCCAATTTAATTAATAAAAATTTACTTTTATTCAGGGGTATAATAGTATTTTTTTATTATAATTATATAAATTTTAACAATTCCTTAATATGTGTACTATTTGCTAGATTGATATCCTTTTTAGAATGGAGGAATTATATATAATTTTATCATATTTATAATAGTACTTAACTAAACTACTACATTAATTAATTTTTTAACTTGAGAAGAAGGAATGACATAATTCTTTTACTCTATAGTTCTGATTATTATGATTTCTTAATCGTTGTGGGAAAAAAAAAAACTTAAAGGAAACATTTATTTAGGAACAAAAAGAATATTTTCTTAATTTAACAGTATAAAATAAAATTAAAATTAAAAAGTATATCATAGTACCATACGCATGAAAGATTGATTAACTGTAAATACCTAACTCAATTTAATTTGGGATTTGTATTTTGACCGTCAATAGTGTGATTTTTTTTTTTTTTTATCAATGAGATAAACCATATGCTTTGGAGGTAATGAGAGATTTAGTTAGTTTGAAGGAATGTGTTTGTTATTTAGTATTTTTGAAAATTAAACTTACGAATTTATTTAAACTAAATTTTCTCGTCTTTGTTGTCAGTTGCACAAAATGATTATTCAAGAGTTCTAGACTCTAGAGGAGAAAGCTTTGAGTTCTTCTAATCCTGAAGATGAATTCTACGAATTTTGGTTATTGATTCAGTTAGAGAATGATGATTGGATGTTGGGTGATTCTCTTTCTTTCAGGGATTCTAGAACGTATGTTTAATTAATTCATTGGGGTGTTAGTTTTTTTTTGATTGATTTGGTGTTATATAGTTTGATGTTAGGGAACGATGTGTTGAGTAATTAACTTGAATTCGAGATTTTAGTTTAATTTTCGAGGTAAAGAATTTTAATATATTTTAAGAAAGTTATAAATTTTATTTTTTGTATAAATTTGGATTGAGTTTGGTTATTTTATTTGGCTTTGAACAATATGATTGTGTGTGTGCTGTGGCTCATGGATCTAGGAGAAAAAAAGAAAAAATATGTTTCAAAATCTATGTATGAGACTGAAATCATTCTCAATCAATAAGAAATTTCAATTTACTCTCCGTAGCGGGCTAAACAATTAGGATTGATATTAGTAATCATTTAATCTGAAGTTCATGAACATCCATTGGTCATGTATTAATAATGTGTTTAGTTTGTTCTTTATTTTGGAAAGAAAATATATACGTAAAAAAAAGAAGTGAGTTTTAAGAATTTTGTTATTCTTGAAGATGTGTATATAAATATATGTTTTTAGAAAAAAAAAAAAAGTGTCTGAATATTGGATGGAATTGAAGCATTTCTGAATTTTTGTATTTTTGTCTCAGCTTACTTTTAGTGCGCTACTTCGGTTTCTGGGTTTGTGTTGTTGTTGCTAAGTTTTGGTTCTGGAAAGTGGCTCTGAAGTATTTTACCCTTTACGAAAGGAAGAGAGGGGGAAAAAAAAAAGGCTTGTGGGGAGGGGGGGCTGGCTGTGTTGGCAGTTGTTGTTCTTTTTGTTTGGTCTTATTCATACTTAGGGATGGCAATTTCCCCACTTAAATCGGGGTTCGGCCCGGCCCGGTTAGGCCAGGGATTCCCCGATTTAAAGCGGGGACGGGCCGGGGGCGAGCTTCATTCTTCGACCCGCCAACCGGGGCCGGGCCGGGGATTGCATGATCCCCGGCCCGCTTTACATATTATATATATATATATATATGCATATATAAGTAGATTATATAAATATATATATACACACACACATACATATAGAGGTGAAATATATATGTGTTGTATATGTATACATACTATATAAATTATATATATATATTATATATGTATACATACTAATATATATACACACACACATAAACACACACTATATAAATTATAAGTAGATTATATATATATATATATATATATATTATATATGATTATATATGTATATAAAGGTAGATTATATATGTATATAAAATAAAATAAAATAGAAAAGAAGAGGAAAAATAGAAAAAGAAAAAAATTATCAATTATAAATTATCAATTTTACTATCATTAATCTAGTGATATGATAAATACATGAATTATTGAAAACCACCACAAAATTTTTTTATATGATTAAAAAATTTTGAATAAAAATATATTGGAGGAATTTTTTTTTTAAAAAAATCTTTATAAATATTTTCGAGCCCAAACGGGCCCCCGCTTCCCCGTTGGGCCTGGACCGGGGATTGTTTTATCCCCGACGGGTCGGGGGCGGAGATCCCCGCATTTTCCCGTAGCGGGAACGGGCCGAAGATGGGGATACGGGGGCAATGCGGGGGCGGGGCCGGGATTTCTAATCCCCGGCCCCGTTGCCATCCCTATTCATACTATATTAAAATGGGTTGGGGTCAGCCTCAGTTATTTTCTGCTAAGGAAAAAAAAAACTGCTACCAGTCTGCGTTTTTGTTTTTTTGTCATGGGGGACAAAGCTGATGTATCACATCAGTTAAAAAAAAAAAAATGCCACATAGATTTTTTATTTCCTTGTATTATTGGGTCAGATTTGTCTATTTTAAAGTTGGACTGTATAATATCTTTTTAAAATTAAATTTTATTTAAGTTTTGAGTTGGGCTAAACTTGTACTCTTTTCGTCCCAACAAAATTGATCTACTTATTATTTTGAGTTGTTCTAAAAAATTTGACACTTTTCTTAAAAGGAAAATTTTTATTATACAATTTATTATAAAATAATTAATATACTCTACATATATTATTTTTATATATTTAGATTTGATATAAAGTATTGTGAGATTCACATATTTTTTATTTATATTATATTATATTATATTATATTCTAATTTTTACTTTTATATAAAATATCGTATCAAATTAACCACTATCGATTTTGTGGGACGGAAGGAGTATTGCTTTTTCAAAAAATTGGACTAATATTATGTTATTTTAAAGTTAGCCATGTTCTTGTATTATTTAAGGTTAGGCATACTCTTATATTATTAAATATAAATAAATAAATAAACAAAATAGTTTTATCTAACCATTTGGTACTATTCGATGGACTTTATTTAAAGAATATTATATATAAATTACTCATTCTCAAAAAAATATTTGAATTATTTATTGGGTTAGTATAACTCACTTCATTTAATATTTTACAGATTTTAATCAGGAATATGGTGAAAATTATGGTGATGGATGAGATTAGATTGTGCTTTTGGATTGATTAGCTTCTCGGGAGTTTTCTTTTATTTATTTTGAGTTAGATAATAGTAAGTTCATTATTTCTTAGTTAAGATAGAACAAAACATTTATTGTAATAACATTTTGTTCATGGAATTTTATTGTAAGACCTAAATATTTATATTTTTTCTCAAGATGTATACTTTCTTTGGAGATAGTTAGTTTTATTAAAGTTACTCTTTAGGTTAGAGGCTTGGTATTTCCTTGAAAATGTTGTCGTGTGGCATCTCAGGTACGGACTCGAGTTCTAATTTAGTTTTGGATTCGAAGGATCATATTTAGTGGTGTCAAGCAAGTAACTAGTCTCCGATATGGGAACTAAGTGTTACATTGTGTGCGGTAGGAGCCATCTCTAAAATCCCATACTACTTGGTTGGTTCTGAGTTTGGTTTGTAAATTTGGACTTAGTGAAGACTTTTGGGCCTAAAGGAGGGATAAATGTGATACTTCGATTACACGTGAGATTCTGATAATAAGTCTGAATGGTATATAAGGATGAGTCTAAATACCCATTATCAACTTGTGATATCCATTTTGATTTAATGAGGATAACAATCAAGTAATTGACCATAAATACTGTCACACCTATAATTGCATCTTCGGGCCTGTGGACACGAGGCATGACATCAACTATCACGAACTTTTTGTTTCATGTGGCATAAACAACATTGTAAGAATCGATTATCGATAAAAGCATTTATACACAACATGACTGCTAATTTTTAGATATGAGAAGCACTAATATTGTAGAAACCTTTGACCAAAATAGCATCATGTTCCTATTACGACAATTATAAGGTATTAGAATGGAGAAATTCTTATATGAACCCGGTCCACCGCCTCACATGTGGACCGGGTCCTTTGGAGAGAGACACCTGTCATGGTCGATTTTTTTATTCCAATTCAAATTGTTTTCCTTTTTTTCCCTCCTCCTGCAAAACCAAACCATGGTTAAGTAGATTTTGAACTCGGTCTTGTAAATTTTAGATTCTTCCACCAAATTCCGCAAAGCAACAAATTCCCACCACACTCCACACACACACACACACTCTCTCTGTCTCTCTTTCTCTCCACTACTCACAGCACTATCGGACCTCCTCCAGTACCATCGAACCTCCTCCTCCACCTATCTCTTTGTCTTCGTTATGCCCTTCTCCTCATCCACTTCACTTTCTCTTTCTTTCTTTCATTCACCGTCTTGCTTCTGATTGTAGGTACTCCAACAGATTCTAGGCATTCTCTCTTTCTTTCATCCGTCGTCGGAGCTCCACCTCCTCATTCTCTCTCTCTCTCTCTCTCTCTCTCTCTCTCTCTCTCTCTCTCTCTCTCTCTCTCTCTCTCTCTCTCTCTCCGTCACTGTACACTGTCTTGCTTCCGATTGTAGGCACTCCAACAGATTCTAAGCACTCTCTCTTTCTTTCATTCATCGTCGGAGCTCTACCTCCTTATTCTCACTCTCTCTCTTTCTTTTTCCGTCACTGTACTCACGGCGGCAGCAATTTCGACCAGAGGCCAGTGACGGTCTCCACATCCACTTCACTGTACTCACAGCGGCGGCAATTTCGTCTTGCTTCCGATTGTAGGCACTCCAACAGATTCTAGGCATTCTCTTTTTCTTTCATCCGTCGTCGGAGCTCCACCTCCTCATTCTCGCTCTCTCTCTCTATTTCAGTCACTGTACACCGTTTTGCTTCCGATTGTAGGCACTCCAACAGATTCTAAGCACTCTCTCTTTCTTTCATTCGTCATCGAAGCTCCACCTCCTCATTTTCGCCCTCTCTCTTTCTATTTCCGTCACTGTACTCACGGCGGTGGCAATTTCGATCAGAGGCCAGTGACGGTCTCCACTCTCTAGATCACTCACACTCTCTCTACCTCTTCATTCTCTCGAGCACACATTCTCTTTCTGCCAAGAAGTCAGTCGGGGCGAACCACATGGCTCTGTGACTCGATCACTCGATTTGCTGACTTCTAGAAGATTGAAGGTGCCGGCAACTGGGAAGCCGTTGAATGGACCAACATTGATGTAATTAGTTTTAATTCTTTGTTTTTTCTCTTTGGTTTCAACGCTAGGGTTCAATCGGCTTTTTAGTGTTCAGTATTTTATTTGTTAATATACCAGTTAAATTGAAAATCTTTTTATGTTTTATTGATAATTGGCAGCCTGATAAGAGGTCAGTTTTGCATGGCATACAACCTTTATTGCTAGAAGCCAAGCATGTAAGTGTAGAGGTATATGGTGTGTGATTGTATTCCTTTGCCATTGATTGTTGTTTGTGAGTGTTAGAGCCCAGGTGGCTGTGTTTACTTTCAAGTTACTGCACTGACTTAAAACTAGTGACACTCCTAGTAATTCAGTTTATGTTGTGCGTCAGATCTGTCTTTTTCTCCATAATTTCTCATTCTTGGTTCTGTTTTGATAATTTTTAACCATTAGAGTTGGAACATGGATGACTTAAATTGTTAATCCTTAGCAATTTTCAGACAGTCTTTTGTATTTCCTTTGTTGTTTGTCTGTATTTTTTGGTGCATTTGAGGAATATTTATGTATGAAATTGACTTAGCGTTCGATGGTTGAAGGGTATTTTGTGGCCATGAGTTGCAAAATCTTCATTATTTGTTCTTAGTAGTTGATTAGAAAGGTAATGAAGTATCAACTATTGCTGAACTTGATTGGGGTTGAACATTTATCAAGTTCTTGACACATTTCTGCTTTTTTATTTTCTATGTTGTTGTTTTTTCAGCCTTTAACTCATTAATTCTTTATTTCCCAGTAGATCTTTTTACCTCTTCCCTCACACACTACTAAATGTGAACTTATTATGACACATGCATCAATAAATTTATGAGTGTCTAATCATAGGGGACTTTTATAAAATCATGTCATCTTAATAGTTGTTCAATGTCTTTTTTTAGAGTCTTCCTTCTTTATGCAAAATCTTCATTATTTGTTCTTAGTAGTTGATTAGAAAGGTAATGAAGTATCAACTATTGCTTGAACTTGATTGGGGTTGAATATTTATCAAGTTCTTGCCACATTTCTGCCTTTTCCTTTTCTTTGTTGTTATTCCCCCCCCCCCCCATTTTAACTCATTAATGCTTTATTTCCCGAGTAGATCTTTTTACCTCTTCCCTCACACACTACTAAATGTGAACTTATTATGACACATGCATCAATAAATTTATTAGTGTCTAATCATGGGGGCCTTTTATAAAGTCATGTCATATTAATAGTTGTTCAATGTCTTCTTTTAGAATCTTCCATCTTTATGCTTGAGTTCATGCTTGAGATATGTTTGAATCCAAAGTTTAGCAAGTGAATTCCTTTTCATCTCTTTATGACCAGCTGCGGTAATGATCTTCTACTTGAGCCAGTGATCTTCTCATTTTTTTCAATTTTGAAACAGAACATGCCTCCAAAAAAGTTCTATGTCGTTTTTGAAGGGAGACAACATGGCATATTTGAAGATTGGATAGATTGCCACAAAGCAACGAATGGTTACAGAGGAAATCTTTTCAAGTCTTTTTCGTCGCTTGAAGAAGTTGAGCATGTATGGTTGTCCTATAAAAATACAAACAAAGAATCTTCAAGCAGCACAACAAACCAAAATTATTCGAAGGGGGCATTTTCTTCATATTTTGATCCATCCTTACCCCCACAACCACCTTCTAGATGGTTGAAAAAGGGATGGTATGTTCAGCTTAGGTCATAGCTGTTCAAAGCTGTATTTCAATTAGGATGTTTCTTTACATTGTACTACATTTGTACGGGAACAAGTTGGATAATTTTATGAATCATTATTTTTTTTATATTTAGCAGATTCCTTGTATATTTTTTGGTGTTGTGTACATGGTATTTAGCATATTTTGCATATTCCTTTTGGGGTTTGATTGTCTTTGATTTGGTGTTGTTTGTTGGATTGCTTCTTGGAGAATGGATTTGGGGTTTGATTGTCTTTGGTTTGGTGTTGTTTATTGGATGACTTATTGGAGAATAGATTTGGTGTTTGGTTGTCTTTGGTTTGTTGGTATTTATTGGATAACTTATTGAAGAATGGATTTGGAGTTTAATTGTCTTTAGTTTGGTGGTGTTTATTGGATGACTTTTTGGAGAATGGATTTTGTGTTTGATTGTCTTTGGTTTGTTGTTGTTCATTGAATGACTTCTTGGAGAATGTATTTGTGGTTTCATTGTCTTTGGTTTGATTGTCTTTGGTTTGGTTTTGTTCTTTGATAGTTGTTGCTGTTTTAATGTCCATTTGGTTTGGATTTGTTTTATTGTCCATTTGGTTTGGTCTTCTAAACAGCATGCCTATTTGGTTTGGTTTTATTTTAATGTCCATTTGGTTTGGTCTTGCAAACAATATGTTCCATTTGGTTTTGTTTTGTTTTAATGTCCATTTGGTTTGACTTTTACTGTGAAATAGCTTACAGCATGTTCAGTTTGCAGAATGAAGACAAATACTTCATATTTTAATGCCCTTCTATTTACTACTTTTTCTTCACACAAAAGCATATAAAATGAATCGAAAAATTACACCAGAACACTACTCAAGTGGTAAGACACACACGAATGCACTAGGCAGTAAAATCAACTTTACAAATCAACTTCACAAATACTGCATAAAAATGTATAGTGTATTGCACAAAAAAACTGCACAGAAATGCCAAAAAAATGCACAAAAACTTCACAAATACTCCCCTTTCACCTTCACAAATACTGCACAAAAATGTATAGTGCACTGCACAAATACTGCACAAAAAAACTGCACATATACTGCACAAAACTTCACAAATACTCCCCTTTCACCTTCACAAATCAACTTCACAGATACTACAAAAAAATAAGCCTAGTGCACTGCACAAATACTCCATTTTCACCTCCCCTTTTACCTTCACAAATATTGCACAAAAATGTATAGTGCACTGCACAAATGTTGCCCAAAAAAACTGCACAGAAATGCCACAAAAATGCACAAAAACTTCACAAATACTCCCCTTTCACCTTCCCTTTTACCTTCACAAATCAACTTTACAAATACTGCACAAAAATAAGCCTAGTGCACTGCACAAATACTCCCCTTTCACCTTCACAAATACTACACAAAAATTTATAGTTCACTACACAAATATTGCACAAAAACTTCACAAATACTGTCCTTTCACCTTCACAGATCAACTTCACAAATATTGCACAAAAATGTCATCCATGCTAAACAAATGTGAAACAAATGGAAATCCAACCAACACTGGTAGCAATATCCGTGCTAAACTCTAATACAAAACAAAATTCATTAATATTATCCAATAAATTGTCGAACCAGTCAAATACACAACAACAACGGACTTCAGCCATCAAATGACAATCACATTTTTGCTTTAGCCTGAAAGCTGTAGCATCAATGCACTAGGCAGCATCATTTTGGGTTGCATCTAAAATGCCCTCGTTTGTATTATCTTGTTAATAATCAATAATGAATAATTTAAATGACATATAATTTTCAAGGAATTAGCCTCAAAGAGAAATGAATGTAGCTACCCCATTACTTACCATTCCACTACTATTAAGTATATTACAAGCTTGTAACATGAATGTAAACGACAGATACGAAGCAACAACCTTCAAGAAAAGATAGCATATAAAATGAACTCAGATTCTTTCAATGAATCACAAACCATCATTAAAAAAAATTAAAAATAAGGAATGAAGGACAACCTCTTCATAATTCCAGCCACCATTCGGTATATCTGAGACTGCTGCACTTGTTTCTTCATTCAATGGCAAAAGAACCTGTTCGGGGATATTTTAGGTTCCATTTTGCCCAGTAAAAGCTTGTCACTTTCTTCTTTTTCCTGCATCAAACTAGAAAATTCAGTAAATCAAGTAGTGATAGAATTGACACATGTTAACCAGACACACTAAATTTTGTTAAAAAAAAAAACAGCAAAACTTTAGTTATGGCCACCCCTTAGTGAAGATCCTCTTTGACGCTTTTCAAAATGGTCTTTTAGTCTCTTACCCCCTTGCTTGCCCTTCGCTCTTATTCAATTGGGATCTTGGACAACAATCTCACACTCATTGGTATCTTCACAAGCTGAAGTCTTATTGTTTTGCACTCTATTATCCCTAATTCCAAATTGTGAATCTTTCAATATATGTGTTTTCCAATATTGAATCTTTCAATATATAGTGCTTGCCATAAAATAAGCCTACTTGTCTCGTGAGATCCGCATTTGCTAATAACACTGTAAGCAAACTTCATGACTTGATTTGTGAAGACAATGTCCGAATTAGTACCCTGCATGCTTGATATCCTATTTTGATCCACTTTACTTACACGCTTTCTAGCATTTTCCCCCACCTTTTCAACAAATATGAATCTAGGATTTTTGCAATATTCTTTGTCTTCAAAGCTGCCAATGCGTGTGTACAAAGTATACCCATGCTCTCAAATTTCTTACAACTGCATAATTTGACAGATAAATCTTTTGTGTTGAGAACTACTGTACTTGTTTGATGGATCCATTTAGTCTCCATAGTCACTTTGAAGCTATAGATTGATTCTTTAAGAACTTCTTCTTCTTTGGATGATGAAACACATATGGCCGTAAATTCCTTCTCGAAAAACTTATACAGCTTGTGAGTATAAAATTGGGCAGCTTGTTGTAACATTGCATTAGACTGTATTAAAAGTGGAGGTTTGCCTTGTGCACAAGTAAAGTAAGCTTCTGCTTCATTTTGGCGCCATTCCCTAAGTTTTCGCTCAAATTTAAGAACAAATTTAGCCAATGAACCATGTTGTACTCGACATCCCATTTAATACAATATTAGTGCTCTCACTTCTTTGTGATGTTTTGAACCCCACACTAAATGTTTCATTCGAAAAACACATGCACCACTTATCTCTCAGATTATACAATCTATCCAATCACTTGTGGCCATTCAAATTATAGTCTGCAATCATCTTAGCCATGTCTGCTCGAACTCTTCTTTTGTCTCACACCCCGCCAAACATTTGTGGAACAAATTTTGGAAGCCATTGTCATTATTGAGGCCGCTCAAGTACGATGGTACATTTTGGTAAATATGCCACAAACACAACCTATGTTGACTGTCCAGAAACACTATTTTGGTAGCTTTCATTATTGCATAGTCTTGGTCCGTCGTACTTGAGTGGTAAATATGCCACAAACACAACCTATGTTGATTTCAAGTATATGCTGGAGAGATGGAAGATCTCAGTTTTGGTAGCTTTCATTATTGCATAGTCTTAGTCCGTCATAAAAGTGATAGGTTGCTTGTTGTCCATCGACTCTAAAAACGATCTAAATGCCCACTCGAATGAAGATGAAGTCTCATCTGATAGAAATGCACATGCAAACATTATAATTTGCCAGTGATGGTTCACTCCAATGAAAGGTGCACAAATCAAGTTGTATCTATTGGTCCTATAGGTAGCATAAAAAACAACTACATTACCAAAGTAATCAAAATCAATTTGAGATCTTCCATCTCTCCAAAAAAAGTTGTGAATTCTTCCTTCATCATCCAACTCCACATCCCAATAAAATATATTCTCTTGATTTGCTTTTTGTTTGAAGTGATTTACAAGATTTTGAGTATCCCCCTTTTCAATTATTGAATTTCTTCGATTGTTAAGTTCATTATAGGCATTCTTCTTCAAAAATTCGATGCTTCCAACACCACCACTCTCTTTTGACAAGTAAGAGAACGCTTGAGAAGTCTTGATTCCAGAGCTAACTTGGGACTCCAATGTGTCTCCATGGGCTTCTGTTACACGCCGAGCTAATCTAAGCAAATGCAGTTCATATGTCTTTGCCATCTTGTGATTATGATCCTTTTGTATTTTATTTACTTTTCATTTTCCATTAGAATCAACCTCAAATTGGACAAAGGCCTTGCAAGCAGTTCTAGTCTTCAACCTTTCATGAGAAGAGCCGCTCTCATTTTCATATTTTTTTATTCCTTGCTTCGAACAAAAAAAATACCTTGGATCTAATATTCTTTGTTCCCTGAAAATAGTATTGCTTTCCCTTTCTAACACTAAAGCCACAAGCATGCGCATATTCACAGTACAATTCATATGTTGCCTCCTGTGAATCCACAACAGAGTTCACAAGTTTTCTTTCCAATTCTTCGATAATACCATCACGACCATCAACTTGATTTTTTGATTCATCCCTTGTCTCATGCAACACCTAAACCCCTTCCGTGTCATCTTCAATATCAATTTGTTGTACAAATTGAACCTCATCATTCGAGCCATTGTCAGCATATATGCTATCGCCGTAGCTACTCATCCCCCCTTACAAATATTGATGGTAAACAAGAAAATGCCAAATGCTGAAAATGTATAATGACAGCAGAGTATAAGGACAGCTACGAAGAATGACTATTTCTATCAAAAAAGAAAATACCAAATGCTGAAAACGTATAAGGATAGTAGAGTATAATGACGTATAAGGACAGCACAGTTAAACATGCCAAACAGATTGCAGATTAAAGGAAAAGAAAATATTATTTGCAAATAAATTAATAACTATGAAGAATGACTTCCTTTAACTAATAAAAAGAATTAACAATATAAAGGCAGGATTAGCATTTAATGTGATGCCCCAATCCCACATGGGATTAGGATGAGAAGTATGTATGGTATATAAGGATGGGCCTAAGTACCCAATGTCAACTTGGGATATCCATTTTGACCCAGTGAGGACGGCGGCCAAGTAGTTGACCGTGGGTGCTGCTAGGCCCCATAGTCGCGCTCCCGGGTCCGCGGACACGGGGCGTAACATTTGGTATCAGAATAGGAATTAAGTGCTACACTGTACGCGGTGACTGGTTGGTCCTGGGTTTGGCCCCTAAAGTATGGGCCAGTGAGGACGCTTGGGCCTAAAGGAGGGGTGAATGTGATGCCCTAATCCCACATGGGATTAGGATGAGAAGTATGTATGGTATATAAGGATTGGCCTAAGTACCCATTGTCAACTTGGAATATCCATTTTGGCCCGGGGAGGACGGCGGCCAAGTAGTTGATCGTGGGTGCTTTGCCGGGCCCATAGTCGCGCTCCCGAGTCCGCGGGCACGGGCGTGACATTTGGTATCGGAGCGAGTAACCGGCCCGGTATGGGAACTAAGTGCTACACCGTGCGCGTTAGGAGCCACCTCTAGAATCATATGCCTCCTGGTTGGTCCTGGGTTTGGCCCCTAAAGTACTCGCTGGGCCTAAAGGAGGGGTGAATGTGATGCCCCAATCCCACATGGGATTATGATGAGAAGTATGCATGGTATATAAGGATCGGCCTAAGTACCCATTGTCAACTTGGGATATCCATTTTGGCCCAACGAGGACGGCGGCCAAGTAGTTGACTGTGGGTGCTGCCAGGCTCATAGTCGCACTCCCGAGTCCGCGGGCACGGGGCGTGACATTTAAATTCAACAACATGCTCAAATAAAAAATAGAACAATAGCAGCTTCAGAGCAACCTTACCCTCCTCCCCCCTCCACCCCCACAAATATAAGAGGCATCAAATGCAAGGACAGAGCACATAATATTATGGAATCAGAAGCATGGAGAGTAATGTAGATTATTACCTGGTTTATAATATTGTGAAGTCAAGGACAGATTCGAATGCTACGAGGACAGATTAACCTCAATCCGGTGGAAGTGTTGGAGCTGCAAATACGAATCTTGGACTTGCGTCTAGTGAAGAAGGCACATTTTGGGCTAAAGACAAAGCCTCCCACAAGATCCAAGGTTCAATATTGGTGGCATAGAGGCCATTTTCGATGAAGAGGCTAGATTTGCAACGAGCTGTTGAGGGATGGCTAAAGACGAAGTGCTGAAGAAACTATGTGTCATAAATTTGGTCGACATTGGTGATGGCTAAATGGCATTGCCATATTGTTGCAGTTCGGTAGAGGGAGGGAGAGACAGTTGGTTGGCGACTGAGTAGAGAGAGATTGCCGGCGGACCAACGAGTAGAGAGAGAATGAGTGTGGTGAAGTTTAGACAGAGAGAGCACGGAGTGGTCGTGGGTGTAAGGGGTGTGCACGCATGAATTTTGACAGAATTTCTCAAAATTTTGAGTCTTCAAAATCCTAAGATGTTGTTCAGCTCTGTTTTCATTTTCCATACGATTGGGTCCTCCTTCTACTTAACCATGGTTTGGTTTTGCAGGAGGAGGAAAAAAAAAAGAAAAACAATCTAAATTAAAATAAAAAAATCGGCCATGACAGGTGTCTTTCTACATCCATAAGTGGAACCATGAACTGGATCCATATAAAAATTTCTCATCAGAATGAAACAATTGTCAAGACAAGAAGGAGATGAAAACAGTAATACTACCACGCTAGTTCTTGAAAGTTCTCCCTGATAATGCACATTGCCAGCTGGGCTACCAGATTGTGAGTAAAGCACCAAATTGATCAATAATGGATGCTGCAATCATTACTTGAATTGCTTATTTAAGAGTGGCTTCCCAAGTATGTCGTTTATTCTTTTGAGCTTGAGAAGGGCATCTTTTATGCTTATGGCTTCACAAGTTTGTCCTTTATGCTTTTGAGCTTGTGAAGGGCATCTTTTATGCTTATGCGTTTCTCAGGAGAATCTGTAGCACAGTATAGACCGACATCGATGATTTGAATCAGGCAATCACCTTTACTTTCTGAGTTATTAAATTCACCTTCCCAGAAAAGGTCATTCTTCAGTATCTCCGGGTCCAGCAGCTCCTCCATGTTGGTGGGAAAGTTCATCTGCACCCATTCTTTTAGGCTCAACCCTCCTGCGAAACTCGCATGTCTTGGACTCTTCCCAGTAAAGAGTTCTATCAGTAGAATTCCATAACTATATACATCTCCAGCTGTCGACAGTTTTGTTCCCATGCCATATTCTGTAATACATTGGAGTCAAATGAGGAAGAACGCAAGTATATGCTGAGAGGAAACCATTAAAAGGGTCTTTCAGAGCATACGAAAGATATTTTTCAATCGACAGAAAAGAAGTTGAGAAATTGGAAGAAAATGACCTGGAGGTATGTAGCCAATGGAACCTTTCAGAGTATGGGCAGAGCTTATGGAAGGGTGGGAATCATTAGTTTTCATCAAGAACCTGGCAAGGCCAAAATCTCCAACCTTTGCGGTCATGTCTGAGTCCATAAGAACATTGCTAGGCTTTAGATCGCAGTGCACTATTGGAGATTCACCTTCGTTGTGTAGGTAATGAACGGCACTGGCAATATCTATTGCAATGTTCAACCTATCCAAAATGTTCAGCCCGTCTCCACTGGTAGTTCTTTTCTTTGTTATCCAATCATCCAAGCTCCCATTGGTCATAAATTCGTAAATTAGAGCCAGAAATTCGTAATTCCTGAAATCTATGCTGGAACAAGTGGTGATAAGTTTAATTAGATTCCTATGCCTCACATGCTTCAGAGCACTACATTCTGCTAGAAAGCTATTCCAGGATCCTGTTGTCTCAGTATCAAGGACCTTAACTGCAATAGCCATCCCCTCTCGTAGAAGTCCTTTATAAACAGATCCAAAACTCCCAGTCCCCATAAGATTTTCTTCGTTGAAATTATTGGTAGCATGGCGGAGTTCATCATAAGAGATCATCTGATGTTGTCCCTTAAAACTTTCAGGCGTTGCCTTGATTTTTGCTCTGCCTTTTCTGGTGTGATATAGCACAGCAATTGCGGCAAATACTGATAATATTGCAACAGTTGCTGTAATGGTCATTGCAATGACTAATCGCCTCCGACCTGAATGGCTCTTCTCACATGCTGATTGCAAGCAGAGGTTTTGGTTGCCTTCCAAATGAACTCTAGAGGGTTGTGCAAAAATCCCACCAGTGGGTACGTTTCCCTCCAGGTTGTTGAAAGAGAGGTTCAACTGCTCAAGAGCCAGCAGCTTTTCAAGATCAAAAGGAACTCGACCAGACAGTTCATTTGAGGAAAGGTCTAGAATTTCCAAACCTTTCATGGATCCTAAAGTAGATGGAATTTGGCCTGAAAGCATGTTTTTGGCAAGGAACAAATTCACCAAGCTCCTACAGTTCCCGATTGACTTGGGGATGCCACCTGATAGCTGGTTGTCAGATATGTCAACAGTGACAACATTTTCCAGCAGCCCAGCGTCTTCTGGCAGAGAACCGGAGAGAGTGTTTTGTGAAAGATTAATAAAAAGGCTTAAACTAGAGAGATGGAAGATTTCTTTTGGAATGTTGCCATCAAGCTTATTCTTGGATAAGTCCATGGAAAGAAGATTTTGGAAGTTCCCAAGAGCAGTGGGTATGTTTCCCATCAATTCATTTGCTGAGATGTCCATATTGTTTAGCTTCCGGAGATTGCCTAAAGAATTTGGGATTTTTCCAGACAAGCGATTTCCCGCCAGTCCTAGTACCTGCAGTTCCTTCAACTGGCCCATTTCAGGGGGAATTTCCCCAGAAAGTGAATTGTAACTCATATTTAGCAGCTGTAAGCCACTAAGCTGGCCAATTGATGGGGGTATACTCCCATAAATACGGTTTCCAGCCAAGTAAAATTTCTTGAGAACCTTAGAAAGATTGCCTATGGACTCTGGAACTTTACCCTCTAAGAGATTGCAAGAAACTGCAAGAAAACTCAGACGAGTACTGTTTTGCAATGACTCCAGAAAACTAAGACCATTTTCTCCTGAGCTAACAATCCTATTTTTACCAATGTTATACATTTCCAGGTCAGGGAGATTTCCTAGTCCAGGAGGAACAGAACCATGCAATAGATTATCTGCCATACGAATGATTCTTATCCGGGTTAAGTTATGCAAGGACCCGGGAATTCTACCAGTAAATTTATTGACGCAAAAGTTGAAGAGTAAAAGATTTGGCAGTGTTATGCCAACATCGTAGGGTAGTTCACCCCACAAATTATTGGAAGAGAAAGCCAAATAAACCAGTGAAGACATGTTGTATATTGGGGGAGGAACTGTACCGGTGAGATTGTTAATTGTGAGATCAAGCTGCTTCAAGTTTCGCAGACGGGCCAAGTCACTAGGTATAGGGCCACCTAGCGCATTTGTACCTAAATTTAAAGTGCTGAGAGATGAGATGTTTGCTATTGAAGATGGAATTGTTCCCGAAAGATGGTTGCACGCCAAGTTTAAAACTTGAAGCTGTTTGAGTTGGCTGATCTCTTTAGGAATTCCACCTG
Organism: Voacanga thouarsii; assembly: GCA_026120185.1. Lineage (NCBI taxonomy): Eukaryota > Viridiplantae > Streptophyta > Magnoliopsida > Gentianales > Apocynaceae > Voacanga > Voacanga thouarsii. Next base: position 225,649 of record JANUWF010001776.1, read on the forward strand.
ATATCTCATTTTTCGCCAAGTCCAGGATTCTGAGCTCTTTGCATTGGCTTATATTACTTGGTATAACTCCACGTATGCTGTTGGAGCTCGCATTGAGAACTCTGAGATGAAAAAGCTTGGTCAGCTGCTGAGGAAGTTCTCCAGTCAGTTGGTTATTCTGCAGCTGAAGCGATCTAAGAAATGATATATTTCCGATGTAAGGATTAATGGAGCCTCTTAGTTGGAGGCCTGAAAGATCAACCCCTACCACTCTTTGGCCAAATTTATTGCAGACAACGCCAGTCCAATTGCATGGGGATGAGGAGCCTCGATCCCAAGTAGACAATGCATTGGATGATGGTTCTGTGGATATCTGAGACTTGAAAGCGATCAGAGCCTCCTTGTCAGTGAGAATGCTGAGAGTTGATGACCCTGCAGCAGTTGATATGAGTACTTTAAAAGAGAATAGAACAACTAAGAGGGCAAATTGATGCATAACAACGTTAGCCAAACTCATTTTCGAAAGTTTGGTGTTATTCACGGAGAAGGCTGTGGAATGTGTGGAGATTTAGCGAACAGCAGGCTGGTATTTATAGGCCGTCTGAGTCTGTACTAATATTCACCCAATTGTCTAAGTATAATTATAAGATTTTGTACGTATTTTAATAAAGACATGACATTTGAATATATTTAGAGTAATATTAAAATATTAAAATTTTATTTGAACTTTTGGCCTGTTATGTAATTAAAATTCTAGAGTTTGAATATGAAAAAATTGAGGCTTTAATTTATTATTGAAATTTACCCTTTAAATTGTATTTTTTATTTATTTTGAAAAGAAAATGAATAAATTGATCAAAATAAAAGTTATTTGTCGAGGAAGAAGTATGTCTTTCCTGCCCCCCCCCCCCCACACACACACACACAAGTATACACTAGTTTTAAATTTTAGAGCGTAAATCCACATTTGTGTAAAAATATCTTAAATTTATCTTCATTATATTTTGTTTCCAATATATATATATATATAAAATTTTTTTTCAAGTGAGATGTGTATTCGAGAAGGAATTCTTTTCAAATTAAAAGTTTTAATTTAAATATTTTTTATTTATAAAAAATTAACATATTTTCACAAAACATCATATCTTCTTTCCTTTACTTCATATGTTTTTAATTTTTTATTTAATTCAAATAAAGCATTCTTGCAAGAGTTTCAAATTAAAATTTCACTTCAATTAAAAATTAATCTAAATAATAAAAATTGTCATTTTTTAAAAATTATCATTTTAACCCTTATCCCATATAAAATGAAAATGAGAAGTGTAAATAATAAATAAATATGAGACTTAAGTATTCATTCTAAACTTTGACTTAATAAAAATAGCAGCTAAATATTTATCGTAGATGCGATGGCAATATTTCTTTATTTAATTTTTTATATTTTCAAATTTAAATAAATCTTTTTCGAAATAAATTTTAAGTCAGCTCCACTTCCCTCTAAAAGTATGCAATGACCAAGTCCATGTAGTGGTATGGCTAAATTCTCGGCACGTGTTGAACTCCTCATTGAAGCCAATCTTTTAATTCTTTATATTTTTAGATTTAAATAAATCATTTTCTGTTATAAAATTAGGGTAGTGTTAGAATAAAATCTTCACACTACACACTAATAAAACTCTAACTATTTTGCACAAGAATTTCTCTATTTCTTTTCTCTCACAATTTTCTCTAATCTTTTTTTCACTAATCTTTCTTTCACAAAATAATGGTGTATTACAAGTTTAGAGAATAGCTCTATTTATAGAGTTCTAATTAGTGGATTACATCATGGCATACATCATCTTCCACTAATCTTAATTAGTGGTGTCTCCACTAAATGGTGGACATCCATAAAAATCTTCTAATAATTCACATAAATCCATAATTAGTGGAGCCTCCACTAATTAATAAAGATTCCAATAATTTATAATATTTTCAAAATAATTTAAACCCAAGTACACTAATCTTCTAAAAAATTTGCAATGACCAAGTCCATGTAAGGCTAAATTCTTGGTACGTGTTGAACTCATAATTGAAGCAATTCGTGTGAACCTGGCTTTGGTGCACAATTTCTAGTCAAGTCAATAGAGAGAGAGCAGTACTTGTAGTTTACTTCATTAGTCCAAAGGCAACAACAATGGTCCTCATATTTGACCTTTATATTTGTGGGACCAAAAACTTGAAATTCTTGTTGCACTGTGAGAATTCCACCAAGTAAAATCCTTTAAATGTCAAATAGTTTACTTTAAGATTAAGATTTTTCTAGCTATTTTTTATTATTATTATTTTAAATTTTTTGAACATCGAGAAATCATTTCATATTTTGTTTTTCTTCCTAGGAATATTTAGCCTTTTAGTTCACAGCAATTGGGGAACCATAATTTGAAACAAGAAAAAGGAATATAGTGAGGCTTTTCTCTGCTTTGAAGTAGTCATCCTCGGAAGCCATGAATAGCAATGACTTCATTTATTATGTTAGCGTTCGTTTGATAAAATTAAAATTTAATTATTAAAAATTGAAAATTTAAATATTGAATTCTTAAAATTATAATTAAATATTGAATTTTAAAATTTACAGTTTAAATTAATTATAATTTATTTTTATTATGATATTTAGTATAATTTAGAATAAATATAAAAAAATTAATAATTAAATAAATATTTAATATATTCAAATTTCACACTTAAATTACTTTCGTTTTATTTAAATTTATAAAATAATTTCAATAAGTTTTAATTAATTAAATCATAATAAAAATTTATTATCAAATACTTTTAGTTAATTAAATATTTAATGTTATTCATTATTAAATACAATAAATACTAATTAATTAATTGAGTTACCAACGTGGTGTTTAGTCAGATAGTGCTTCACAATGTCAAAGCATATGCTTACTTATTCTTACTGCTTTTCAGCAAGAGCATAATTTCATGTTTATGCATTTACTTGGACTATGGCAGTATGCACTTGACTTACTTTTTAATTAATAAAATGATTTATCGTATCTTTTTTGAATAATATAATAAAAGTAATACATTAGGCCAACATCGATGATATTATTCTGACAATCACCTTCAACTTATGTATAGATTAGCGTAAAATATATTGTGATTTAGAATGAGAACCTCTTTTTAAGTTTAGAATTTCTTTTTTTTTTTCAAACGGTTTAATTCTTCAAGTATCAAAGCAAAAAAGAATTTACTTATCAGTGTTGTTCTTATGGATTTCAAAACTACTCTACCATCCAAACCCAATGGAATTCACCTGAAAGAATGGATTGGCTAATTTTTTTCTTTAAAACCAGATTTCTAAGTTTGAATAGTGTGCATGATCCTCTTGTTTTTCTAAGTATATGGGCCGTATTAGGAGGAATTGATTAGACCTTAAAAGGACGCATTTTATGAATGCATCTAAATCTTATTTTTCTGTCAAATATATTATTTTTTTGTTTTATAATTTATAAGTATTAGAGGACGCATTCTATATATGCGTCTTATTAAACAAAAAATATTAATATCTCAAATTTTTTCAAACAAGTAAATGAGTCGTATTTTGAGGATTTGATTAGATCCTAAAAGGATGCATTCACAAATGCGTCCTATATCTATACTTTTCAGACAAGTATACACTCTTTCCTATGCAATAATTTATAAGTATTGGAGGATGCATGCATAGAATGTGTCCTACTGAACAAAAAATACTAATTTCTTTTTTAGTCAATTACAAGGGCCGTATTATGAGGATTTGACTAAACCCTACAAAGGACCTATTCATGGAATGCATCCTATATTTACACTTTTCAGACAAGTACGCTTCGTTTTAATTTAATAACGTCGAAAGAATTAGTGGATGCATTCTATGTCATCCTTTTTCAAGCCGATCATCTATAAGTATCACACACATTTTTTATCCTTTTGTCACTTAATATTTTGAAGATTTCATTGTTTACAATTTTCCATGCAAACAAAATTCCTCCTTCTCAGTCATAATTGTATCATTGTAGTCACGTCGTTTGAATCATCAACAACCCTTGGTTTCTTTTGAGATTAGCAGTTAGTTAGATTTGATGGGCTACATTGGAAGAGACTAAATTTATAATGCAAAATATCATTTCACATACTAGCCAAAAAAATTCATTCATATATGGGAACCAATAGCACGACAGTCACACTGAAGATTTCTATGAGATATCTTTGGCTATATGATTCAATAGTTCCTGGGGGGGGGGATTACTACATGATAGGATGATGATCATATAGACAACATTTGGAGTTTGCACCGCAATTTCAAGGAGGGTGACATGCATATTTATTTAAACGCAAAGCATATTTTACATGCACCCCAGATGTCTATGCTATCAATCCCTCCACACAAGACCAGTCCGATTCCACCAATATTGCCACAATATCAATACTATTCATAGGGCAACATCCAACCAATCTTGGGCCACACACCGCCATGCTACTCTAGTAAGAGGAGTGGCAGGCACCTGTCTTCAAAAGTAGTGACTACACCAACTGAACGAACCAATCGTTTATTTGAATCCAAGTGCTTATCACCCAACACCAATTGATGGGCCACGTGCGCACGTGGCTGTTAATACTAAAGATATCTTTGTGCTGACCCAACCCAATGTTACTGAAGTAGGACTATCATCAAAGCCTCTGATAATTAATGGTGTAGCAATCATGGATTCGTTAGGATCAACTTTTGACATTAGCGGACCTCTTAACTCAAATAGTGACAGTGGATTTGACTTTACAGCCGTTGACAACAATGATGACATAGCAATAGTGATAGTGACTGATTTGAGCCTATAGGCTTTACATGCACCAAAGCAACACTTACTAGTTCATGGCACTAATACTGAGGTAGCTGAGTAGGGGATGGAGTATAAGGCTCCTGACCCTCTTGACTCCCCTCCCTCAATGATCCTTCATTAGAAGACATTGCTAAAGGAGATGAAAAAAGAAAAATAAGTAACCAATAAAGATGAAGCCCACTTCAAAAGAAGGATGTAAATAACCGTGAATAAAAATGATAAAAGAATAATAACATTGAAACGTTATATCTATTCGCTAGTTTAAAGTAATACAATAATATGTATGATAATGATGGATATGTCAAAATAAACATTGTACTTGTAAATTGAATTTTAAAAAAAAATTTGACAGAGTCTCCCCTATAATTGGATATTTCCCAGGCACAAGGCCACCTCAAGATTTGACAATCAAAACGTTGTTACAAACAACAAAGACAGATCTTTCAAATATAGAAAAATTCAAAAGATAACTAGGGGTAATCACCCATTACCCAAGAGGAATGATCACCCATTACTCACGGGGTTCCAATTAAAATGTTAGATATAGTTAAAATCAAGCTAAAAAATATAAATGCCTCTGTCCTTGTGAATTGTCCGTCAATACGACAACAATACAATATATAAATTACCTTGTTGTTTACACCACAAAAGAATATAATAAGGAATAATAAAAATCCTCCGAGTTGTACAAGTCCGAACGAAAGATTCCTGCAAAAAAAAAGAAGGAGATGAGATTCCCGACAATTAGACAAAATTGTGAAACAAAATTGTATGTGATGAAATTTAAAATAATAAAAATTAAAAGATTCAAGGCATGTAGATTCAAGTAACAAATAAATTGTAAATTAAAATTTGACATGGGATAGTAATGATGCAATAGATTTCAGGATTCCTTCACCATTAACTATATTATTTGTAAATGAATTGAAATCGGGCCTATTCACTAGAATCATTCTCCGATACAGACTCATCATCATCTACTGAGGTATCGCTCCCATTCATCTTCATCTTCTTCCTCTTCATTTATAGGAGAATTTTCCCTTCTTTGTTATAGCCTCATCTTGAACATCAAACATTTCATTCATACCATTCTCATGCGTCGGAATACCAAGATCAACAAATAATGATATGCTTGACTTCGTCGATAGCATCTACTTCTTCCTGATAAGCTTTGTCAACCACAAGTGCATCTATTATATGTCGAGCTTTGGTTTTGCAAGCTGCCAACCAATCGAGATCTTGGCCTCTTACTCCCTGGATATGATGCATAATACACTTGGCTAGCTTGTTGAGCTAGAACAAATGGATCATAGTTAGCATAGCTCCTTTTGTGGTTAATTTCTACAAGATTATACTGCGGATGTACCACTGGTACCACGATTCAATGTTTGATCAAACCGGTGGCATTTAAAAAGAACAACGCTTTGTTGTGGATTACCAGGAAATTGCACTTCAATAATCTCATTTAACACTCCATAGTAATCGAGTCCTGATGCGTCATTTCCAATCCCTTTCACGCAAACACCACTATTAACTTGTTTTCTTTCCCTCCGCATAATCATTAGTGTGAAATCGGTAACCATTAATTATGTACCCACTATATGATTTCACTAGCCTTGACGGACCCCAAGCAAAGTTCCTCAAGCATTCATTTGTAACCATATTTTCTGAATCTTGTACCTAAAAAACATTAGACAAGTTAATTTTTTAATTATGAAAGTTATAGCATTACGAAACTCCATTGAATCCCCAATGGAGTTCTAAATGCAAGTTATTAACTTATGTAACTTACATATCCACTAAACCATTCTACAAATTCAAGGCTGATTCTTCTATTGATTTCTATCTCTGATATAATCGGAGCCAGACTTCGTAAGTGTGCCGTGAATGCCCTGTAATGCATTAGAATTAGATTGAATGAGTCAAAATCATTACGAGGTATTGTTTATCGTATAAAATGTATGAAGTAGTAGCTCGTACTCAATGTATGGCTGCACTTCACCACAATTAAGCAACATATAAATTCTTGCTGCAACGAATTCTTCAGAAGTAAGGAATCGAGTTCGAATTCGTCCTATCACCCTTCCTTGAACATTGCAGATTGACAGCCTAGGTTCTTGCACCCTCTCTAATCGTTCTCCCTCTTCATTACGCGCCGAAATTGTACGTTTTGTTTGTACATGTGGCTCAAAATAATAAGAGAAGAAAGTGGATGCTTCCTCAACTAGATAAGCATTGCGGATTGACCCTTCAACTTTAGCCTTATTTTTCACCTTGATTTTCAATTGATGCAAATACTGTCATTTAAAAAAAATTTCAACTTCGAGTCACACACGCTTATATCGTACACTGCTATGAAAAGAATTAGATTGAATGATTCGATTACCGTTCAAACGGGTACATCCACCTATATTGAACGGGGCCACAAACTCTTGCTTCGTAAGGCAAATGAATTAATAGGTGTTCCATTACATCAAAGAATGCGGGTGGAAATATCTTCTCCAACTTACATAACAATAAAGGAATGTCGGACTCCAATTTGGCCATATGAGCTACATTCAACTTAGGAGAGCATAGATCACGATAAAAAAGACTCAACTCCGTCAAAACACCCCATACATTAGAAGGAAGAAATTCCTTCAATACAATTGGAAGTAGTCTCTCCATGAATACGTGACAGTCATGTGATTTCATACTGGATAACTTCAACTCATTCAAATCAGCACATCTTCCAATGTTTGAAGCGTATCCATCTGGGAGTTGCAATCCCCTCAACCATTCAAGCAAAAGTTTCTTTTGTTCTGATGTCAACGAGTAAACAGCTTTAGGTATAGCCACTTTTCCTCCTCCCACATTCAAGGCATGTAGCTTGGGCCTATGGCAATAAATTTCTAAGTCACGTCTAGTCTTTAAATTGTCTTTTGATTTACCCTTTACCTCAAGAACTGTATTCATGACATTGTCAAATACATTCTTCTTATTGTACATTACATCAATATTATGTCGGACCAAATTAGTACTCCAATACGGCAAATCCCAAAAAATACTCCTTTGTGCACAATTATTACTCCTTCCAATTTCTTTGCATGTTTCTGTAATTTTTTCATAGTTAGACAAACTATCCCAGATTTCTTCACCAGTAGGGTATTGCACAGGCTGTGATGTCTCAGAACCTCTATCATTCCTAAAAGATCTCGTATCCCTCCTGTAAGGATGATCCGATGGTAAGAAACGACGGTGACAGTCAAACCATGATTGTTTCCCACCATTTTGTAGATGAAAAGACTTTGTATTGCCCATACAATATGGACAAGCCAGTCTCCCAGCAGTGCTCCAGCCACTCAACATACCATATGCAGGAAAATCATTAATAGTCCACAAAAGTGCCGCCCGTAGTTGGATGTTTTGTTTCTTCGATATGTCATAAATGGTGACACCTTCAAACCACAATTTGGTTAATTTGTCTATCAAGGGTTGCAAATAAACATCCACCTGGTGCTTTGGATTCTTAGGGCCCGGGATAATGATTGTTAAAAACATGACTGGATCCTTCATACACATCCACGGGGGGAGATTATACGGTGTGAGAATGACCGGCCAGGATGAATATTGCTTACCCGACATCCCAAATGGTGAGAATCCATATGTACATAAACCAAGTTTGACATTTCGTACTTCTTTTGCAAATTCAGGATGCATTCGATCAAAGTATTGCCATGCTTCAGTATCACGAGGGTGACTCATGGTGCCTTTCTCCGATCTGCTCTCTCCATGCCATCTCATGTGTTCAGCTATTGTTTTAGAAGTATACAATCTTTGTAGCCTCGGTGTTATCGGGAAGTAATGCATCTTCTTGAATGAAATTTCCTTTCTACTTGTGTTCTTCCCAACCTTTTTCTGTGCATATCGAGGATGGCCACAAAATTTACACTCTCTATGATTCATGTCATCTTTCCAGTAAAGTATGCATCCATTATTGCATACATCTATTTTTTGTACCGGCAAACCCAACCCAGCCACTAATTTTTTTATCTGATAGAAATCATCAGGAATCGTATTACTGCTAGGCACAACCTCTTTCATCAATTGCACAACATCGTTAAAGGCTTTACACGAGAGGTTATTTTCAGACTTAATGTTTAATAACCTTGAAGCTAGTGAAAGCTGCGAATGTTGTGTGCATCCATCCCATATAGGAGTCTCTGCCGCCTTTAACATATCGTAAAACCTTTGTGCCTCCACATTAGGTGGTTCTTCAAAATGGTCTGCTGATGGAGCTTTAGGGGGAAAGTCAGGTCCTGCTACGTCTAAGACCATTTCGCGAAACAGATTTTCTTGATGTGAATCAAATTCTAGGATTGAGGTAGACACACTTGAGGGACACTCGAATGGCTCACCATGACATGTCCACCGGTAATACCTAGGCACAAATCCAGACTTCCATAGGTGGAGCTTAACTTGTGCTGGATCTAGATACTTTTTATTCTTACATTTTGCACACGGGCATCTAATTACGCTTGATATTGCATTTGATAAGGCAAATGTCAAAAAAGCCTTAACCCCTTCCTCAAATTCAATAGTGATCCCTTTTACACTTGAAGTGTGCCTTCTATACATCCAACTACGATCCTCCATGACGTCTAAATGAGAGAAAAGAACAATCAACTTAATAATTAAAATCACCCCTTAAACAAAAGGAAGAGAAGTGTAACTACATTTTCCTTTCTAGTATCTGACAAAAAGAGGTCCAAAACATAGAATTTACAATTGCTATCTTTGGATACAATTACACCTTCAATATCTACGTTTTAACCAAATTCTACATTTAATTGAGGTGGAAAGTACAATTATTTGAAGAGTGAAAATAAATGTGGAAATAAATGAGAAAATTTTATATTTGATTAAGATAAATAATATTAAAGCTAATTATATTCTTATTTTACACATTCCAATGGTTAAAATAATAACATTTTATTTATTTTCATTCCAATGTTTATATTTGTTTAAACTCTCTCTATAACGTATATTATTCCTGCTATTATTAACATTCATATTATATATGATATTATTATTATTATTATTACTCATTTCATTAGTCCTATTCTTATTGTTATTAGCAATATTATTTTTAATAATAATGCTATTATGGGATATATACTCATGTTCAATTAAATAATACACTCCAAGATAATGATAGTTATTCTACTCCACAGTAAATAGCGGCAGATTTTGAAAATTTTTTTGACAGAGTCTCCCCTGTAATTGGACATTTTCCAGGCACAGGACCACCTCAAAATTATACAATGAAAATGCAATTGCAAACAAAAAAGACAGATCATTCATTTATACAAAAATAAATAAATAAATAAATCAAAGGATAAGTAGGGGTAATCACCCATTACCCAGGAGGAGTAATCACCCATTACTCACGGGGAATCCAACATTTGAATTCAACACAAAGGCAATTTATATGAATAACACGCACACCTCTTACATCTTCATAATCTAAGGAAATGAATTTCTCACATAAAAGAGCCTTCAAAGCATTCCACTAGAGTTAAATCTTCCACTAGAGACACTAATATATTATTATAATCAAGTAATAAGATTACTAAACTAATCGAGATATCAACCTTCCTATTATGGCATCATAACCAATCAAATTAATTTATAAGGGTTTATATAGCTAAAACATAGTTTCCATATAATTTGATCAAAGTAGTAATTTTTTGATAACGGGGGTAAAAGAGAGTGCACTTTGTACAAAGTATATCACATATAAGTACGAGATCAAAACACCATGAATGTTTAAAAAGGACAACAATTCCAATTAACAATTCAGCAATTTCAGTTCACAATTCCAAATTTAAATCAATAATCTCACATCAAACCACCATCATATCACTCCCAATCTCCTCAAATTCAACCCCAACATCAATACAACTTTTATACATCAATTCCAACTCTGCTCATTCACAAATAATCACCCAAATTTCAAAGCTTCGGGAAATGCAAATACGCCAACATGGACTTAGTTTATAAGATAATGAAGTAGCTCAAGAGATGAATTCTAACTACTTACCCAAATGAATCGGCTTCAACAATAGCACGACGATAGCACGGGAATGGCGGTGGAGGCGCTCGGCGAGGGTCGGGCTGAAGGGCGGCGAGCGAGGGGGCGAGGGAGACTGCGGGGAGGGGGCGCGAGGGAGGGGGCGGGCGAGGGGATCTGCGGGGAAGGGGGCGCGGGGAGGGGGAGCTGCGGGGAGGGTCGCGGGGAGGGGGCGCGGGGAGGGGGCTGTGGGGGAGGGTCGGCGCGGGTGGGGGGCGCGGGGAGGGGGACTGCGGGGAGGAGGGTCGGCGGGGGTGGGAGGGCACGGGGAGGGGGCTGCGGGGGAGGAGCGCCGGGGAGTGGGGGCTTGGGGGGAGGCTGCGGGAGGGGGCGCGGGATGGGGGGAGTTGAGGGAGGGGGCGCGGGGATGGGGGAGGCTGCGGGGAGGTCGCCGGCGGGGAGAGGGGGAGGGATGGGGAGCGGCGGCGCCGAGCTTGGGAAGGGAGGGTGTGGCGGGTCGTGTGGAAGGGAAGAAGGATGTGGGAAGAAGGAGGGGAAAAAAAAAAGGAGGGAGTGAAAAATTTTGGAAAATTTTAGTTTTTTTAAAAATTTCTAGCTATTTCATCGCAATTTGTGACGAAAAAATAAAACCCTCGCTAATTTCTCATAAATTAATACGAATAACATTATAAATCGATCTATACATTATAATTTTTATTATTTTTAGTGATTTTAATAATAATATTATTATGTAAATTATTTTTCTTTATATATTTTAATTTATACACCACTTAATCAAATAAATAGATCAAAAAATTAGATATATGTATATATATAACTATATAGTATAATATATATTAATATGTAGGAGATGAATAACATTACAAATCGATCTCTACATTATAATTTTCACTATTTTTTTTAGTGATCTCAACAATAATAACAGTATTTGAATTATTTTTCTTTATATATTTTACTTTATACACTACTTAATCAAAGTGATAGATTAAAAAATTAGACATATGTATATATATACCTACATGTTATAATATATATATATATATATATATATATTAAACTAAACAGATACTTATATACATTATATACATATACTTATATATTAGAATAAGTATATAACATAACATAATTAACTATATACATTTACTTATGCAATACATTAGGTGTATAACATGACATAATTACATATACAAAATTATAATAAAATGCACTAATTGAGACATGTTATTAAAAATATTTCAGTAAATTTGTCAAAATACACCATCACATAAACACATAAAGAAAAATTTAAAAATAAAAAAAAAGATTAAAACCATATTTTGTTGTAAAACCCTCGCAAAGTCGTCGCAATTAGTGACGGATTTGGGACGAATTAGGGTTTTGAGATTTTCTATAAATTTTTTCATTTATTTATTTTTTAATTAAAAATATTGACCGTCGCAAAACCCTCGCAAATTGCGAGGGTCCAAAATCCGTCGCAAAACCCTCACAAATTGCGAGGGCTTTCCGATGGATATTCATTTTTTTTAAATTATTTTTTTAAAAAAATAATCTACCGTCGCAAAATCCTCGCAATTTGCGAGGGTTTATAATCCGTCTCAAAACCCTCGCAAATTGCGACGACTTTGCGACAGCACATTCAAAAATTTTTAAAATTTTTTTTAAATCATCGTCGTCGCAAAACCCTCGCAAATTGCGAGGGTTTTGCGATGGACTTTCAAAAATTTTAAAAATATTTTTTTAAAAAGTAATTAGTTGTCGTAAAACCCTCGCAATTTGCGAGGGTTTTGCGATGGACGTTTAAAAATTTTAAAAATATTTTTTTAAAAAATAATTTGTCGTCGCAAAACCTTCGCAATTTGCGAGGGTTTATTAGTCGTCGCAAAATCCTTGCAAATTGCGAGGGTTTTGTGATGGACGTTCAAAAATTTTTTTAAAAAATATATTTTTTTAAAAAATAGATAGCCGTCGCAAAACCTTCGCAATTTGCGAGGACTTTGCGATGGACGTTCAAAAATTTTAAAAATATTTTTTAAAAAAACAATCGATCGTCGTAAAACCCTCGTAAATTGCGAGGGTTATTTGCCAGTCACAAAATCTCGCAAATTGCGAGGTTTTGCGATGGACGTTCAAAAAATTTTTTAAAAAATATATTTTTTAAAAAAATTTTTGAACGTTCATCGCAAAACCCTCGCAATTGCGAGGCTAATCTATCGCAAAACCTCGCAAATTGCGAGGACTTTGCGATGGACGTTCAAAAATTTTAAAAATATTTTTTAAAAAAACAATCGGTCGTCTCAAAACCCTCGCAAATTGTGAGGGTTTTGCGATGGACGTTCAAAAATTTTTTTAAAAAATATTTTTTTAAAAAATAAATTACCGTCGCAAAACCCTCGCAAATTGCGAGGACTTTGCGATGGACGTTCAAAAATTTTAAAAATATTTTTTTTAAAAAATAATTTGTCGTCGTAAAACCCTTGCAAATTGCGAGAGTTTTGCGATGGACGTTCAAAATTTTTTTTAAAAATATTTATTTAAAATAAATAGCCGTCGCAAAACCCTCTCAATTTGCGAGGGCATAAATACTGTCACAAAACCCTCGCAAATAGCGATGATTTTGCTACGAATTGCGACGGGTATTTTGGCCGTCGCAAAACCCTCGCAAATTGCGACGGTTTTGGTCAACCCGCGACTTATTTGAAAATCGTCGCAAATTGGTCGCTATTAGCGACGGTATTGAAGTCGTCGCAAAAAATTCGTCGCAAATCGCAATTTTTCCTGTAGTGTATGATTCAATAGTTCCCCGGGAGGGGGGGGGTTACTACATGATAGGATGATGATCATATAGATAACATTTGGAGTTTGCACCGCAATTTCAAGGAGGGTGACATGCATATTTATTTAAACGCAAAGCATCTTTTACATGCACCCCAGATGTCTATGCTATCAATCCCTCCACACAAGACCAGTCCGATTCCACCAATATTGCCACAATATCAATACTATTCATAGGGCAACATCCAACCAATCTTGGGCCACACACCGCCATGCTACTCTAGTAAGAGGAGTGGCAGGCACTTGTCTTCAAAAGTAGTGACTACATCAACTGAACGAACCAATCGTTTATTTGAATCCAAGTGCTTATCACCCAACACCAATTGATGGGTCACGTGCGCACGTGGCTATTAATACTGAAGATATCTTTGTGCTGACCCAACCCAATGTTACTGAAGTAGGACTATCATCAAAGCCTCTGATAATTAATGGTGTAGCAATCATGGATTCGTTAGGATCAACTTTTGACATTAGCGGACCTCTTAACTCAAATAGTGACAGTGGATTTAACTTTACAGCCGTTGACAACAATGATGACATAGCAATAGTGATAGTGACCATAATGATTTGAGCCTATAGGCTTTACATGCACCAAAGCAACACTTACTAGTTCATGGCACTAATATATCGATTCTTGGCATTGATATGCATTTTTATAACAGTTTCCAAGACACTAGTTCGCGGGCCCCTAAAAATAGCTTTTTCTATGTTGCGGATGACCTACGAGTTGATGAATGATTGGAAAAAAAACTGGGAGTTATAGCATAAAATGCAATTCCAAGATAAGACATGAGCAGTTTATGTTATGAGTTTGTAGCACATGAGAAGGGATATGGGTTCACGATTATCAAGAGGTGTAACCTTTTGCAAGAGTAATGTGGAAGAAAATCTATATGCTTGATATATTAGAATCATTAAGAAAGTTAGCATCGTACGATAGTAATTATCAGTTTAGAATAGCAAGCATACATATCTCCAAAGAGTCATACATAACAATAACAGGGATTTGTCTTAAAGATTTATTGTACAGTACATATTACATCTTATTAGAGACGATCCTAAAACACGTGTAAGCACAATAATACAAGTTGTTCATAACAACTTCTAGTGTGGATGTTTGTACCGAAAAGGGTGGTATGTCATGAAGGTCGCAGTAGAGTTTTTGTATAGACCATGGTCCTTTACTTTCAAGGTGCAATCACGCTACATATTAACTTTACAAGATTCTAACCCCAATATAGTAGTGCACCACGATAGCAGCACCACAAACACGAACATATTCAGGTTCATGTTTTAGTTGTTCAAGCCATCGATTGAGATATTTAGACATTGCCACTTGTTGATTTTAATTGATGGCACCCATTTAAGAGGAGTATATTGGGTGTACTATTGATCAAAAGTACTTAGGATACTAACAATCACATCTTCCCCTTAGCTTTTGCAATTGTTGATGGTGAATTATCACAGAGTTGGGGATGGTTCCTTAGACTACTTTAGAGGTATGTAGTACTTGAAATGCATGTTTGTGCCATATTTGACAGGTATAGTGGCATCTTGTTAGTTATGAGGAGACAATATGGTTGGGTTGAGTCAATGTCTATAAATAAATTCTATCTACGTTATATGTAGGCCAATTTTAATATTACATTCGAAAATATCAAGTTGAAGTGACTTATGTACAAAGTTAGCATTGAGAGAAAAACATTAAATTTTGAAGCTATAATGAGTGAAATAAAGGAATAAAATGAGACAACATACAACTGGTTGATGGAGATTGGTCTAAAAAAGTGGACACATTTACATGATGGCAGGCATCGATATAGTTGTATGATAATAAAATTGTCGGAATCCTTGAACAATGTTTTGAAAAAGACATGCGTATTACCAATTGATGTAATATTCATAAAGGTTATCGAATACTTTAATCAGCATTACTTAGAGGCCTTTCACTATAACAAACCATGTCCTCTTCAGATATGGAAGGCATTTCAAAGGGCTTCTAAAAAGTTTACAACTTACAGGGTTGTCTAGTACAATAAAATGGTAGGAATTTTTAGTGTAAGGTTCCCTGCTACATCTCGAGGGAAAGGTAATTATATCTATACTATTAAAATATCTTCATAAGACTGAAACTGTACAAAATGGAATATCATTAGATTGCCATGCATGCATATATTCGCAGTGTGTTGACACCGTGGTTGGCAACCTACTAATTTTATTTTGCTTATTTATTTCATGGAGAACATGTCGGCTTAAAGTTATGACTTCTATCCTGTCATCAACAAAAATTCACAGTGCGATACTAAATTTTCATTGGAGGCCTAAACACCGGCACTGAAAGGTAACAAACCCGAAAAAATGCATACTGCGTGTTTTTTAAATGAGATGGATTATTGAAATGAATGGTCCTCTCTAAAATGCGAAAATTGTTATTAAGCGGGATATGACAGGAAGAATTGTAATAATAGTCGCTACAAACCTAGACAGTAATTGTATTATAAAATGCACTTGTACTCAAAATGTTTGATTAATAACAAATAATTCATTTCACAATGACTTTGGTTCAATTTATGATTCATTTTCATCTTTAACCAAAGCTAAATAGAATATCTTTGAATTCGGTAAACTAAAAAAGCATCATTTAGTAACACACAAATATTATTTATTTATTTATTTTGCTAGATAAAGAGTTAGCCATATATTTCAGAAGAAGTAGAAGAGGAAGTAACCGTCTCCTCAGACACTACAGGACCCGATTGAAGGATCGAAAAGGTTTCTCCATGATTACATAAAACGGCAGGGGGAATGAGGGATGGAGATATATAACCAAAATAATTGTGAAATTTTGCCTATTTAGCAATTTTATGAGCATATATATTCCCAGACCTAGGGATATAAATATACTTCCAAAAATTTCTTTCACTAAGTATAGACTTCACAGTATCTGTTGATCTTTTACCAAACTATTCCTTTGTTAAGTGAACGCCAGCTATTACCCTTATGACATTGAGAGAGTCACCTTAAAAAATGACTTTAGAGATGTCGGCCACATCTACGATCAATGCAGCATTATGGGCAGAAAGAGCTTTAGCAGCAAAAGCATCACCAGCAAATTCTTTCCCAATCCAAACCCAAAGAAGTTGACCTAAATGATCCCTAAAGACACAGGCAGAAATCGCAATCCCATCTTGAAAAGCAGTGTTAAAATTGACTTTGATATAGGGAAATGGAGGAGCTTGCCAAGACCGGGGAAAATATAAAGTTTTCCTCCTCCAATGTCGACTAAGACCAGCATCCCAATAGATATTAGCCGTTCTAGTGATATAAGTAGAGATCATAGTCCACTATTGAGAATCCTCTCCTTAACGCAATTGATTTCTATATTTCCAAACTTGTTCCATCAACACCACAACATAGTTTAGAAACTTTCTCGTAGTCTCACTTGGGAAAGGGAAAGAATTTTTCGAATTTAGTAGTTTCTTAACCCAGTCTTCCACTTTCTAGGTTGAAAAATTGTTTACTCGAAATTGCCATTTAGAATGCCACCATAAACACTTTGAAAAGGGATAGAGTAGAAAAAGATGCTCCAAACTTTCTGTAGAAGACTGACATATATGACAGGATTGGTCTATCAAATCTATAACTCAGGCCAATCTTGACTTGGTAGGAAGTAAATGAGAAACCACACGCCATAAGAAATGCTTGTGTCGATTATGTAGACCAAAAGACCACAGATCTTTCCACATTGTGTAGGGGAAAGGAGTTGATGATAAAGATGTGACGTAGGAGAAGGAGGTGTTAGGATTATGCCTCAACTGATGAATAATTCTGTAAGTAGACTTAACAGAAAATCTCCCTGACTTGGAGGGAGCCCACACCAGCAAGTTGGGTTCCCCAATTTAGGGAATATAAATTTTCATGATTTCCCGAGTAATAGATAGTGGAAACAGATTAGAAATAAGGTCATAGTCCCATCTATGTTGATTCGAAATCATGAGATCTCGAACAACGCTCAGATTTTGTTGAGCTATCGAAACCGAGGGAAGACGAGGACTAGAAAGGCCTGAGATCTATGGATCTTCCCAAATATTAACCAACGAATCATGACCAATACGATAACATATTCCTGCCTCCAATACCTCGTTAATTTTCCAGATACCTTTCCAAATCTAAGAGGACTCACTAGGACATCGTTCCATATCCAGGAATCATCTCCCGCGAAAGTATTTAGATCAGATTAGATTGATCCAAGGAGGATGAAGTTCAGTGTATAGTTGCCAGGAAAGTTTTGAGAGTAAAGCCAAATTATTATCCAACGTTTTCTAAAATCCCAGACCACCATTGTTTTTAGGGGCACAAATGTTATCCCAAGCTTTGAGGTATAAGTGTTAGCCTGAGTCCTCTTTATAGCCCCACCAAAAGTCCCGCATTATAGCATCTAATTTGTTACAGATGGAAGTTAGGAGAAGAAAACATTGCATAACATGGATGGGAAATGCTTGAGCAACATTCTTAATTAACATAGAATGACCAGCCTCTAATAGAGTTTTAAATTTTCAACCACTGATTTTTTGTCGGAGTCTTTCCACCAGACCTTCAAATGCCACAGCCTTTGAAGATTTCTTACAGAATGGAGCTCCCAATTAAGTACTATTATGATCACATTCGGACATGTGAATAATAGAGCGTATAGAAAATTTCAGCGAGGGCTCCACATTCCTACTAAAGTGAATTGCAGATTTAGCAAAATTAATAGATAAACCAGACCATCTGTAATAAGTATCCAACAGCTCTTGTACCACCTATGCCTCGGTTACAGAAGCTCTATAAAAAAGGATCAAATCATTTGCATACATAAGATGGGAAATATAAGGGCATTTACGTCCAATTTTTACACCATGGAAAAAGTTGTTGGACTCAGCAGTAGTAAGCATCCTAGATAGCAAGTCAAAGTACAATACAAACAATGATGGAGATAACGGATCCCCTTGTCGGAGACCTCTGAAACTTTGAAAGAAACCAAAAGGAGAACCATTAATCAGTACTGAAAAGGAAATAGAAGATACACACTCGAAAATAAGGTTGGTAAATCCATTTTTAAAGCCATGACATTGGAGAATTCGGATAAGGAAAGTCCATTCCACTTTATCATAGGCATTCTCCATATCAATCTTAAGAGCCATGAGACCCAATCTTCCTCTCTTCATGTTTAAATGGTGCATTATCTCATGACACATAATCATATTATCGCTCATACCATGATAAAAAATAAAAGCACCTTGGGAAGGGGCAATAATACTGTCCAACAAAGGTTTTATACGATCCGTCAAAATTTTAGAGATAACCTTATAAATGACATTACACAGAGCAATGGGCTGGAAATGGTCAACTCTGTAAGGTGCATCCCTTTTCGAGATAAGACAAATTGAAGTATGATTTATAGACTTTAACATTTTTCCATGAATGAAAAAATACTAAACTGCAGCAACTACCCTTGCTTCAACAATATAGCAGTAGGTTTTGAAGAAACAAGGACTCATACCATTAGGACCAGGACTTTTTCCAGCCTGCATATCAAAAACTGTTTGGCGAATAAACTCAGTAGAAGGAATAGAACACAGTACCTCATTTTGCACAGTTGTGATAGTTGGAGAAATGAGATTGTTGAGGTCAGAGGGGAACTGAGGGGTAGTGGAAGAGAATAGATTACAATAGTATTGTTCAAAAGCTTGACCAATACCATCCCAATTTGTCCGCCATTCATCATCCCCGATAAGTAGAGAATCAATGTGGTTATGTCTTCTATGTACAATAGTTGAAAGATGAAAGAAGCGAGTATTAGCATTACCATCTTCCAATTAGGACATCTTTGTTTTGTTCCACCATAGTAGTTGTTCTCTTTTCAGTTGCTCATCCAAGGCTATTTGTAAAGACTGTTCATTTTCCAAGATAAGAGAGGATTGGGGAAGAGACTGAAGGTTATCAATCTCCCTATGGAGTTCAAATATTTTCTGCTGGATAACACCAAAGACTGATTTATGCCAAGATTTAAGAGCATGTTTAGCATTTTTAATACTAGAAACTAGGGCCAAAAGAGGTGACCCTAGAACAGAAATTAACCATGCTGACAAAACAATATCATGAGAAGAATTATCACGTGTCCACATAGTCTCAAAATGAAAAGATTTAAGTAACCGTTCAGATGGAGAAAAAGTATAAAAATGAGAGCTTTATGGTCTGAGGAAAGAGCAGTAAGATGGGAGACCGATGCCCGGGGAAATAGAATACGCCAAGCTTCATTTACAAGACCCCTATCCAAACGAACCTGGCTGTTCGCTTTTTCGGATCTTTTATTATTCTAAGTAAATGGAAATCCAGTAAATCCCAAATCAATTAGCCCAATAGTATCCACAAAAGAACAGAAATCCCTAGATGCAGGAGAACAAAATGGGCATCCATCCTATTTTTCAGTAGCAAGCATTATACTATTGAAGTCTCCCAAGATCAACCAAGGTTCAGAAAATCCCCTACCAATATCTGAAAGATCCTTCCAAAATCATTGTTTTTGATAATAGATACAAGGACCAAAAATACCAGTAAATTACCAAGGAGAGCCAAGTTGAGTAGAAAATATCAGGCAAGTGATCAAAGTATTGTTGGAAGCTATAATTTGTAGATCCATATTTGGTCGCCAACACATTGCTAGACCACCCACATAACCAATAGCAAGAATAAAATGAAACTTCAGAAATCCAACCGCAATCACAATCTATGAAATTCTTTCAAATGAGGAAATTTTTATTTCAGATAAAATTAAAATATCAGGCCTATGTGAGTTAACAAATACTCGCAGGGCTTTTACTGCCTTAGACTGAGAAAGTCCTCGGCAGTTCCAAGCAAAGACTAACATGGGGACTGTGGCGGCCTGGATTGGCTCGCCTCCTCAGCCTCAGTAGAGAGATCAATAGTAGAAAAAGGTACCCCCTTATCATTTTGTCGCTGAAGAGTCGAGCCGACCAATCCCTTACGTGCAAGACGTTTAACATGAATAAAATCTCATTCGGATAAGAATTACATTCTCTTTTAACTCCGGTGGAGTTTGATCCAGGTTAGCTGAATATGGAATAGTCGAAGAGGATGAAGTCTGTGTAATATGAGATGTTAGTTGAAGATGGGAGAAGAAGGAGACCATACCAAGCTTATCTGGACTAAGGTGTTCTGAGATGCATGCTGATGGAAACTCCTGATAAGGACCTGAAATTGATATGCTACTAACAGGAGGGGTCTGTTTATTTATTTATTTATTTTTTTTTGGGATGGGTAGACTGGAAGATGAAGGTCTTTTACCCAACTGTGCTAATGTATAACTATGTTTGAGAGGCCGAGGGAGATTCGAAAACCCTGATATTTTACATTTAGTACTCAAAGGCATGCATGAAGCCTAACTGATAATTGGCAATGAAACATTACGATCAATATTAGATGAGAGATGAACTTCCATTGTGTCAGAAGTTGAAATCAGTTCGGGCATAGGGACTTCGGTCAATGGAACTGGAATCAGTGGGGAGGTAGTGGACAATGTAGTGGTTGGAGATGAAATCATGGTTGTGGGTGTAGGTATGGGAATTGGCCAGGCATTTGTAGTTATGCAAGAAACACTTTCGTGTGCAGATGCCACAGTAGATATTCCTGAATTCGTTAAGCTGGAAAAAGCCATAGAATAAGCCATAGAAGAAGGAGTTAAAGTGGAGGATGAAGTTGTGGGAGCAGGTTCCGAAAAAACCATCGAAAAAGCCATAGAAGAAGAAGTTAAAGTGGAGGATGTAGTTGTGGGAGCAGGTTCTGAAATCAAAGAAGAAAATGGAAGAGTAGGTAAGGATATGGCCAAAGTGTTTACTGAGGACAGACAAGGATATATGGGAGCAGGTTCCACTGGTGTAGACAATTTAGGTGAATTCGTGATGGGAACCGAGGCCTTACTAGACAGTGGACCAACATCTGACCGAGCATCATTCTGATTGTTCTCAGATGTACGCCGACGAGTTGAAGCTGAACCAATTTCAAAAAAGTGGACTGAAAACTATGCTATGCTCCGAGAAGAATAGGGGCTCACTACTCTCATCCAGTGGCCAAATGCCCGACGTGGATCAAGGGGGCCAAAGGGGACATTTGATACATGTTGACACTCTCCTTCTTCATGTCCAAATCTTCCACAAGAGTAGCAAAAATCTGCAAGTCGTTCAAATTTGAATGAAATCCAAGCTAGTGAATCATTTTCCTGTGGCAGGAAAAAACCAGACGATAATGGAGAGCTAACAAATATTTCTACTTGGATTCGGAGAAAACGTTGGGGAAGTCCACTAGAACAATGAGCTTTATTAGATGCTAGGAAACGACCAATGAAGTTGCCAATGATCTGAGCATTTTCAGGAGTCATCTGATTCAGAGGAAGTTTATGAACTTGTACCTAGAAATGAACTGAGTTAAATTCTAATTCCTCAAATGAAATGTGAGATGGCCATTCTCTTAATATAATGACACCTTTTAGATTCCAAGGACTTGATGAGTAGATGAGATTTTTATCGGCATTGGAAGCAAAGGAACAGAGGAACGTGTTAACATCAAGGAAGGAGAAGACAAGAGGTTCTCTCAGCTTCCAAGCTACCTCTAATATTGCCCGAACCGTCCGTAGATCATATCTCTTGTTGGATAGAATCTTGAGGGCCAGAGCAGAAACCAAAGGAGGAGATACATTCAGATTGTTTGGGGAAAGGAAGGGGGTGCCAGTAGGATCAGTATTCTTAGCTTCTGTAGATTGCATGGTAGAAAGAAAACTAAGGCTGTGTGAAAATGTTTGAAACAGGTTTAGGTGTACAAGATGTGTCAAAGGAGTTAACAGCAGCATAAGTAGTTCTACTGTATAGAATCAACAGAGATGTTCTAAGAAGAACAAGGAAGAAGTTCTACTCGGAGGAGAGAACAAGACGGAAATGTACCTATGGATGCCGGTTGGTGGCTGCAGCCACACGTATGCCACCAACTCTGCACACAAACATTATAATCGACGGAATGTTCTTCACTTAATTTTCATTGAAAGAAATTTGATAAATTCTTGCAACATTAATCAGTTTGCTACTTCTAAAGTGACTTCCAACTGCAAGAGTGGTTTAGATAAGGACAAATATTGGTCATATTTGGTCAATGCGTCTTATAGTAGGATGCATTGTTATAAAGTATTATATGTAAGAAGCATTTAATTTATGCGTCTTATATTTATTAAAAATTAAAATAACGATTAAAATTTATGACACATTTATATTACGCGTCATAGAAATAAGTATTTGTTGAATGTATTCTTATTTTGATATGACAAATTATTGAAATACGTCAAGGTGATTTGAAAAAAACCTCCAGTTGCTGAGCTAATTGATGCATATGAGGCCATTCTTATCGAAAAGACAACTCTCCGATACTCTTATCTGCTCATCTCAACCGTTAATTTTTGTTGGCACTTTTTTTTTTTTTTTTTGCGCTGGATGATTTTTGCAGCGCCTTGGCAAATTTTGTGCTCATCTCTTTTGCATTTATTCAAATTTAATATACATTTCATTAACTTATTAATCTAATCTTTCTAAGATGACCAAAATGATAAGATGGTCATTTGAAGAAAAAAACGTTTCAGAACAAGAAAAATAATTCTTGTAATATCATCATTTTTTTTTAAATAAACTCAATCCACATAAACTTGAAATAGAGGAACTACAAACTACTATGCAATTTTTTTTACAAGTTTTACGGAATAACTCTTCTTTAAAAAAAAAGGTAAAAATTACATAATGGTTGCGTTCATAAAATTTCTTTAAAAAAATGAAATTTGATTTAATATTTGGTGATTATGTTAGAAGTTCTTTAAAGTAAGATTTGAAATGAACAAAAAATATACTCCCTCCATTTCCAATTAAGAAATGTTTTAATTTTTTTTTACCAAAATTTTCTTTTACTTTAAAATATTAAGAATGTATTTATATCTTATCATATTAATAATAGTACTTAACTAAACTACTACATTAATTATTTTTTTTTAATTTGTGAAGAAGGAATGACATAATTCTTTTACTCTGTAGTTCAGATTATTATAATTTCTTAATCTTTGAAAAAAAAAACCCTTAAAGGACACATTTGTTTAGGAACAGAAAGAATATTTCCTTAATTTAACAATATAAAACAAAATTATAATGGAAAATGTATAACGATAAAGTAGGTATACCTAAGGATGGAAATTGCCTCATTTAAACTGGAGACGGTTTGATTGGGATGAGAATTCCCCAATTTAAGCGGAGACAAAATTAGAGGCGGGTTTAATTCCTCGGTCCGCCAAGCAGGGGCTGACCAAAGACGGGATTGCATGATCTCTAGTCTCGCTTCACATATAAATGTATATTATATACGTATTATATATATTACATTATATATATAAATTATATATGTATATATAGGTAGATTGTATATGTATTTATGTAATATAAGTAAATTATATATATTATATTTATTATACATATATATGTATATATAAGTAGATAATATATGTATATATGTATATATATACATACTATATAGATTATAGGTATATATGTGTGTGTAAGGTTAACATTAGATTCTATCTTATAATATTAAGTTATTACAAGTAATTTATCCTATAATGTTAATTATTATAAATCAATATAACTAAGTATTATCAAAACATTTTAAAGCTAATTTGAAATAAATATGTGGGTATGAATAAAAATATTACATAGCGCAAGATGTTTAGTTAATTATATCCACCATGATATTAAAAAAAAAAAATCAATTCTTATATACTATCCACCTAAATAACTCATAATTGAATATAACTCATGCATTATTTTTATTTTATTTATTAATAATATTTTCTTATCATTCTGGTTTATTTTCTTTATTATGAGAAGTAAATATTTTAATTATTAGAATAGTCTATAATATTATTTGAACTAATAATAATTAATAAAGATTTGTTATGAATTATTGGAATCTCCATTAATTAGTGGAGGCTCCACTAATTATGGATTTATGTGAATTATTAGAAGATTTTTATGGATGTCCACCATTTAGTGGAGACACCATTAATTGAGATTAGTTGAAGATGATGTATGCCATGATGTATTCCACTAATTAGAGCTCTATAAATAGAGCTATTCTCTAAGCTTGTAATACACCATCATTTTGTGAAAGAAAGATTAGTGAAAGAATTGTGAGAGAAAGAAAGAGAGAGGTTTGAAGAGAAATTTTTGTGCAAAGAATAGTTAGAATTTTCTTAGTGTGTAGTGTGTAAATTTTATTCTAACACTACCCTAATTTTATAACAAGATTCATATTATTGTTAAGATTATTATAAAGTATAATAATTGACTGATAATATAATTATTTTAATAAAACAAAATTTTTAACCAAAAAAATTTAGTAAGATTTCACTTGATAGTAAGACAAGAAGGAGATGAAAACACTAATACTAATATGCTAGTTGAAGGTTCTACCTGATAATGCACTTTGCCAGCTGGCCTGCCAGATTGTGAGCAAAGCACCAGATTGATCAAGATATGGGATGCTGCAACCATTACGATTTTTTATTATTATTATTTTTTGCCGTTAATGGAAGGCCGAAGCCATTTTTTTATTTCTATAAGAGGAAAAATTACAGCAATTATCCAGGATCAAAATTAACAGGAAAAGAAGAACGAATAGATGGGACATAGTCGCTATCGAAGATACACAAGACGTTCAGCGATCTGGGGAGATTCGAAAAGAAAGAAAACCTCACAGGAGAATCCAAAGTGCACGCCAGATTATTCAAGAAATCAGCTGCCTAGTGTGGCTTCACAAGTTTTCCTTTATTCTTTTGAGCTTGAGAAGGGCATGTTTTATGCTTATGGCTTCACAAGTTTGTCCTTATGCTTTTGAGCTTGTGAAGGGCATCTTTTATGCTTATGCGTTTCTCAGGAGAATCTGTAGCACAGTATAGACCGACATCGATGATTTGAATCAGGCAATCACCTTTACTTTCTGAGTTATTAAATTCACCTTCCCAGAAAAGGTCATTCTTCAGTATCTCCGGGTCCAGCAGCTCCTCCATGTTGGTGGGAAAGTTCATCTGCACCCATTTCTTTAAGCTCAACCCTCCTACGAAACTCTCATGTCTTGGACTCTTCCCAGTAAAGAGTTCCAGCAGTAGAATTCCAAAACTATATACATCTCCAGTTGTGGACGGTTTTGTTCCCATGCCATATTCTGTAATACATTGAAGTCAAATGAGGAAGTACGTTATGCTGAGAGGAAACCATAAGAATGGTCTTTCAGAGTATATGAAAGATATTTTTCAATCCACAGAAAAGAAGTTGAGAAATTGGAAGAAAATGACCTGGAGGTATGTAGCCTATGGAACCTTTCAGAGTACGGGTAGAGCTTGTGGAAGGGCGGGAATCATTAGTCTTCATCAAGAACCTGGCAAGGCCAAAATCTCCAACCTTTGCGGTCATGTCTGAGTCCATAAGAACATTGCCAGGCTTTAGATCACAGTGCACTATTGGAGATTCACCTTCGTTGTGCAGGTAATTAACGGCACAGGCAATATCTATTGCAATGTTCAACCTATCCAAAATGTTCAGCCCGTCTCCATTGGTAGTTCTTTTCTTTGTTATCCAATCATTCAAGCTCCCATTGGTCATAAATTCGTAAATTAGAGCCAGAAATTCGTAATTCCTGAAATCTATGCTGGAACAAGTGGTGATAAGTTTAATTAGATTCCTGTGTCTCACATGCTTCAGAGTACTACATTCTGCTAGAAAGCTCTTCCAGGATCCCGTTGTCTCAGTATCAAGGACCTTAACAGCAATGGCCTTCCCCTCTCCTAGAAGTCCTTTATAAACAGATCCAAAACTCCCAGTCCCCATAAGATTTTCTTCGTTGAAATTATTGGTAGCATGGCGGAGTTCATCATAAGAGATCATCTGATGTTGTCCCTTAAAACTTTCAGGCGTTGCCTTGATTTTTGCTCTGCCTTTTCTGGTGTGATATAGCACAGCAATTGCGGCAAATACAGATAATATTGCAACAATTGCTGTAATGGTCACTGCAATGACTACTCTCTTCTTATCAGAATGGCTACTCTCACATGTTGATTGCAAGCAGAGGTCTTGGTTGCCTGCCAAATGAACTCTAGAGGGTTGTGCAAAGATCCCACCAGTGGGTACGTTTCCCTCCAGGTTGTTGAAAGAGAGGTTCAACTGTTTAAGAGCCTGCAGCTTCTCAAGATCGAAAGGAACTCCACCAGACAGTTCATTTGAGGAAAGGTCTAGAATTTCCAAACCTTTCATGGATCCTAAAGTAGATGGAATTTGGCCTGAAAGCATGTTTTTGGCAAGGAACAAATTCACCAAACTCCTACAGTTCCCAATTGACTTGGGGATGCCACCTGACAGCTGGTTGTAGGATATGTCAACAGTAACGACATTTTCCAGCAGCCCAACATCCTCTGGCAGAGAACCGGAGAGAGAGTTTTGTGAAAGATTAATAAAAAGGCTTAAACTAGAGAGATGGAAGATTTCTTTTGGAATGTTGCCATCAAGCTTATTCTTGGATAAGTCCATAGAAAGAAGATTTTGGAAGTTCCCAAGAGCAGTAGGTATGTTTCCCAACAATTCATTTGCTGAGATGTCCATATTGTTTAACTTATGGAGATTGCCTAGAGAACTTGGGATTTTTCCAGACAAACGATTTCCTGCTAGTCCTAGTACTTGCAGTTCTTTCAACTGGCCTATTTCAGGGGGGATTTCTCCAGAAAGGGTATTGTAACTCATATTTAGCAGCTGTAGGCCACTAATCTGGCCAATTGATGGGGGTATACTCCCATAAATACGGTTTCCACCCAAGTAAAATTTCTTGAGAACCTTAGAAAGATTGCCTATGGACTCTGGAATTTTACCCTCTAAGAGATTGCAATCAACTGCAAGAAAACTCAGACGAGTACTGTTTTGCAGCGACTCCAGAAAACTAAGACTGTTATAAAATTAGGGTAGTGTTAGAATAAAATCTACACACTACACACTAAGAAAATTCTAACTATTCTTTGTACAAGAATTTCTCTTCAAACTTCTCTCTTTCTTTCTCTCACAATTCTTTCTCTAACCTTTCTTTCACTAATCTTTCTTTTACAAAATGATGGTGTATTACAAGCTTAGAGAATAGCTCTATTTATAGAGCTCTAATTAGTGAAATACATCATGGCATACATCATCTTCAACTAATCTCAATTAATGGTGTCTCCACTAAATGGTGGACATCCATAAAAATCTTCTAATAATTCATATAAATCCATAATTAGTGGAGCCTCCACTAATTAATGGAGATTCCAATAATTCATAACAAAGACCATTTTCTCCTGAGCTGACAATCCTATTTTTACCAATGTTATACATTTCCAGGTCAGGGAGATTTCCTAGTCCAGGAGGAACAGAACCATGCAAAAGATTATCTGCCATACGAATGATTCTTATCCTGGTTAAGTTATGCAAGGACCCGGGAATTCTACCAGTAAATTTGTTGATGCAAAAGTTGAAGAGTAAAAGATTTGGCAGTGTTATTCCAACATCGTAGGGTAGTTCACCCCACAAAGTATTGGAAGCTAAAGCCAAAGAAACCAGTGAAGACATGTTGTATATTGGCGGAGGAACTGTACCGGTGAGATTGTTAATTGTGAGATCAAGGTGCTTCAAATTTCGCAGACGGGCCAAGTCAAAAGGTATCGGGCCACCTAGCGCATTTGTACCTAAATTTAAAGTGTTGAGAGATGAGATGTTTGCTATTGAAGATGGAATTGCTCCTGAAAGATGGTTGCGCGCCAAGTTTAAAACTTGAAGCTGTTTGAGTTGGCTGATATCTTCAGGAATTCTACCTGATATCTCATTTTTCACCAAGTCCAGGATTCTGAGCTCTTTGCATCGGCTTATGTTACTTGGTATAACTCCACGTATGCTGTTGAAGCTCGCATTGAGAACTCTGAGACGAAAAAGATTGCTCAGCTGCTCAGGAAGTTCTCCGGTAAATTGGTTATTCTGCAGCTGAAGCGATCTAAGAAATGATAGATTTCCGATGTGAGGACTAATGGAACCTCTTAGTTGGAGGCCTGAAAGATCAACCCCTACCACTATTTGGCCAAATTTATTGCAGAAAACGCCAGTCCAATTGCAAGGGGATGATGAGGAGTCTCGATCCCAAGTAGACAATGCGTTGGATGATGGTTCTGTGTATATCTGAGACTTGAAAGCGATCAGAACCTCCTTGTCAGTGAGAATGCTGAGAGTGGATGACCCTGCAGCAGTTGATACGAGTACTTTAGAAGAGAATAGAACAACGATGAGTAAGAGGGCAAATTGATGCATAACAACGTTAGCCAAACTCATTTTCAAAAGTTTGGTGTTTTTCATGGGGAAGGCTGTGGAATGCGTGGAAATTTAGCATAGGAAGCCAAGTATTTATAGGCCGCAGTATGTAATATTCAAACAACGTTAACGCGTAGATTGCACTCAAATCAAGCTCCCACAACTTGATATTAATCTTGTTTGTATTCAAATTGTTTTAAAAATATTAAATATATAAAGTATTTTATATAGATATTATTATAATGTATGCATTAAAAACAATAGTATTAATTAATCAATATAAATATAATTAATTTTCAATTTGAATACTTAAATATTTGTATTTGACTCAATTCCAAAATTGAGCTTAATAATAATACTCGAATTTAAAGTCAATCTAAAAATATCAAATTCAAGATAAGTGTGAACATCTTGATAGAGGCTTGACTTATGTGCAGTACTAGATGAGGAAATTCTTATATGTACTGTAGACTCGTAGATCATATACATTAAAAAATTGTACCGTATAATTTTTATTACATAAAATATAACCCTCAAATACATATGGTTCATATAGATCGAGTCTATATTAGAATTTTCATTCTAGATGTACCCCCATTCCCTAAGAAAAATCTGAAAAATTCTTGTATGGACCGTAAACCTGCAGATCTAATGCATTGAGTGAATTGTAACGTACAATTTTTATTGTATGAAATATAGTTTTTTAATATATGTGGTCTATGGAAACTAAGTCCATATTAGAATTTTCAAAAAAAATTTAAGGTTCGCTCTTGCCAAAGCAAAGTTTGCTTAATGACATATTTAACCTTTTTGTTCAATTCAAATATATTATTAAAATATTTTATATCCCACTTTCTTAATTTTTTTCATCTTTCTTCCCCTCTATTTTTCTATTCACCTAAATCGATTCTTTAATTAATTCCCCTGTGAAGACACTACAGACCGTTAACGGTGTTAGGGGGTGGAATTCTTAACTGCATATAGAACACGTGCATCAAATATTTTAAATAATTATATTATATGTAACGTAAATTATATAATAAATATTACGTATAATTTTATCTATATATAATATAAATATTAAGTATACGATACACGTGTATTGAATGCACCAAAGAATTTCCCAAAGTAAGGTACGAATTCTACAAATAGTTTTTGTTAGATACTCGATATTGCATTTGCAGCCACTCTTTTGCATGAGGATGGAACCAACTGTTCTTACATAACCCAAAACAAAACAAAAAAAAAAATTATCATTTGGAAAATTTGAAATATATTGAAGACTTTTTTAATGAGAGAATTCTTTTTTTAAAAAATAGGTTACAATAGATTAATAATTTATTTTTTTTAATTCAAATAAATCGTTCAAAAAATAAGTTAATTTAGTGTAGGGTGTGATTCCCTTTCACAAAGGGCCTTCAGAAACTATAGTTAGAAAAGAATAGGCATTTCAAACAATCTCCAAAAACTAACAAAATCGAATAATAGCTACAAAAAGACTATAGCTACAATTACTGCATTAACTCAGCTCGGTACGACCTTGACTCTATTTCCTTGACAGCAAATAGCGGCCGTTCTAAGTTCTAACTCCTTTAAGCAAGGGAATTGCTTCTTCTATATCAATCATTCTCACGAGAGTTTATTTTTTAATTTTCGTATATACATTTGCCTTGAACAGAATTGGCTAATCGAAATCATTGAGCCAACCAAGTGAGTTGGCAGATCTTCGATTTAGTTTAGGAAATGGATAGTCAATTTGAGGACGAGAGCTTATTCTTTGACTTTGAACCGCCGCCCAACGACCCAGAAAAGAAAAGAAAAACCACAAAAAAGATACATATGAAGAGACATTGTTGTCACAAAAAAGACAATTTATATAAAATGAGAAACGAGAAGATGAAGAAAGCACTAATGCATGTAAGAGACCCCATCTTTGATTCGTTTTTGAGACAATAATGCACCCCAAAAAAAAAAAAATCCATGGAATTTCTTCATTCCAAAGTGTCCATAATAAAGAGAGGAGAGAGAAGATTAGAAAAGAGAGGAAAGATTCCATAGGAGAGAAGGGAGAGGAGAGAGAAAGATAAGATAAAATTAAAAAAAATAGGATATGAAATATTTTAAATATATATTTGAGTTGGTCAAAAAAGTTAAATATGTCATTTGAATAAAAATTATTTTGATAAGAGGGAAATTGCTCTGGCAATATTGCGAGCCAAAATCTAATCCGAAGACAAATTTACAAAATTTTATACTTTAATTTATAACAATAAAATAAATATAAGCGTAATATGAGATTTTGTATAGATTTAAATAAAGACATGACATTTGAAGAAAATATTACGTTGGATTATATATAGAATGGTTGGCCATATTGTTAGAGCAATTTCTCTCCTGTCAAAATAAATTTTGCTCAAATGATATATTCTCTTCGTCCCTATTTATCTCTCGCAATTAACTATTTTATACCGTTTAATAAAAATTAATTAATTTTTTAAATTCATACAATTTTATTTATACATTCTAAAAGTATCTTTAGATTTAATATTCTTCATAACCGTTTTCCTATTTTTTTTCTCAATTCTCTCTAAAATTATTACATTTTTATTTTTTAAAATTATTTAATACTACAAGGGTATAGCAGTAAAATTAACATTAATGGTACCTAAAATTTTTTAATGTAATAAATAAAAAAAGACACTAAAATTTTTTAATTATGACCGACGAAGAGAGTATTTAACATTTTGGTCAACTCAAATATATTCTCAAAATATCTCTCCACCTTCTTAATTCATCTCATCTTTCTCTCTCCTTTCTTACGAATCTTTCCTTTCTCTTCTAATCTTCTCTCTCCTTGTGGGCACTTTTAGAATGAAGATGGATTTTTTGTGCATTATAGTCTAAAAAACAAATCAAAGATGAGGTCTCTCACATGCATTAATGCTTTCTTTGTCTTTCTCCTTTCTCATTTTATGCAAGTAGTCTTTTTTTGTGACAACTATGTCTCCGCATGTGTATCTTTTTTTGTATTTTGTTTTTTGTTCAAGTCAAAGAATAAGCTTTCGTTATTAAATTGATTCTACATTACCTAAACTAAATTGAAGATCTGACAACTCACTTGTATAATGAGAATTTGCTCAATGATTTTGATGAGCCAATAATTATATTCAAGCCAAACGTATAAACTAGAAACATTGATCTATTGTAACCTTTTAAAAAAGAATTATTTCATTAAAAAACTACATTTCAAGTTTCCCAAAAGAATTTTTTTTTTTCTTTTTGGGTTAAGTTAGAACAGTTGGTTCCCCCCTCATGCAAAAAAACTGGTTGTAAATGCAATATCGAATACGTATCTAACAAAATCTATTTATAGAATTCGTTCCCCTATTAACACCATTAAAATGTCTCTACAACTATCACCTAAAAATTGAGATCATAGTGTCATTGCGGGGGAACTAATTCAAGAATCAATTTAGGTGAATAGAGAAAAGGAGGGAAAGAAAGGAGAGAGAACAGAGAGAAAAAAAAAGGGCATATAGGGTGCGCAAGTTGCGTACAGTAATTTGCACGAATATTTCACGACTCAAATAAAAAAAAGATGAAAATTCAACATTCGAAAAGGTAGCCGCGTATAAAATTTTTTTTAGTAGAACGACATCATTTTAATTATTCAAAATGACATCATTTTGATATTCATGTAATTGCGTAAAATGTTCATATAATCATATGAAATGTTTATATAATCGTATAAATGTGTTTAAATGACCCTGCAATTTAAGCGGCCTCGAATCCAAAAAAAGTAGGGGGAACCGTGAGAAGGGAGGGGAAGAGAGAAGAGAGCAGAAAGAGAGGAGATTGGGGAGAGAGGAAAAAGGAGAGAGGAGAGAGGAGAGAGAATATTAAGAGAGAGTAGAAAGAAAGATGAGATAAAATTAAAAAAATAAAATATGTCATATTTTGAAAATATATTTGAATTGACTAAAAAAAGTTAAATATGTTATTTGAACAAAATTTACTCTGACATGAAAGAAATTTCTATAGCAATATTGCCAGCCTATTTAGAATAGTTTTAAAATATTATATTTTTATTAGAATTTTAAGCATATTATTTAATTAATATTCTAGGGTTTGAATATGAAATATTGGGACTTTTATTAAAAATAATATAATTGAAATTTACCATTTAAATTGTATTTATATTTTTTTAATAGAAAATGGATAAATTGTTCAAAATGAAAGTAATTTGTAGTGAAGAAGTATTTCTCTCATACCAAATATATATATATATATATATATAATCATTTAAAATAAAATATAATAAAGACAATTTTAAGAATATTTTCTGCAAATCTTGGTTTATGCTCTTAAATTTAAAACTAGAGTATACGTGTAAAAAAAAAAAAAAAAATCTGGGTCAACAATCAAGAAACAATTGTCCCCCTATATTTGGAGTCCTAGCTTCAACATTGACCCTAAAATTACTAAAGAAAAATAAAGTAAATATATAGATGAACTACAAACACAAGGCATGTGTATGTGGGAAGAGATTCATTGTAGATTGAAATTTTAATTAAAAAATTCAATATAAATAATTTTTATTTATTTAAAATTGACATTTTCTCACAAAACACTATATTCTTTTTCCTTTATAACACATATTTTTTTTAAATTTTTATTTAATTCAAATAAATCATTCTTTTGTGTGACAACTATGTCTCTTCATATGTACCTTTTTTCTGGATTTTTTTTTTTTTGGTTGTTCAAGTTAAAGAATAAGCTTTCATTCTTAAGTTAATTTTACTTCAATTAAAAAAATTAATATAAATAATTTTTTTTTTCAAAATTTTTATTTATTTATAAATTGTCATATTTTCTTCTTTTAACTCTATATATTTTTAAAATTTTTATTTAATTCAAATAAATCATTCAAAAAAATAATAATAATAATCCAAGTACACTAATCTTCTAAAAATTTTCAATGACCAAGTCCATGTAGGGCTAAATTATTGGCACGTGTTGAACTCATAATTGAAGCAATTCGTAGGAACCCTGCTTTGGAGAAGAATTTCTACTCAAGTTTTTTTTTTTTTTTTCTAAGATTCAATTTTATATTTCAGAAGAAATAAAAGAGGAAGTGATCCGTTTCTCACTCAATACAGGACTTGATTGGGGAACCGAAGTAGTTCCCCCATGATCACATAAAATAGCCGGGGAAGGAGAGATGGAGTAAATAACCAAAATAATTGTGAAGTTTAGTCCATTTGGTAATTTCGCGCGCATATATATTCCCCAATCAGGGGACATAAACATACTTTCAATTATCTTTTTCTCTGAGTATAGACTTTATGGCATCTGTGAATCTTTTCCTAAGCCATTCCTCAGTCGAGTGAATATCAGTAATTGTCCTTATAACATTTAGAGAGTCGCCTTTCAAGATGACTTTAGATATGTCAGTCACATTGGCAATCAATGTAGCATTAAGAGCAGCAAGAGCTTCAGCAACAAAAACATCTCCAACAAAATCTTTCTCAATCCAAACCCAAAAAAATTGTCTTGTATAATCACAAAAAATGCAGGCAGAAATTGCAATTCCATCCAAGTCAAGTCAATAGAGAGAGGGGCAGTAATTGTAGTTTTACCGCATTAGTCCAAACTCCAAAGGCAACAACAATGCTCCTCATATTTGACATTTATATTTGTGGGACCAAAAACTTGAAACAATTCCACCAAGTAAAATCCTTTAAATGTCAAATTGTTTACTTTAAGATTAAGATTTTTCAACCTATTTATTATTATTATTATTTTGAATTTTTTGAACATCGAGAAACCATTTCATATTTTGTTTTTCTTCTTAGGAATATTTAGCCTTATAGTTCACAGCAATTGGGGAACCATAATTTGAAACAAGAAAAAGGAATATAGTGAGGCTTTGAGGTAGTCATCCTTTGAGGCCAAGCTATGAATAGTAATGACTTTTTTTGTTGGCTTATGGCTCATTTAATAAAATTAAATTTTAAATATTATAAATTAAAATTTTAAAATTAAAATTTGAGTATTAACTATTTTAGGTCGTGTCGGAAAGTTTTGCATGTAGTGTCTTGATTTTTTAGTTTTACCATTGAGAAGAAGGAACATCTTTCTCTTAATGTGAAGAATAAAAAAATTAAAGAAGGCATTAATTAAAAAAATTAGTGGCCTCTATTAATTATTTTAAAATTCCTTTTTAGGTTTTTAAAAGATGTTAAATTTAAAAAGCGGGTCTTGTCTTTAAAAAAGAGTTAATTAATGGACATCAAAAAGATTGTAGGCCTAAATATCTAATATATGGGCTTTTTACATAATTAATTAAGTTGTAAACAAATGAAAATTTTTAATTAAATTTTCATTTATTTTTTATACTATATAAGGCTTAACAAATTAAAAATTATATATATATATATATATATATATATATATATGTGTGTGTGTGTGTGTGTGTGTGTGTGTGTGTGTGTTTTCGGGGCCTCTTATACAAGTGGGGTCTTAGACGAGCTGCGAGCACCTAATTCGCCGAGGCCTTTACACGCCTCTAGATACTGCAACTAATTCCCTAGTTATATTGGGCTTCACCACTAGTGCATCCTTAACTCTTTTCAGCTTGTGAAGAGCTTCTTTCATGGTCAAGCGTTTCTCAGGACTATCAGAAGCACAGGATAGGCCAACTTCAATGATTTGAACAAGGCAATCGCTCTGAATTTCTGGCTTTATGCATTGACTGTTATTATTGAAAGGATCGCACTTGAGAACGAGTAGCTCCTCGTCCAGCACTTCCTCCATGTTGGTCTGAAAATTCATCTGAACCCACTTCTTAAGCTGAATTCTCCGCTGAAACTCTCATGCCTTGGGCTCCTCCCAGTAAAGAGTTCTAACAGCATAATGCCGAAACTGTATACATCTCCAGCAGGCGACGGTTTCATTCCTGCGCCATATTCTGCAATATATTCCAGGTATAATAAGAAAAAAGTACAAGCATCTTGATGGTAAATCCTAAAATGTACTCAAAGTATCATTCTTTAGCAATTTCCCTTGCTGACTTCTATATCTGGTACTTAGTGCAACTAGCATTAGATAACTTGAGGAAAATCTAGTTTTAAAGAGAAGGAAATAGGAAGAAAACTGACCTGGAGGTATGTAGCCTATGGAACCTTTCAAAGTATAGGTAGAGCATATGGGTTGATCACCATCTTCAGTCTTGATCAGCAACCTGGCAAGCCCGAAATCTCCAACCTTTGCAGTCATGTCGAAATCCAGAAGAACATTACTTGGTTTCAAATCACAGTGCACAATTGGTACCTCGCATTCGTTGTGCAGATAGTTTACTGCAGTGGCAACATCAATCGCCACATATAGTCTATCCAAAATATTGAGCCCCTCTCCAGCGGTGGTCCTCCTCTTTCCTGTTATCCAATCAGCCAGGCTCCCATTGCTCATGAACTCAAAAATTAAAGCAAGAAATTCAGCACTTCTGAAATCTACAATGGAGCAAGTGGTGATAAGTTTAATTAGATTCCGATGCCTGACGTGCTTCAGAGCCGTGCATTCTGATAGAAAGCTCTTCCAGGATCCAACTATCTCTGGATCAATTACTTTAATAGCTATCGCTTTCCCGTCACATGAACGCCCCATCTAAACAGATGCAAAACTACCAGTACCAATAAGATTTTGCTTATTAAAATTATTAGTAGCAAGGCGGAGTTCATCATAAGAAATCGTTGGATGTTGCCCTCCAAAAGATTCAGTTATTGCCTCCATCTTTACTTTTTCTTTTCGTTTTCCCCTTTTGTAGTGGAATAGCAAAGCAACCATGGGGCATACCACTAATATTGTAGCAAGGGATATTAAAGTGCAGAGTAAGATTACTTGCCTCCGAGCATTGCCATTCTTCCCACATGTCAATTTCCAGCAGAGGTTTTGGTTGCCTTCCAAATGAACTCTTGAGGGTTCTGCAAAAACCCCACCAGAGGGAACTTCTCCTTCCAGATTGTTAAAAGAGAGGTTCAGGAGCCGGAGTGCCTGCAACTCTTGAAGATCAAAGGGTACTGCACCAGAGAGTTGATTCGAAGAAAGATCAAGAATTTCCAGACCTCTTGCCTTTCCTAGAGCACATGGAATTTGTCCTGAAAGCATATTTTTGGAAAGTAGCAAATGCTCTAGGCTCTTGCAGTTCCGAATTGACATGGGAATGCTACCTGATAGATTATTGTCTGATATGTTTGTGAGCCCATGGTCCAGAGATTCTGCTAGGCCTTTCGTTTCTTTGTGTTAATTAGCAATGGGCTTACCCCTTATAGTTAGGGACTTAATTGATGGGGGAAATATTAGGAGAACTTGATAACAATTTTGTAACTCTCTAACTGATTAAACGTTCTGCCAGAACGTGATTCTGATATTCACATCGTTGTTCAACTGTCAGGAGAGAGGAGAAAGGCCAAGAGGAGGAGACAAAGGAAGGGGAAGAGCTCGAGGCTTCGAGTTTAGGTAATCCACGTTCCCCTTAAGCTTTTATTGAGGTTAATTGATGTCTAAGGTTCTTGATATTACTGTTCTGAATTGGGGGGAAATGGGGTGAATGATGTTCTGATGGGGATTGATTGGGATCGTAGGTATGGAAGAGGTTGGTGGTGATAAGGGTGATCTGTGAGTAGGATTCCGGGTAAGGATTCTGACTTAACTGTGTTGATTTTCAACTGATGGTTTGGCTTTATGATCGTCTGTTTTTTTCAATCTGAAAATTATGTTGGTATTCAATTGGATTGAGCATGGGAATAATTTGTTGTGATGTTGAGTTGTTTATGCTCAAGTAAGACTATATGATATGTACTTTATTGTTCTTGTTCTGTACTGAATTTCGGTTGCTGAAATTCTGTTCTGTTCTGTCATTTGTTTGGGGTTTGGTCTTAGTAGGGATGATCCCTTATGTTCTGTGTACTGGCCCTAGGCCTGGGGGGATACAATATCTTACTCAATTCTGTGTACTGGCCCTCCTCTTAACGGGATAAAATAGTTAGGAGACTGATATCAGTTAGCCAAAGCTTCTCCCCAAACATGTGTCATGAATTCTGGTTATGTTCAAATGATTTGAAAAGTTGGAAATGGTGTAGTGAACCGTTATGGAAAAATGGTAGGGTAATGGTTATGTTGTTCATTATTGGAGTGGTTGTGAATATTGAGCCTTATTCTGTTTCTTTGTGCATTTTGGCATCTGATTTGTTTTGGTTTTATGCCCTTTCTTTGGTCTCTGCTTTTCATGTATTGTGCTCTGTTTTTTTTTTTTGGTAGATTTAGTTTGAACAGGCGCCTGTTATTCAGTCCAACAGGCGTTGGTTGAAACAGACTCATTCCAAAAATTTTCTCGTGAAGAACCGGCGCCGGTTCTTCAGCTAAACAGGCGCCAGTTGGTCCTCAGAAAATCGACCCTTCCGTTTTTAGCTTCAACAGGAGCCGGTTGACATACCTAAACAGGCGCCAGCTCATCTCAGAATCAGACCCCTTCCGTTTTTGTTCCAATAGGCGCTGTTTACTCTTCCTGACGGGCGTCGGTTGACTTCCTAATTCTGAATCTCTTCAATTTGATCAAAGTTACCCCTGTTTGTTGTATTATTCCTTAGTGTGTGCTATAAGTGAGAAATATTTGAGCTTGAACCACAACCATATGTTACCCTAACTAAGTCAACACTGCTACCACTGTTTTAAAGTTTAATGATTTGCGAAACTATATCTATGTAACTTGTTCAATCCCGGTTAAGTCATGATTCTTACTGAGTTAGTGAGCTCACACCTTACTTATCATTTTAGGTTCTCAGTTGAACAAGGAAGAATTAGACGGGTGGTTCGAGGAGGACCTAGAGTGACTAATTTGACGAGTTCATGTAACATTCTCATTTATGGTCTACTTTATGACATTGGAGTTTTAGTACGTTTGGAGTTATTCCAAGAGATTAGTTAAATCGTTTTGCATTATAACAGAATAATTATAAGTTTTGGCAATTTCAGTTATGACAGTTGAGTCTATTTTTGGTAATGTCTGTTCCGATTCCGGGTTCGGTATTCCATTTTGGGATACTGCCATGTCATCTCCCGGGTCCGGGGTGTGACATTTAGTGGTATCAGAGACAGGTTATGACATCTCTAGGCTTTAAACTGTAAGTGAAAAATAAGTCTGAAATTTCTTAAGTTGTCATGTGAGGGGGTTGATGGTTTAAGTGATGCCTAGGTTTTGAGACTGTTGTTTATTGAGCTTTTGATTGTTTCTTTCTTGTTTGATTTCTTTAATTTAGTTCTTGGTTGATTACGATATTCGAGATGGCATGTGGAGCCAGGAGAACAACACAGGAAGGTGCAGGAGACAGTGACCGAGACAGGGTTGCCATCAGGGCACGAGGCCAGTCCAGTAGAGCAGCATAGGGCTCGGGTTCGTCAGCTACGGTATCTGCACTGCGACGGGCTAATGAGGTACCACTTGGGTTAGTCCGTTTACCTCCACCGCCACCGTATATGCCACCGCCGCCTGCCTCAGTATCACCACCAATTTCGATGCCGGCAGGAGTGCCTACCTTTATTCCTTTAGCTATGCCGGGACCTAGAGCACCGATAGATATGTCTGCAGCATGGGCTATGATGGCTCAGCTAATTCAGAGCCAACAATCTCTCCAACAGGAGCAGTTA
Source organism: Voacanga thouarsii (assembly GCA_026120185.1). NCBI lineage: Eukaryota > Viridiplantae > Streptophyta > Magnoliopsida > Gentianales > Apocynaceae > Voacanga > Voacanga thouarsii. The sequence goes on from JANUWF010001776.1 coordinate 265,551, forward strand.
CGGTTACAGGCAGCGCAGCAGAGCAGACAACAAAGGAATGACTCGGGGGCTCGGTCCTTATTCGAACGGATGAAGAGAATGAGGCTTCCGACATTTGATGGTATGGGTAAGCCAGATAGAGCTGAGGCATGGTTGGAGGAGCTAGAGCATTATTTTGAGACTTTGGAGGTGCCAGAGGAAGTCAAGCTTAAGGTGGTTGTTCCCTTCTTAGTGGGGGAAGTACTGAATTGGTGGAAATGAGTCAAGCCAATTTACTACCAAAGAGAGGAGCCCTTCACATGGGGGAAATTCAAGAAAATTTTCCTGAATTAGTATTTTCCAGACACATTCCGGATGGAGAAAGAGAATCAGTTCTACGAGCTTGTCCAGACAGAGCAGATGAGTGTCACTAACTACGCACTCGGGTTTAATGCTTTAGGGAAGTACATATCGGCGATCACAAAAATGCAGCTTCATGGACTAACGAGGTTCGTCCGGGGACTTCAGGCCAGGATTCGAGGAAGGTTATCTGGTAACCGGCCTACCGACTATCAGGATGCCTATCAGCGGAGTCGGGACATTAAGGCGGAGTTTCAAAGGACCGATGTTGAGAGGGACCGGAAGAGGCCTAGGTCCGTAGTCGATCGAGGGCGAGTGGTGGATCCGGATTTAGCCCGAGGCGAGTGTTGGGACCGGATTCGAGCGAGGCGAGTTTCGGACCGGGTTCTAGTCGAGGCGGGGGCCTAGATCAACACCTACGGGACAGCCGGATCCAATGAGGAGAGCTATGGCGAGGTCATCGGCACCGACGATGATCGAGAGGTCGCACCATGAGTGCCTCAAGTTCTACTGACGCCTCGATTCAACACGCCGTGGAATGCTTGCACCAACCGTGGCAGGAGACACCCGAGAGAGTGTAGGTGGGCATCGGGCGATTGCTTCCGGTGTGGGAAGCAAGGACATAAGGTATATCAGTGCCCAGAGCCAGTGCCGGGGTCAGCTCAAGCGAAGGTTAAGTCACAAAAGCCTAAGGCAAGAGAGCAAAAACAGAAACCCACTGCTCGGGATTTTGCCCTGACTCATGATGAGGCCGAGACAGCAGATAATGTGGTCACAGGTACGATTCTGGTTAACTCTGTGCCAGCTTATGTATTGTTTGACTGTGGTGCCTCACACTCGTTTGTATTCCGTAGATTTGCTAGAGCACTTAAAACCTCCCCAACCTTATTAGACAATGCTTATAGGGTGTCTGTCCCTAGTAGGAAGGTGTTGGTTTCTAATCTGTTGCATGGGGATTGTAAGGTAGAAATTGAGGGGGAGGAGTTGGGTGCTAATTTAATTCAGTTGAATATGGTGGACTTTGATGTCATCCTAGGTATAGATTGGTTAGCTAAGAATCATGCCTTAGTGGATTGTCGGGAGAAAATGGTCCAGTTTGCTTTGCCGGGTAAAGCAGTGTTTCACTTCTAGAACAGAAGAAGAGAGTCCAGTAGATGATCAATGCCAGTAATTTCAGCTATCAGAGCTTGCAAGAGTCTTCAGAAAGGCTGCGAAGCTTATTTGGCTTATGTGGTGGATACCAAGAAAGAGGAACCATGCATTGAGGATATAGAAGTGGTAAAGGAATTCAAGGATGTCTTCCCGGAGGATTTACCAAGCGTACCACCAGCCAGGGAGGTAGACTTTGAGATCAACCTTGTACCAGGAGCTGAGCCTATCTCTAAGGCTCCATACCGGATGGCGCCAACGGAGTTGAGAGAGTTGAAGACTCAATTACAGGAGTTACTGGACAAGAAGTTTATTCGCCCTAGTGTCTCTCCTTGGGGAGCGCCAATCTTGTTCGTTAAGAAGAAGGATGGTAGTATGAGAATGTGTATCGACTACCGGGAGCTGAACAAGATCACTGTGAAGAACAAGTACCCTCTACCACGAATTGATGATTTATTTGATCAGTTGAAGGGGGCTAAGGTATTTTCAAAGATAGACTTGCGATCGGGGTATCATCAATTGCGCATCAAGCCCGAGGACATCCCGAAGAGTGCCTTTAAAACACGATATGGGCATTATGAGTTCTTAGTCATGCCTTTTGGTTTGACTAACGCCCCAGCAGCGTTCATGGAGTTAATAAACAGGGTCTTTAAAGATGAGTTGGACAAGTTTGTAGTTGTGTTCATTGGCGACATCCTAGTGTACTCATCATCAGAAGAAGCTCATCGAGAGCATCTCAAGATTGTGTTGCAAAGGTTTCGCGAGCAACAACTTTATGCAAAGTTCAGTAAATGCCAGTTCTGGTTGAGGAGTGTAGCATTTCTAGGTCATGTCATCTCGGAGGAAGGTGTTGTTGTGGATCCTAAGAAAGTTGAGGCGATTGTGGATTGGCCTAGACCAACTACTGTTTCTGAGGTTAGGAGCTTCTTGGGATTGGTAGGTTATTACCGAAAGTTCGTGGAGGATTTCTCTAAGATAGCTACTCCACTAACCTAACTTACCCAGAAGAGGACCCAATTCAAGTGGAGTGATGCATGTGAGAAGAGCTTTCTGGAGTTGAAGAGGTTGTTGACTTCAGCTCTAGTTTTGGCACTACCTTCGGAGATTGGAGGATTCATCATTTTCAATAATGCTTCGAAGAATGGACTTGGTTGCGTGTTGATGCAGATTGGAAAAGTTATAACTTATGCATCTAGACAATTGAAGCCATATGAGTAGAATTACCTGACTCACGACTTGGAGCTAGCTGCAGTAGTGTTCGCGCTAAAGATCTGGAGGCACTACCTATATGGGGAAACGTGTGAAGTCTTCACTAATCATCAAAGTTTGAAGTACCTGTTCACTCAGAAGGAGTTAAATATAAGGCAGAGACGATGGCTTGAACTGATTAAGGACTACGACCTGAAGATAAGTTATCACCCGGCAAAGGCAAACCGAGTTGTGGATGCTCTCAGTAGGAAAGGAGCGGGAACATTAGCAGCTTGTATCACTGAACAGGATCAGTTGATTTATAAGTTTGAGAAGTTGGAACTGGAGGTTGTGCAACCTGCTTCGGGTTATCTGGCATCTTTGATAGCTCAATCATCATTGGTAAAATGAATTAAGGAGGCACAACCCAATGATGGTGAATTAGAGAGGAAAAGGGCAGCAGCACTCAGCGGAGCACAGTCGGAGTTTCAGGTTCACGAAGATGGCAGTTTGCGGTTCCGGGGTAGATTATGTGTCCCAAGTGATGAGGTGTTGAAGATGGAGGTGCCTAGGGAGGCTCATAATATGAAACTCTCGATTCATCCAGGAGAGACTAAGATGTATCGGGATCTCAAGGGAAATTTTTGGTGGAGTGGAATGAAGCGGGACATAGCAGATTTTGTATCCAAGTGTCTAGTATGTCAGCAAGTTAAGGCTGAACATCAAAGACCTGCAGGATTGCGAAGCCACTGGAGATTCCTATTTGGAAGTGGGAGCACATCACCATGGATTTTGTTTCGGGTTTACCAAAATCAAAGACTGGGAAGGACACAGTATGGGTTGTGGTGGATCGGTTAACCAAGTCAGCTCACTTCTTGCCTATGAAGTTGACAGCTTCGATGGAGGAGTTGGTACAGCTATATATGGATGCGATTGTTAGGTTGCATGGGGTGCCAGTAAGTATAGTATCAGACAGGGATACCCGATTTGTGTCACGGTTCTGGAAGAGTTTCCAAGAGGCCATGGGGACCACTGTCACCATGAGCACTGCTTTTCACCCTCAAACTGATGGTCAATCTGAGAGGACAATTCAAACCTTGGAGGATATGTTGCGCGCTTGTATTTTGGACTTTAAAGGGAATTGGTTGGATAGCTTAACTTTGGTGGAGTTCTCCTACAACAACAGCTTTCAGTCTAGTATTGGTATGGCCCCTTATGAGGCGTTGTATGGAAGGAGATGTAGATCCCCAGTTTGTTGGGATGATGTGGGAGAAAGAAGGATGACTGGACCCAAGTTGGTGCAAATAGCCTCAGAGAAAGTACAAGTTGTTCGTGACAGGTTGAAGGCAGCTCAAGATCGACAAAAGAGTTGGGCTGATAGTAAGCGGAGACAAGGTATATCTGAAGGTTTCACCAACCAAAAGAGTCATGCGGTTTGGCAAAAGTGGAAAGTTAAGTCCAAGGTATGTGGGACCGTATGAGATTCTGGAAAGGGTTGGAGATCTAGCATACCGGTTAGCTTTGCCACCGGCACTATCTAGGCTGGACAATGTATTTCATGTGTCCCAGCTAAGGAAGTATGTTGCTAATCCGAGTCATGTGTTGGAAGCATCTCCTCTGCGAGTTCGTGAGGATCTAACTTACGAGGAGGTACCAATAAGGATCGTGGACAGGAAGATGCAAGTCTTGAGACGAAGAACTATACCATATGTGAAGGAGCAATGGTCAAATCACATGGAGCAGGAGGCCATTTGGGAGCTGGAAGAGGATGCACGACGGAAATATCCTTCCTTGTTTGATGATTCAGATGTGCAAGTTTCGAGGACGAAACTTCTTGTAAGGGGGGTAGAATATGAGCCCATGGTCCAGAGATTCTGCTGGGCCTTTCGTTTCTTTGTGTTAATTAGCAAGGGGCTTACCCCTTATAGTTAGGGACTTAATTGATGGGGGGAATATTAGGAGGACTTGATAGCAATTTTGTAACTCTCTGACTGATTAAACGTTCTGCCAGAACGTGGTTCTGATATTCACATCGTTGTTCAACTGTCAGAGACAGTTCAGAGAGAGGAGAAAGGCCAAGAGGAGGAGACAAAGGAAGGGGAAGAGCTCGAGGCTTCGAGTTTAGGTAATCCATGTTCCCCTTAAGCTTTTATTGAGGTTAATTGATATCTAAGGTTCTTAATTTTACTGTTCTGAATTGGGGGGAAATGGGGTGAATGATGTTCTGATGGGGATTGATTGAGATTGTAGGTATGGAAGAGGTTGGTGGTGATAAGGGTGATCTGTGAGTAGGATTCCGAGTAAGGATTCTGACTTAACTGTGTTGATTTTCAACTGATGGTTTGGCTTTATGATCGTCTGTTTTTTTCAATCTGAAAATTATGTTGGTATTCAATTGGATTGAGCATGGGAATAATTTGTTGTGATGTTGAGTTGTTTATGCTCAAGTAAGACTATATGATATGTACTTTACTATTCTTGTTCTGTACTGAATTTCGGTTGCTAAAATTCTATTTTGTTCTGTCATTTGTTTGGGGTTTGGTCTTGGTAGGGATGATCCCTTATGTTCTGTGTACTGGCCCTAGGCTTGGGAGATACAATACCTTACTCAATTCTGTGTACTGGCCCTCCTCCTAACGGGATAAAATAGTTAGGAGACTGATATCAGTTAGCCAAAGCTTCTACCCAAACATGTGTCATGAATTCTGGTTCTGTTCAAATGATTTGAAAAGTTGGAAATGGTGTAGTGAACCGTTATGGAAAAATGGTAGGGTAATGGTTGTGTTGTTCATTATTGGAGTGGTTGTGAATATTGAGCCTTGTTCTGTTTCTTTGTGCATTTTGGCATCTGATTTGTTTTGGTTTTATGCCCTTTCTTTGGTCTCTACTTTTCGTGTATTGTGCTCTGTTTTTTTTTTTTTTGGCAGATTTAGTTTGAACAGGCGCCTGTTATTCAGTCCAACAGGCGCCGGTTGAAACAGACGCGTTCCAGAAATTTTCTCGTGAAGAACCGGCGCCGGTTCTTCAACTAAACAGGCGCCAGTTGGTCCTCAGAAAATCGACCCTTCCGTTTTTAGCTTCAACAGGAGTCGGTTGACATACCTAAACAGGGTCGGCTCATCTCAGAATCAGACCCCTTCCGTTTTTGTTCCAACAAGCGCTGTTTACTCTTCCTGACGGGCGTCGGTTGACTTCCTAATTCTGAATCTCTTCAATTTGATCAAAATTACCCCTGTTTGTTGTATTATTCCTTAGTGTGTGTTATAAGTGAGAAATATTTGAGCTTGAACCACAACCATGTGTTACCCTAACTAAGTCAACACTGCTACTACTGTTTTATAGTTCAATGATTTGCGAAACTATATCTATGTAACTTGCTCAATCCCAGTTAAGTCATGATTCTTACTGAGTTAGTGAGCTCACACCTTACTTATCATTTCAGGTTCTCAGTTGAACGAGGAAGAATTAGACGGGTGGTTCGAGGAGGACCTAGAGTGACTAATTTGACGAGTTCATGTAACATTCTCATTTATGATCTACTTTATGACATTGGAGTTTTAGTACGTTTGGAGTTATTCCAAGAGATTAGTTAAATCGTTTTGCATTGTAACAGAATAATTATAAGTTTTGGTAATTTCAATTATGACAGTTGAGTCTATTATTGGTAATGTCTGTTCCGGTTCCGGGTTCGGTATTCCATTTTGGGATACTGCCATGTCATCTCCCGAGTCCGGAGTGTGACAATGTTAATTGTGACAACAACTCCTAGGAGCCCAACTTCTTCTGGTAGAGAACCAGACAGACTGTTTTGCGAAAGATTGAGAAAAATGCTTAGACTAGAGAGACGGAAAAGTTCTCGTGGAATACTTCCGTCAAGCTTATTCTTTGACAAGTCCATAGAAAGGAGATTTTTGAAGTTCCCAAAAGTAATGGGTATACTTCCCACTAATTCGTTTTCTGATAAGTCAATCCTGTTCAATTTTTGAAGATTGCCAAGAGAATTTGGGATTTTTCCAGACAGATGATTTCTTTCTAATCCCAGTAACTGCAGTTTCTCCAAATGGCCTATTGCAGAGGGAATTTCACCAGAAATTGAATTATAGCTCAGACTTAACAACTCTAAGTCTCTAAGCTGACCAATTGAGGATGGAATGCTGCCATAAATACGGTTTCCACCCATGTAAAATTTCTTGAGAACCTTAGAAAGATTGCCTATGGACTGTGGAACTTTACCCTCAAAGAGATTGTGATCAAGTGCAAGGAAGCCCAAACGACTACTGTTTGCCAATAAATCCAGAAAACTCAGCCCATTTTCTCCTGAGCTGACAATCCCGTTGAACCCAATGTTATACATCTCCAGATTAGGCAGATTTCCAAGTCCTGGAGGAACAGATCCATCCAAAAGATTGTGTGCCATGCGAATGATTTTTATCCTTGTCAAGTTGTGCAAGGAACTTGGAATTTTGCCTGTAAAGTTATTGAAGCAAAAATTGAAATCCAGAAGATTTGGCAATGTTACTCCAACATTGCTCGGTAATTCACCCCACAAATTGTTGGAAGCCAAAGCCAGATTCGTCAGTGTAGACATGTTACATATCGAGTTAGGAACTGTACTGCTGAGATTGTTAATTGTGAGATCAAGCTTCTCCAAATTTCGCAGATGGGCCAAATCACTTGGTATTATCCCACCAAGTTCATTGGTGCCTAGATTTAAAACGGTGAGGGATGAAATGTTTGCTAGTGAAGAAGGAATTTCACCAGAGAAATGGTTTCGCGCCAAATTCAAAACTCGAAGCTTCTTGAGTTGGCTGATCTCTTCAGGAATTCCGCCAGATATATCATTTTGCATCAAATCAAGAATTCTAAGCTCTCTGCAATGGCTTATGTTACTCGGTATAAAACCACTTATGCTGTTGAAGCTTACATTGAGAAGTTGAAGGCGAACAAGATTGCCTAGTTGCTGAGGAAGATTTCCGGTCAATTGATTGTTCTGCAGCCGAAGTGACCTAAGAGAGGATAGATTGCCAATATAAGGACTAATGGAACCTCTCACGTGCAGGCCTGAAAGATCAAGACCTTCCACCCTTCGGTCAAATTTATCGCAGACAACTCTAGTCCATTTGCAAGGAGATGAGTCTTTGCTCCAATTAGACAAAGGATTGGATAGTTCCACGCTTATCTGAGACTTGAGAGAGATCAAAGCTTCCTTGTCACTGACAATGCCAAGAGTTACTGACTCTGAATCAAGGCATTGGCATTTACAAGAGAAGAGAAGAACAAAAATGGCAAAAGGAAGGATTAGATTGTCAGCAAAACTCATACTTGTGTGGATTAATCTATGGTTTTATCAAGAAACAGCCAGGGTAGATGAACATTTACAAGAATGAAGCCAAAGTACTTAAAACCTAAGTACTTCTGCTCATCGCCAGACTTCTTCAGAAATCATCGTGTCCCCATACCGTGTGGATGACTTTATTTCCTGGATAATCTCGAATTTAAGTTCATGGTCCCTGGATTTGCTGTCCTCACAAATATAACTCAGTTTGACTATTCATCTATTATAAGCTCATAAATAAAAGTCTGCTCTGTCCTAGTAGCTGCTACTTGTTGCAAATTCGACTAAGACATAATCCACTTGCATTTCACAACTAAATCAAATGGTCGACATCCATTTTTTCTTTTTTTTTTAGGAAAGAAATCCATTTTTCTAAGCCGAGAAAAATGCCTTTTTAGTCTATTATCAAATAGGTTTAAAATTTTTTTTTTATTCCTAAGTAAGATAATATCTCTTAAATAGTAAAGTATTTCTTAAATCTTAAATTCGAAACTCATTATTTGTTTGTCCACATGTCTCAAATTTGATACTTACCGGATGCAACACTCATATTGGGCCTTCCCCTTATAATAGTTTATATTTCCCTTAAAAAGAGAGAGAGAATAAAATAGATAAAACAGAAATTATGGTAGTGTTTAGAGAGTATTTTAATTGATTAAAAAAGCTCTAATAGCTGAATATGTTTTCCTAATTCGTAGTGCATTATAACAAAGTAGATGGGATTATTTTGATCAAATTAGAACATTATTTATGGAAATTTAAAATTAAAATGGGATTAATTAATTAATTATTATATAGAACATAATCGACATGTTATTAGTTATGAATCTTCTATTTATTTGCTATTTTATTTCAAAATTCTACTCATAAAAGTTAAAATCAATTATGTTTAATTAACAATTAAGACATAATAGTAGAACTGATGTTTACAAGAAAATTAGCAATTGGTATTCAATTGGCAAAAGGCAATCCAAAGTTTTGGTGACTCCACAATGAAACATCAAACTATTGGGATGCATATGTAAATTTAGAAAGTGTGAGGGAGGTATGAACAACAATAACAAACATAAAGACACTTAGTTCAATAAAATTTATCCCCCCCCCCCAAACTAGCCCAGCGTAGCTAGCAGGAGAATTTTATAGACAAAAATAGATAATTTATGAAGCTAGGGTTTGCACTTGGAAACTTCAACCAATATGATTCAGAACTGCAATGAATCCAACATCCAAATTTTGAAAAGAAATTAATACTTTGCTGGAAAACCCTAACTTCTTTTTTTGTTTATTTTTTTTCAATGAACAATTCTAAGCTTCATTAAACTACAAAAAAAAAGCACAAGAAAATGAAGTAAATTAACATGAACACATATTGCGTTATCATATCTGATCCTGGCTCACAGGGGCAAGCTGAGATAAGAATAGTTCAAGAAGTGCTCGTTCTCTTGGTTGGGCTGTTGGAAATGGATCAGTTCCTGAGAAAGAAAGAAAGAACAGGCTGAGCTTTGATCATTATATGTAAAGTTTGAATATAGTGATGAAAGATAGGCAATTGCACATAGTCATATGGAACCTGCAGGATATAAATCTGTCCAAGGCGAAAGATTAACGTCAATGACTTGTCCAAAGTGATCAGGAGGTTGTGGGTCATTCTCGATGTTGCTGCTTGGACTGTTCTGATCATTCAAATGCATGCCTGATGGATGAAGAAGGTTTAAGGACGGTGGTAAGATGTTGTCAATTTGCTGAGCTTCATCTCTACACGGAATATAATAGAATTAAAGGCTTTTTAACCAGTTTTAATTTAACCACCAATACGTTTAAGCTAGTCTTGTAAAAGAAATAAACTATGAGAACCTGAGAGGAAGAAGTCCAGTGGGATTCAAGAAGTTGAGGACTGGGATTGGATTGTCTCTTTGTGGAAGCCAATCCATCATGTAATTATTTGCATTTCCTGCTACAAAATCATTCATTTGCACTGCCTGAGGGGGCAAAGTTACCTAAAGAGAAATGATCCCCCAACCCAAAAAGAAAGTCCACAATGAGTACTTATTTCATGGGGTGAAGCGGCTTGGAACGATTTGTTTTATATATGAGGTTAATTCAGAAAATTCAACTGACCTGCGAAGATTGTGGATTCTGCGAATTATACTTGTCCTCCAAAACTTGCTGTTACAATATGCGAACAAGGTTTTGTGAGTTTCAAGATTTATATAATTTGATCCTATAAGATTGAGAGCTAGTATATAAGAGATGAAGCTTACTTTGCGCGTTTGAACCTGCTTCAGAGTCTCTTGAAGAATCTGCTCCCTGTAATCGGCCTCAGACAATGTCTGGATTTCCCAAGGATCGCCTTCGTAAGTTCTTTGAACAGTAAAAGAGAAAGTAAGTTGATGTCTTAGTAGGAAAAAAAAATGAAGGAAGCAATTTGCATTTCATACTGAAATTAAATTTTAGACAAATGGCTATGCAACTTCATATGACATTCCAATTTGAACAAGGTTTTCCAGTTGATCATTGCATAAACTGCTGAACAGTTGTTAGAAATCTTGTAGCACAGTGGTTGCACAATTTACGCCTCAATGTTCACATAAAGTTGAGAATTTATTCAAATTAGAAAACTAGAAGTACATTCGGGTGCAATGCAAACAAGAAATCACGAAGTTTTACTCATACGACAATCCAAAAAGGCGTCCAGTAAGAGGAGTTTGACATCTTAGTGAGTTAGGTCCCAAGTGTTTGAGCGATATGTATGTGACAAAAGGAATTTGATGGATTTTGAGTTGTACCTTAGACGTTTCTCCATATCCTCCAGTTGGGATTTACATCTAAGAATTTCTTGTTGAACCTCCTGCAAAGACACGAAACTCAATGATAACTCTAGACTCCGAAGTTGAATCTCAATTAGTACTAGCTTATGACTTATGAGCATGGTCACAGTTATTCGTAGGTCTTGATACCTCAATTTGAGAATCAACGCTCATTGGGCTGCTTGACAAGAAAAACAATAGAAGTTACAAAGAGGAGTGAACATATTGCCAAAATCACCAGACAACATTAGCAGTACTGTACCTGACAGCTTGGTTAGTTCTGTCGGCTTCACTCTTTAACTTGCGAAGAGCTTTTTGAAGATACTACAAAATTCAGACAAAGTTCAATCAACAAACATATCACTTTTACAAAACTTATAATGAACATTTCGAGATCATAAAAAACTAGTAGAATTTGGTGTTTGCCAGTTCACCTCTTGGTTGTGTAGCCTATGTGGCAGCGGGGAGGCACAGCGATCCGAATGAATAAGAGGGAAAAAAACAATCAACATGAGCAGAAGAGCTGATAGCAATCTTAGTTGGGGCAACAGAATGAAGACTGAATTGAACCATATATCAAGAATCTGCTTACCGTCCGCGCTCATGTTCAGGAAGATTCACATACCTTTCCACAATCTCTTCAATGCTGTTGCAGATAGAATTCACCGAAAAACAATCATCAAGTTAAATTATAACTAGCTAAAGAAACAAATAGAGAAAGCTAGAGAGTAACCGATATGTAACACCTTTTCTTTCTGGAGAATATGCTGACCCTTCCAGAAGGGGAGAACATGATGAGGGCAACATCGACATCACAGAGTACAGAAAGCTCATACGCTTTCTTGATGAGCCCATTTCTTCTTTTCGAGAAAGTGACTTGCCTATTAGTTGTATTTTCAATTTTCTTGATCTGGAGCTTTACTCTTCCCATACCTTTCCTGCGTCCTAGGTTTCTTGAAATTTATATATGTGTCTCTCTCTTCAGCTCTCTGTGGGATCCTCTCTTTCAGAAGGATGCTAAATATAGTAGTCTACTGAGTCAGGGATCTGTGCAAAAGAGACCTGAAATCATTGATGCAGATGCAGTAGAATTGGTACAATAGTACTAAAAGAAACGAAAATGAAGGAAGATGAGAACAGAAGAAAGAAAGATAATGGAAAAGAAGATGAGAGAAGGGTTTTGGCAGCGTCAGGCCGTGCTCAGAGGATGACGAGATGGAAAGATAAAGGTGGCGGTGCATTCCCTCTCTGGTTAAGGATGTTCAATGGCTTCTAGTAGCCCCATAAAATTAAAAGGGAAAAAAAAAAGTAAAAAGTGACGTATCTTGAGTTCAGACCCACGGGCGGAAATTCTGAATAGATAGCCAGTTTGATGCTTATATCATTTGAACTGAGTGCATCTTATTAGATATTTAAAAAAAAATTGAATTCGATTTTATATATATAACTGTGACTTATAAAATTTACCTCATTTAATATTTTTATTGTATTGTGGGTGTGATGCCTATTCTTAGCCAAAAATTTTAACAAAGTAAAATTGATCATTTACATACATTCTGTTAGAGTCCAGTGAAACACACTTTATATTAAGCGATAGGTTATAAATTCCATTCATATCTCTAGTAACTTAAAAAATGGCTATCTATGAAGTTAATTAAGTAATAGTATAAATCATTTAGTGGTGATTTATTTTTCTATGCATTTTTAGTAGTAGTAAATCAACATTTGTTCATATATAGCATTCAATGATAATTAAGTTTGTTGTTATAATAGAAAGAATTCCATTTATAATCACTGCTATTAGTGTTAGTGTTATGATATTAGTGATGTTATATTATTTAAGATTGATCTTATAATAGGAAGAATTTGGGTGGGATAAAAGGTAGAAGTAAAATTAAACTAGTAAATTATCACTATCAAAGATATATTGTTATCTAGCAATCGAGGTTAGAGGTAAATTTAAATAATATCATTTTATCTATTAGTATTTATTACTCTCAAAATAGAACACGTATAGATCATATTACTATTATTTTTAACTCTTAATAATTTGTTATTTTTAATTCTTAATTATTTGTAACTTTAAACGGATATAGATTTTTTGTCATTGTCATTTCTAGTTAACTTTTAACGGATATAGATTTGTAACTTTAAAACTTGTTATCTATATGAGACTATTTGTAACTCTCAAACAATCATCTATCTAAGAGTATTTGTAACTCTCAAATAAATACAGATTCTGTCATTGTCATTTCTTGGAAATACAAGTGGAAAGAATATTAGAATGAGAGCTTGTTTTCTTCTTATACTTTAGGGCTTGGATCTTTTCTAAGGTGTTATAATAGAGAGAATTTGATTTATCACATCCATCACTATTGTTAGTATTATATTAGCAGTGAAAATGTGTAGTATAGTAGGTGGAGCAACACATATAAACACAATCAAACTAGTAAATTACTAGTTTTATACCTGTTTTTCAATATAGATGAGATGAATTCTTTATCAATGTTGTTTTCTTGTAGGAATATTGGCATATGGCAGTGAGTGCTTTCCTTTTTTCTTTTTCTCCTATTCTAACATGCTCAACTGCTAATGTATTGGTCTGCTCCGCTGCATCAATGGATGAAGAGGAAGAGGAACAAACAGTCCAGAAACAGTATGTAGAGAAATCTTATGAAGGAAGGGTCCCAGATCGATCCTAACAGCAAGTCGCAGGTTGGTCGAATTAATGTGGTTGGAGTTTGAGTTTATGACTGTTGGTGGTGTTGTGATGTTGTTGTAATGGATGGAGGTTGGTGGGGTTTCCTAGGTCGATACCCAAACTTCTTCTCTGCAACAACAGAAAAGTTAGGGACGTACGTGCCGCCATTTCCTTGTTTCCCTCAAACCTGAAGCTCCGCTCTTACTTCCACGAAGACATTCACCTCTGAATTTTTCTTCTTCCTCCTCCTTCTTGTGACTGTCAATGCGCACTTCTCACTTCCGCCCACTGTAATCAGACTTAAACCCGCCTACCTACTTGTTCTATTCTGAAAAATTCTTATATGTATTGTAGACTTCGTGAATTACATATATTAAACAATTATATCGTATAATTTTTATTATACAAAATATGATTTTTTAATACACCTACTAAAATGATCTTCTCTTCTTTGAAACACTTCTCCTTTTCTCTCCTTCGTTGCTTTGTTTGTTTGTTTTTTCTTCACTACTAAAACGAGCGCACAAAGTTTACCAGTTTTACTCAAAATTTTCACTTTAATGGATGTCGGCCACATAATTTAACAATCTTAAATTACGTTATAAGTGATACATAAATGTATACAAAAATTATTTTATAATTACGTAAAAAATAATGAATTTTCATATGAACAATGTGAATCTCTTTGAATCCCACAAAATCAAAAACTCTCAAGTATTGAATTTTTCTAAATGTTCAATGCAATTGAACCATACCAAATTGTGTGGACCCCACTTTCATTTTTGTATATGCTTAATCCGTTGATAGACTATTTTATTTTTACGATTTATTTTGATAAAATTAAAATATAAACATGAAGTCTGAATATTGAACTATCTCAATAACAATGAAATTTGAAATTTAAATATTGAATTAATTTTAATTCATTATGGATTACATTTTATAACAATATAAAATAAGTAAAAAAGAATAATAACAATTAAATAAACATCTAATAAATTCAAACTTAATTTTTATATTACTTAAATTTTATAATAAAATTTTAGTACATCTTAACTATTTTTTATTAAACGTAAAAAATGCTTAAGCACTAATATTACTAATTATTAAATATATTTAATTCAATAAGCATTTAATTATTTAATTATAAATATTTAATTTAGTTGTCACATGTACGTCTTCGGCCAGTAAGTTGAAGTTGCAGGTGACAAAAACCTTGAAACAATGGAGCCCAAACCAATCTGGAGAATACTTGGCCCATAGTTTGTCATCTAAGTATCGTGAAATTGGGCTGTATGGAGTATGAATAGAAGCTGCCTCCCTAAGAAGGCCCTTCTTTTTCCTTCAAATGTGGGTTGATATGCCTGGGTCTGGCCTGGATTAAGGATTAAATTAGAAAAAGACAGCATATATTTTCATTTTGCATACTTTTTCACCGGAAATGAAATGAGAAAAACAGTAAATAATTAAGGAATATATTATATTTTCTATTTATATTGTAATATTATATTTTTTATAAAATATTTGAGTTCTAATTTGAATTTGAATTTAAGTTTATGAGCTCAATCTACTAATATAATTTTCACCCAAATTCAAGTTCAAAAGTATTTATTTCTAATTGAACTTAAATTCAAACCTAAGACTTTAATCAAGCTCAAACTCAGTTTGAGCCCTTACCCTAAATTAGAGGCCCGACTTAGTTTAGCTGGGAGTCTAGGACAGCGATTTGCTCATAGTTCTAGGACTCGGAGGACAGGGATTTGCTCATAATTCTGGGATTCGAACTGCACCGATCGGTTCAACCGGTCGGATCGAGAACCGGCACTGGTCCAGTCCAACTTGAAGAAGAAAATCGACTGCAACAAATTCGATCAAAAATCGCGGGAGCCGGTCAAAACTCGGCCAAACCGTTGAACCGGTTATGGTTTTCACTTCCACCGGTTGGTGTAAAATGACGTCGTTTTGGTATCTTAAAAAAAAGGAAACAAAAAATCGGATCCAATTCCACTGAATTAGAATCCATTCCAGTTCGGCAATTCCACTCACTCACGGTGTCACTCGGTCTCTCTTAGATGCGAAGCCCTCTCAGATGTGAAGCAGCCAACATGACACTGAGCCACCGCCGATCTTTAGGTCAACACCGACGTTGGGCCACGGCCAGTTCGTCAATCTTCAGGTTTCTCTTCTTCTACTTCAGGTTTCCCCTTTCTCTTCTTCTTTATTTTCTTCCGCTTCAGTTTTCCCCTTTCTCTTCTTTAGCTAGCTTTGCATAACCCGAACACAATTATTTTTGCCAAATAATTATTTTTTTAAACTCCCAGGAAGAGCATTTTGTTTAATATTACTTGAAGAAAATCTTAAGTTTATTTAAAGTTTTTTCTTGCATTCGGATTTTGTTTTTTGGATCTTTGAGATTTTTTGTGAATGGGTTTATATTGCTTAGGTCTGTGGAGAGATCAGCATATTTTTTAGGCCATTTCTCTGCATTTGTTTTTTCTTGAACTGTGACTCATGGGTTGTACTTTGTTAGTTTAAGGCATAAATTTTGGTTTCAAAGTGTAAATGTGCAGGCTTTGTATTGGAATTAATGTCTTCTTTTGATTTTAGGGCGTAGTAGATGGATCTTAAGGATTTTGCTGTTTCTACTTGTTCCCTTCTCTTCTCTCCACCTGGTGACCATTTTGTCTACATTTCTCTTCTTTTTTTACACTTTCTCCACCGTGCCACAAGGCCATATCCATGAGCCTTTCTTCATTTTTGATGGGTACCCTTAGCGGCATCGGTTTCTGTACTTTCTTAATTGTATCCACTGTGCTAGTGAGTGTTATCGATGCTAGATTTGCATTGGAGAAGAGCAATAGAACCGTGCTTAATCCTCTTGATCTTTGCTCGAAGTATTTTGTTTAAACTCCCAGCGATTCTTTGCCTTTAGATATTTGATTTGTAAGTCTAATAGTATAATTTTTATTGATATGGCTGATAAGGTTGTTTAACTGGCCATCTATGATGATAGTTGTTAGCTGGGGGCAATGGTCTCAAATTTACATGATTTTTGACTTACTTCAGTGTACTGTATTTTATTAGTTGCTGAAATATTTAGAGCATTGTTTAAGTGGCCATCTATGATGATTGTTGCTGAAATTTTATTGTTTGTTGAAATATTTTTGGCTTAATAGGTATTGAAGCTTCTAATAATCAAGCATTGAGCAGTAATGAGTCTAATGACAAACAATCCTCAACTTCTAGTCGTGGAAAGACTGACCCGGTATGGGAATATATTAGTCTAATCCAAGAAAATGAAAAGCTAGTGCGCACTTGTCTCTTGTGCTTGAAGTAATTTAAAGGAGGAGGAATTCATAGAATGAAGCAACATCTAGTAGGGAGATAAGGACAGATTGCTCCATGTAAAGAAGTTCCTTATGATATCAGATGTCAAACGTTATCACTTTTGGAGCAAGTGAAGCAAAAAAAAAGATGAAACCAAAGTTAATTATAGTAATAACTATGATGAAGCTAGAGCAGAGGAAGTGCAGGAAGTGCATGAGTTTACTCCACCAATTAAAGCACAATGTACTGAAAATAGAGGAAAGAGAAAAACTAGTGGACAAGTAGATAAGTTTTTTGCATCAAGAACAACTCCAGGATCCCAACCAAGTCTAAAAAGTGTTTTTGCTAACAAAGAAATAGTGAGAAAAACTAAAATGGCAATTGCTAGATGGTTCTATGATGCTTGTATTCCATTTAATGCAATTCAATCTCCTTATTTTCAACTTACATTAGATGTTGTTGCAGCTATTGGACCTGGCTTTAAAACTCCATCTTATGATGAAATACGGATTAGCTTATTAGGAGATTGTAAGAAAGAATGACTGCTTCTTGTTGATAGTTATCGAAGTAACTGGAAAGCATCTGGATGTACACTTATGGCTGATAGTTGGATTGATCAAAGGTAAAGAACTTTGATCAATTTTTTGGTATATTGTCATACAGGTATGACTTTTTTAAATCTGTTGATACTTCTAAAATGGTGAAAGATGCAAAAACTTTATTTAACTTATTTGTGGATGTTATTGAATGGGTTGGGCCTGCAAATATTGTGCATATAGTGACTGATAATGCTACAAATTATGTAGCAATTGGGAGGTTGATTCATGAGAAGTATGAAAATATTTTTTGGTCTCCTTGTGCAGCACATTGTTTGAATCTTATCTTGAAAGATATTGCTTCATTGCCTCATGTAGCTAACCTTGCTTCTCATGCTTCAAAGATTACTGTCTTTGTATACAATCATATGATATTTTTGTCTTAGCTTAGAAAAAGGCCAAATTGAAAGGAAATAGTTCGTCCAGGAATTACCTATTTTGCTACAGTTTTCATTACTTTGAAAAGTATTTGTGACCATAAAGAAGACTTGCAAGCATTAGCTGTTAACAAATACTTCACTGGACACAAGTTAGGAAGAAGTGCCAACGAAAAAGTTGCTAGTGCTGTTATCTTGGATAGTAAATTTTGGCAAGATTGTCAAATTATGGTGACACTTGCTAGTCCTCTTATTAGATTATTGAGGATTGTAGATGCTGATGAAAAACTTTCACTAGGATATGTATATGAAGGCATGCAAAAGGCCAAGAAAGGTATCAAAGAGATGTTTAGGAATAAAAAAATTTATACAAGCCTTATAATGAAATCATTAAGGCTTGATGGAATAAGCACTTGCATCGCAATATTCATGCTGCAACTTACTTTTTAAATCTAACTTTCTTTTATGATGAAAAATTATTGAGAAGCATAGGGTCATGAAAGGTTTGCTTGATCTGTTGGACATAAAAAGTATTTGCAATGATCCAATCAAAGCTATGAAAGAAATACGAGTGTATAAGGAACGCAAAGAGAGCTTTTCTAGGCCATCTTACTTGCTTGCAGCAAAATTACTTACGCCTGGTAAATTACTTTGTTATACTTATACGTTTTAACTTTTTGAAAACTATAATATTGAGTTGATAATATTCTATGCATGCAGATGAATGGTGGAGATTGTTTGGTGGTAGTGCTCCTATTTTGAGAAACATTGCAATTCGCATCCTAAGTCAAACATCTTCTTCTTCAGAATGTGAAAGAAATTGGAGTCTCTTTGATTTAATTCATGCCAAAAGGAGGAATAGGATGGATCATCAAAGACTTTTTGATCATGTTTATGTGACTTATAAGCTGCGTTTGAAATCTAGGTATGTCAATATAATAATTTCATCTTTTACTATTAGTGGCATTTGTTATATTTGGTACTTTTGATTACCATACGTGTAAATAATATAAAATGATATCAATGCTTCTAGGATTCATCAAAAGAAAAGATCATATGATCCTATTGATTATGAATCGATTGACAAACTTGATTTTTGGGTGGTGGAAGAAGATCCTCAACCAGAGTTTGATGAGGAAGCAACTGAAAATTTAATTTATAATGATCATGCTATTCCAACTATTTGTGAGTTTTATTTTTAAAGTTGTAAAGAAATAGTATTATGTTATTTCTTTTATATCATGTTAACTTGGTCTTTATTTGAATAGATTGCACAGAAATTGATATGGAAACTAACATGCCTGAGTCATCAAGTTTGGGTTCATTTGATGATGAAAATGATGGAACATATGACTTCTTTGGTGAAGATGTTGGACTTGGACCACAGGTTAATGTAGACTATGATTGATTATACACTTTAGATTTTAATTGTGTTAGTTTGGTGATGATATTGTACTAGAACTGCACATTTGAATTGTTCATATTTGACATTGAACTATTGTTGTATTGTGTATTAAAATCTATTTTTGTATTGACAATGAATTGTTGTATTGATAACTAACTAATTTATTCTTATTTGAAATTTATTAATTTTAAGAGACATCTTGTATGTATGTATGTATGTATGTATGTATGTATGTATGTATGTATGTATGTATGTATGTATGTATGTATGTATGTATGTATGTATGTATGTATGTATGTATGTATGTATGTATGTATGTAGTGAATAATATATTTATATATAAATAATATTAAAAAAATATTTAATTATATTCCAATTTGATCACGATTTAATCCGATCGAATCTGTGAACCATTGAACCTATTGCTTCATCGGTTCGATGATCGATCCGATTTTCAGAACCTTGAATTTGCTAATCCCTAATCCGCTATTTTGATTTTAATTTTATTTTTATTTTTATATTATATTTATGTTACATATATACATATATTTATATTTGGACTTTGTGCTACAGGGTTGGGAATGGCCGAATTGCCATCGGACAGAGAATATAAGACATTTGGATAGAATAGAAGTAAAGTTTCATCACTTTGGGAGTTTTTAGAAGCGAGAAGAGAAGAGAAGAGATCCAAACTCCAAAATCTTTTGGAGAGAAAGAGATGAATGATGAGGGGAGAATAAATAAAAATTTTTAATTTTAATTAAGCCCTTATTTTCTCCCTTTTGCCTCCTCTATCTTTGATTACCACCGAGTTAGTAGAATAATCATGCAAATTGAATGAGATTGGTAGAAAAAAATACTCAATTGTACAAGGCAAGGCTTCTCTTCAATTTTAGCAACACTATAAATTTTTCAATGTTTAGACAAAAATGTATCACATAACCGTAATTGTATTTAACAGTTAAGATTAAAATAAGACTTCAATAAGTGAAGTGGTTATTAAAGATGAAAAATAAAATATTATATATAAATTATAATTATATAAATTATTATTAAATGATGTGTCTTAATACAATTAAAATATTAAAAAAATCTCTAATTTTATAAGTATTAGAGATGAGCCATTCTCAATAGAAAGAGATTTAGATGAGAGAGAAACAATGGCAGTAGAGTTGATATGACTAAACAAGAGAGTATTAGGGTTTTTTTATAAAATTACTCCTTTAATATTCTTTCATTCTTTTTCTCTCCAAAAATTTAAATTTTTTAAAGTTACTTCTTTTTTCCATTTTTCTCTCCTAAACACTCCAATAATATAAACCATAAATAGTCTCCTTCTTTTATTTTCTTTTTCCTTATAATTTAAGATTTTTCTTCTTTACATTTCTTGAATAAACTCCCAATCCAGCTTGGGTAGACTGCCTATGATTCATGCGGTCCACAACCGGTGAGACGATCACATAAGGGATTTTGATTAGAATGCATATTAATTTTGCCAAATAGATGGTATCCTCATTTGGCCTTGACACATTTTATAAATGTGTCTTTTAGTAATGTGTACATATTTCTATAATATATTTTTATAATATTAATATTTATCGTACACGTTATTTGAAAAAGTATTTATGCGGCCAAATGAAAATTTCCTTTGTTGATTGAGCCAATTTATATGCAACAGTCCCAAATAAGGCCATTCTAAAAAAAAACCTCCCACTAAGGGGCATGGACTTTGGGCTTTAATGGGTAATGGCTGATACCTATTGGGAATTTCCAATACCTAACATTCAAAAACTCCATCAAAATTACCCGCCACCACTAATATAGAAAAGACTGGTCGCCATGGAAGCATCAAGCACTCTCCACAGCTACCAGTCTTCTCCTATCTTCTCTTGATTACTATATCTTTTGCAGTCTCAATTGCACCTCTACTTGCATTTTTTGGTGGTTCCAAGGGCTAGACATGTACAGACCAGGTTTTGCAGCACTGGCCCATCACCGTCGTCATTCTCAGCAGGCGCAGGAGACTTGGGCTCGCTTGATTGCTCCTCTTACGATCTGTGTTTGTGGCATGTAATATTCACCTTTTTGTATCTTTTCTCTGACTTTTTGAATCTCTTCTGAAACAAAGAGTATCTCTTTCTGCTAATTTTGCAGTTACGATTAGCCTAAGGTACGGGTATTATGGAGATTGTCGTATGCAGCTTGGACCGAGCTCATCGCGATTGTTTAAGGTCAATTCTATGTTGGTGAAGCAAGTTGAAGCGAGAGACAACGGTAGAGAAGGGGTGATTCTTTACGGGTTTTCCCAGGAGCCTGATCTCAGCTTAGAAGAGAACTGGAGTGTCACAGATTACGTGATTATTAGATCATACAGTCGTAAGGTGATATGTCAAAATCTGTACTTCGAATTGATCTTAAACAAGGAAGAATTGCTTAGCAGATGGATTACTTTTTCAGGGATTCTCGTTGTGGTTGAACAAAGGTTCAAGAATTCGAATTGGATGGGAAGCCCAAACAAGTAGTTTAAACCAACTCGAAGTTTCTGTAATTAAAGGTGATTTGAAGTTTCTTTGAATGTGAATTTGTCCCCCCTTATTCGATGATTATTGACATTTGCACTGCTGCTTGAAACAGGGGAGAGAAAATATGAAAAGTTGGCACCCACAAATTCTTCAACCGCAGGTATTTTCTCTAGTGGTGCAGAGGGTAAAATTCTACGGCACTTTAAACAAAATGCTATACCAAAACTTGAAACAACTCACTTCTGGAAAATTACCTGCAATATATAATGTTAGTATAGAGAAATTGAGTCAGTAAATTTGTTTTTAGTGTTCCAATTATCTAATAAATCTCATTTTCAAGTTCAGGCAGAGAAGCTGAATATGTGATCGAGGAAGACGATGCGTACCACATTGGCATCACTAATTTGAGCCCTGGAAGCATCATGGTGTTGCTGAATTTGAACGTTTCGTCGAGGGTACACAATATTTCAAAAGCGAAGAGCACGTGTTCAACAAAAAGTGGATCGTGCCGTCTCAATATTCTGTTCCCGCACAGGCAATACATTGTAGTGACTACTCCAAACAATGTAGGGTTGGCCCTCTATGCTTCACCAATGTCTGAGAACTTCTGAAACTTTTGATTTACTAGTTTTCCTTTTCGCTGCAGGGAGATCTTGTTAAATGGAATGTTGAGGTTTCATTTTTGGCTCGCATTATTGCCTACATTGCAATTCTTGGTGAGAATTGATGTCGGTTTTTCACATATATTTGCTGTGGTCTATCTATGTAGACTTACCTATAAAATCCTTTCAGGAGGGCTTATTCTTACCATCTATCTGATAATAAAATACCTTGGATCGTGTAATAATCAAATTCATGAGGCAGAACAACCAGCAACTTCCGAAAGAGAAAGTGAGACTGAACCTTTGGTACCGGAGAAGGTGATCGGTTTGCCATATGGAACAGATGAAGACCAGGGATATAATACAGGTAGCTCTTCTGAAGATTTGTATGATGGAAAGATTTGTGTTATCTGCTATGACATGCCGCGGAACTGTTTCTTTGTTCCCTGTGGCCATTGTGCAACATGCCACGATTGTGCTATGAGGTAATTGCTTAAAGAAATTTATATTCCCCTTAGAAATGTAAGCCGATCGAAGTAACAAACAGGATGCTTTTGCAGGATTATGGAGAGGGAGACCAAGGTATGTCCAATATGTCGCAGGCTCATTCATAAAGTGAAGAAACTGATTATGGCTTAAAATCTAACAAGAATTGACCAGTTGGTTTGTGATTTGGTGAGGTTTGCTTCAAACTTTCTCAGCCTAATTGTCTTCCTTCTCCAGTTGGTTCATGCTATAACCAGTCCTCGTCCTTAAGAAACTTGATGGAAATGCTTCTCAGTTTGCTTGAAGAAACCCGTGGCCAGCTTCTGCCCCAATCCAGAGATTATGGCACTCTTGAGTTATTTCACCACACTATTTTGTCATGAATTCAATGTAATCTGCATCTAGGAACTTTCTGTTGTTTGTATGTGAAAATTTTGACAGCATGCAGTGGCTATGTCCATTTTTCCAGTGCATATTATAGCATTAGTTGGGAGAGTTTGCTGAAATCTTTCTCCCGGGAACTAATTGTTTGGTTACAAAATCTTCACATGCTAGGGCATAAATCTATAGAAGTTCTAATAAATAATAATACAAAAAAGTGCTTTTCAGAATTTCCTGAACAAAAGATGTTGCTCCTTCATCAAATTCCACAACAAGAATGCTGCTTAAAATGAAATGCCTATACCTTATCAGGTACAAATTAGTTTAGAGTTCTTCAAAATACTTGTCATTGGCCAACAATGTCACTATCCTAACAGTTGATGAAACTAGAAAGAAATCAAAACAAATCAAAGAGAGAGAGAGGAATACGAATAATAGTTCAAAAACTACTTATTTCGTAATAATTTCATGTCAAATATCTTTTTTTTTCCCAACTTTTTTGTTGCTAGAACTATTTTCTCATTTTTACTAGTTCTAATCACCACTCTAGCAGTGAAGGCCTCCAGGATGAATTAAAAGGAAAGAAAATAGTTATAGGACTCTAAAAGATGAGGGGAAAAAAGGTTTTTGAATAAAGTTATATTTTTTGGACTATTTTTATAAATTCTCAGTATGTTAATTTACTACTTAGTAAATAAATACTGCTTTGCAATCACTATTTAAATAATAATTTGGATAACTGAATAATTAACTTGTAATTACGTTATTAAAAATTTAAAAAAAGGGACTAATTTGCAATAAGCGGAAATAACTTTTATTATGTATGCTCCAGAAGCTCCAGGCCCAGATCATCCGTCTCTGTTTAGAAAGCCGCATGGCCAAACTTCAGAATCTCAAGTCAGAATTTAGAATTGTGCCAATTTCGGTCGAGTCCATCCATAGAGAAGCTTAGCCAAAATACAGGATTCAGTCGCCGGCTTATGCAGGACTTCACGGAAAAGACAAAAGGAAAAGCAAGAACGAGGGGAAAAGAATCAGACTTCATTGTGATATCAATCTGAAAATGATTTATATTTAAAATAACCACAGCTGGGGTCTCTGTCTCCTTGTGTAGATAAGGTTTTCGTATTGCATAGAGATGCCCCAGCCTTAAGTCAATCTAGCTGTATTGATTGATCTCTCCATCTTCGATTCTCCATGGGGACCTTCATCATCTACCTCCTGATCATACCCTTGCTGTATTTCATCACCAACCATTTCATTAGAAAGTTGCAGAAGCTCCCACCAAGTCCTCCTCTCTCTTTACCCATAATAGGGCATCTATATCTCATCAAGAAACCACTTCATAGAGTCTTAGCCCAAATTTCCGAAAAATATGGTCCAATACTCTTTCTTGATTTTGGTTCTCGTCCGGTGGTCCTCGTATCTTCCCCCTCTGCTGTAGAAGAGTGCTTCACAAAAAACGACATAATCTTGGCCAACCGACCTAGGTTTCTTGCCGGAAAGTACCTTGGTTATAACTATACCACTCTGGTTTGGGCTTCATATGGTCACCACTGGCGCAATTTGAGAAGATTAGCTACGGTTGAGATTTTATCTAGCACCCGGATTCAAATGTTTACCCATATCCGTACTCACGAGGTGCATTCACTGATTCAACGACTTCTGAAATGCTCCGATGGTGGGGGGTTCCACATGGTTGATATGAAATCAGCCTTCTTTGAGATGACACTGAATATTATGATGAGGGTTATTGCTGGAAAGCGATATTATGGTCTTAATGTCGAGAAAATAGAGGAAGCAACGAGGTTTAAACAAATGGTAGCAGAGACATTTCAAGTGAGTGGGGCATCAAACATGGTAGATTTTGTGCCTTTCTTGAAATGGACCGGACTGAATAAGATCGAAAGCAAGCTCAAAGCACTGCAGGAGAAGAGGGATAAGCTCATGCAGGAATTGATTGAAGAACAAAGGAGAATTCGAATGAGCTCCAGTGAGAACAAAAATAATTCAATGATCGATGTTCTTTTGTCACTTCAGGAGACTGAACCCGAATATTATACGGATGAAATCATTCGAGGCATGGCTCAGGTTAGCTTCTTTCACTTCCTATTTTCCCAATTCATCTAGCTCTAAAGATTATATGCTCCAACTTACAGCCGTTTCTTCCACTATTTGAAGGCAATTCCATTTGATTAAGTCCATACCCTTTCCTAGAATCAATGACACGCCACGCTACACGAATATCCTAAGGCAGAAACCCAATAGAAGTAACTGTAGTTACCTTAATTTGCTATGCCAAAACACATTGATTTATGATTACAAAGGACAAAAATATAAAACGAATCATGAACTTGGTCAGAAAGATCGTAGTACTTTTCCGTATGGGAAACGTGTGTGGAGTCCAGCTGCGAGCATTGGTGAAAAATATGCGGCAAAAGGTCTCCATTTTCTTATGAGTCATGCCGTCTTGAATTCCACAAGTCAGGCTGTGTCTATTGGGCTAGAGGATGTTAGATTGTCTTGCATTCTCGATCTTAGGACAAAATAGTTTGATGTAAAAGATGTTGTTAATGTATTTAGAATTAAGATGTTATTATTTTATATATATATATATATATATATATATATATATATTAAGAAGTTACTTTTATTATATTTTTTATTAATTAGGAATATTATGATTTAGTATTTATATATAAGGTGAAGTCATAATCTTTTGAGGGGATATTGGTTTGTTTTAGTGTATTCAATATTATGGAGCATACGAGTGTAGGTTAGGTGAGTATATGGATAGTGCAAGATATGGTATGTACAAGAGTTTAAGAAAATATTAAAAATATCTTATATAAATCTTCTTTTAGTTGTTAATAAAGTATTTCGTAATTTTCATCGTAAACATAAGTTTGATTAAATAAGTCGAACCACATAAATTTTTTGTACATTATTCTAGTCTTTACGTTCATTTTTTTGTTTTTGTCAACTATTTCGGTTTAGATTTCTCAACAAAGGGTATCAAAACATAGTTCTTAGGTTTTTAGGGTTTTGGGATTCAAAATTTTGAGATAGTAAAAATCGATGAAAAGAATACTTTAGGTAGTAGAAAATAGAGAAATATGAATCTCTCTTGAGAAGTGCATATTGGTCAATATGTATTTTATTGATGGAGTTATGTCTAGGGTGAGGTTGTTAGACACCAATAAAATTATTCATTTAGTTGTGCACCTTACATGAACTGATAGGTTATGGACAAAAAATCTGATGGTAGATTTGAGACATGTACATCCAAGTTATACAATAGGAGAAAAAAAAACAATTGCACTTGTCACGAATGGTCATGTACTCGTTGGAAAAGGAAAAATGATGGTTTGCATTGGCGGTACGATGACACTGTCATATGTGAAGGTATCCTCACAGTCTTCAAGTATATAGATACCAAGTGGATTTTAGATAAAGTTCTCAACGACTTATAATTTGGGACAACAAAAGTAGTCTCTAACGACTTATATTAAGGGACGGATGTAGTATAATATAAAACATATGTAGAGCAGGTCGAACAGTCGGGGGCGGAGATCATGCAATCCCCGCCCCTACCGCTCTCGGTTGGCGAGCCGAGGAATGAAGCCTGTCCTCGGTTAAATCGGAGAATCCCATGCCCAATCGGGTCGGGTCTCCAGTTTAAGCAGAAAAATTGCCATTCCTAAGTATACACATGACTTTCAGAGGACCAATGGTAGTGTGAAGAGAAATCCTACAGAGGTGAAAAAAGATCAAAGCTTTCTCTTATGAGTCAATAGATTGTGTTGTACTTGGAGACAGCTATATATGTTCATTGACCAAATCGAATTAAGAATAATTAGGATTACCCAAATAATACTGATTTGAGTATGTAGTTGGGCGCTAATGAAATTTTGATAGTTATAAATGTTAATAGAGTCAAGAGGATTGTAACTTTGATATTAATGCATATTCTGGAGATTGGTGAATACAAATACAAGCCAAAGTGGAGATCGTTGGGTTTTATCTTGTATTTCTAATCTAACTAGGACAAAGTGGTTTGATTGAAAAAATATTCCTAATGTATCAAAAATTAGAAAGTTACTATTTTTTTTATATATATATTAATATTAGGAAGTTACTCTTATTACATTTCATATTGATTAGAAATCTTATGATTTAGTACTTATATTTAGGTGGAGTTATAAAATTTTTAGGGTCCAAATTTATTCAGGGGCATGTAGTATTATGAAGCGTGTGGATATAAATTAGATATAAATTAGGTGAGTGTATGAGTGGTGCAAAATAGGTGTATACAAGAGTTTTGAAAAATATTAATAATACCTTGTGTAAATCTCTTTGTGATTATTAATAAATTATTTCTTAATCTTTACCTAAATCTTTTGTGCTTTATTTTATTTTTTATATTTATTTTTTTGTTTTTGTCAAGTATCTGGTTTAGATGTTCCAATAGAGGGTCACCAATTTTGAATTGGGGTTGGGAGGGTGTGGTGAATAAAAAATACTCCATTCCTGCAGACCATTTTGAATTGGGGTTGGGAGTATCTGAATTCTTGGAAGACGAACATTATTAATTTTTATTCTAATTGAGTTGCAGACCATTCCTGCACATGTAACCCAAATTGCCTGAATTTTATGGGGCAGGTGATGTTATCCGCAGGGACCGACACATCAGCTGGAACAATGGAATGGGCACTATCAGCTCTGCTAAACAATCCAGAGGCACTAAAGAAAGCCAGGGAAGAAATTGACATCCACACAGGGCAATCAAGACTGATTAATGACTCTGATCTTGATCATCTTCCTTATCTTCACAGAGCCATAATGGAAACACTTCGTATGTACCCAGCTGGCCCAATTCTTGCTCCGCATGAATCATCGGAAGACTGCACCATTGGAGGTTTTCGCGTCCCCCGCGGCACAATGCTATTGGTGAACTTGTGGGCAATCCAAAATGATCCAAAAATATGGGAAGAGCCCAGAAAATTCAAGCCTGAGAGGTTTATAAAGATGGAAGGGCAACGAGAGGGATTCATTCTGATGCCATTTGGTTATGGAAGAAGAGGGTGTCCTGGGGAGAATCTGGCCATGCGAGTTGTTGGGTTGGCATTAGGCTTGCTCATTCAGTGCTTTGAGTGGGAAAGAACTAGTGAAGAGTTGGTGGACATGAGTGAAGGGCCTGGTCTCACAATGCCTAAAGCTCAGCCATTGATGGCAAAATGTAGGCCGCGCCACGTAATGGTTAAGCTCCTTTCCTAAATGTGATTATGACCTTTATTATTCTTGGTATTTCATATCCACTTGACCTATGAAACTCCTCTTCTAGAAATATTATTGGACAGAGAATTGTTTGTGTGTAAACAAAAAAAATTAAAAAAAAAACTTTTGCTCGCCGGTGTAGTTCAAAAATGGTTTTGAAGATGTTGTATATTCAGTTAGCTTTTTTTGTGTATTTTATATACATCTTTTAGAATATAATATATTTACTATTATAATTTTTATTATCTATGTTTTTTATATTTACTACTTCGATTTCTTCCCCTTTTTGTTTTGAATAGAAATTTAGAATGTAAGTAGATAAAAATTAGTTTGAAATGAGTTTTGTAAAAAAATTATTAAATATATAGAGTTTAAAGAGTGAGAATATGATGTATTTTAAGTAGATAATAATTTTTAGAAAAGAAAAAAATATAAAATTATAATATATTTAAATTATAATAAAATTTTAATTTAAAATAGAAATGAAAAATTATTATCTAAATAATGTTACGACGATAATAGTCCTCTATTTATCCTTAATGTACAGTTACTTCTTTAGAAAAAAAAATCGTAAATGGTCAATGAAAGGTTTTTTACCTCTAGAAAACTTTTTTTTTATTAAATATGTCGTCTCAAGTTTTGAATCAATACATTTAGAGAAGTAGCAAGAGTTGATATGCTTGTAAGTAGATTAGAATTAGATTGAGATATGTTAATTAAAATATAATAAAAATTATTAAATATGTAGACTCAGACTCAACCTGGTATAAAGGTAAAGTTAATATATATATATATATATGATATAATATAATATAATATGTTATAAATATATAATAATTTTTTTAAAAAATTTAAATTAAAATGCTTTGAATTTGAATTTTAATCTCAATTAAAATACATCCTTAATCTATGATTGAAGATTTGAACATGTGGTGGACAGATGTATTATTAATTTTTTATAATAGGGATATAAACGTTGTTATTTTTAACAATTTTTTGAATTCATAAGTCCAATCCATTTAGCTACAGCAGACAAACAATTCACGGATGTAATGGGCCCATCTCTTTCTCTTGGCCCAAGATTCCAGGAAAAGAAGGATTACTGGTCTCGCTGGATACCCATTTTCCACTATTATTACCGCCGCAATCAACGACCAACGCGACAGTAAGATAGGGGACAAGAAACTAATAAAAATGAAAAAAAAAAAAAAAAGATGGCAAAGCAGTGGAAATTCTAAGGAGAAGATTGACCAAATCCTAACAAGTTGTCTTTAAATTATTTTATTTTTGTGCTCGAATAGTCTATATGATATCTTTAAAAATAAGTAACTTAAAGATTGTTCATGAATTTTTCTTTATTTATAAGAATATGTATATGATTAGTTTAATTTTTCATGTATTTCATTATTTAAAATTTAAATATATTAAAGGTGTAAGTAAATAAAATCATATTGAAATAAATTTATTTAAATATAATAAAATTATTAAATATATTAGATCAAATTAAAACACAAATAATTTTTTTTTAAAAAAGTTTCATATATTTCATTCTAAGTATACTGATAATTTTTAAAAAAATAAAAATTATTTAAATTATAAGTATTTTAAATTAAGAATTTAAGAGGTAAATATATTCCTTCCTGCTTACATCAAGGTTCGAGAAAAGAACCATTGACCGGTTTGACTTGATTATCTCTTTCCAAGTCGAGACGACTGACCCATACAGGCAGCTTCTAAGAAGCCCCACTAGTCTTTGGTTGTAGGAAAAGAAATTGTTCCTTTGGCTTTAAGTTCATCGTCAATGTGGGGGCAGAAATTGATCGGTCCACCAAAACGTGAAGACAATAGAAGTGCAATTTCCACGCTAAAAGCATAGAAAATTGATGGCAGGAAGACGTATCCAATACTTGGAGGATTTGTGCATTCAATTTCTTGCTTTCACACCCAGCACTCGAGATTTTCTAGAAACAAGAAACGAAAATCTCACGCAGCCTTATTTGACAAAGAAACACCATATTCCCTTTTTTTTAAATAAAATTTTATTTAGAATACTTTCATTGCTCCTTCAGTTTTCTCTATTATCTGTTTATTTAAATAAATTCATAAATTTATGTTATTGTTAAAAAGGAGAAAAAGTCCTCTTTCCCACTTCAGATCCTTTTTCTTTAAGCTGAACAGACTTCATTAAATATTATGTTTGTGGGATGCATATCCTTTCAACTTCATCTGGATATCATATTCTTCCACCACTGAGAAGTACCCTATTAATTAAACAATTAGAAAAACCTAGAAAAGTGGTCAATACAACACTAAAAGAATAAATAAATACATAAAAGTGATGGAGAAAGCAGGAGAGAAAATAGGATAGAGATGCGAAGGCTCGTATGTCTCGAAATTCCACAATTACTAAGTACATTTCATTGTATGTTAAGAAATTCAAATTTCAATACCATAATGCCTCCAAAATGCAGAGACATCGGTTCTTCTCCTCTACTCTCTCCGTTTAAAATTATTTATAAATTATTTATTTTATTTCAAAATAAATATATATTTAAAATTAATTATTAATTTCTTCTTATTTTATTTTAATTTATTCTAAATAAATTATACAACTTTTCAAATTTTTTTTTTTTTTACTACTTGATAATTTTCACCAACTAATAATTGTCGTATTTTTAATATAGGTAGAATATGAACTTTATTTAAATTATAGTATTGATTTCAACATCCTTAATTTGTGTGCAAAAAGTTTTATAAACAAGTATTTTGAAACGGAAGGAATACAATATTGTAATTCTTTAAATTTATTTAAATATAATAAAAATTATAAAATACTACATTCATTTCAAAATATAAGTCGTTTTAAACTTATGTATAAAAATTAAGAGTCCTAAATTTCACATTGTTTTAAAACTAAACTTCTAAAAATACCTCTAATTAAAATTTTTATCTATTTTGATAATTAGTGGAAAGAGAGAGATTACAAGGAGGGGTAGAGTTGAAAAAAAAAAGTAATAAATTTTTATAGAACTTTGTAAAACAATTTATATGGTGAAAAAACTTTTCAAATCTAAAACGATTTATATTGTGAAATAGAAGTAGTATGTGATATCAAAGTAAATTGTAGTGAGAGAAAAAAAATAATGTATTAGAAAATAAAATTTAAATTTAAATTAAAGTTTTAAAGAAAAAATCATGTCAATTCAATTACACCCTTATTATAGAGTTAGAATGCAAATATAGTAAACTAATAATACACATAAAATAATAATTTATAATAATGTCTAAAAAAAATTTCATACTTTACTTCTAACTAGATATTGAAATACAAAATTAAATCCAAATCTAGTGTCCCAAACCACAATTTTAGGGACGGAATAAACAATACTATGAATTTCCCTTAATTAGAAGAATTTATTCCCTTTTTAAACATCTTTTCTCACAAAATTAAAATTAAAATATATACTCGGGAGACCAAAATGAAGTTTTGTTTTGATTTCCTTCTTTATTTTTTTCCCCCTCCCTCGAGGCACACGTTTTGAGTAAAAAATTAGAACCTTCCAAAAAATCTCTTTTTTTTTTCCCCTTCTCCCTCCCCTGGACCAGATGAATCTTTGCCTTGTTGATGCACAAAATGTCTTTCTTATATTGCAATCTTGCCATTTCACAGTCGACATATTAAATTTATAGAATCATTATATTAAGGAACAGAACCAAATTTTTAAATTTAGGGAAGTCAAATAGTTTTCTGTAAGAAAATGATATGGAATAATATTGTAAATTTTTTTAATGAAAAATCATAGGAAAAAAGCAAAAAATTTGTATAATTTTAAATATATATATATATATACATATATCAAAATTTATTAAAAATAAAATAATATTTAAAAGTTTTTGTGAAGCGTACATTCGCTAACTTAGCTTCTAGAAGAACAGCAGAGTTGATATGTTTGAATACTCTTTCCTTCTTATGGTTGTGCACAAAATTAGCTATTTCCTTTGTCACATAATATAAGTCGTTTGACTTAATTTTACATATATTAAGATTTTAAAAAAAATGACTTTATATTTTTTCTTCCTAATACACTCTTATTTAAATATCTTTGAAACAAGAGAAGAGATGGGAGGGAAAGAGAATAATAAATAAGGAAAAAAATATAAAAATAACTTTAAAACTCTCTTAAAAAGTCCTCAATGATTTATAATTTGGGATAATAAAAATAGTTTCTAACGATTTATATTATAAGATGAAAGAAATACACTCTAATATATTTGATAAAAGATAGTTGACTATTTTGTCACAAATTTAAATGATTCGAAACAAAAAGAAAAAAAAAGGAATGCGAATGCACACAAAACATTGAATAATGTACACAAATTTAATATGGTAGTTCGTAAATGTCAGATCGATAAAGTACATGAAATCAGATCTAAAGTTAAGAAAGCGTTGCATCTATCTTTTAAAAAGAAAGTAAAAATGAAAAATACATTGCATCTAAATCTATCTTTTGCCAAACTATTCATTCATCTTAACCCCTTGAATTCGTTATATTTATTAATATTGTCTCAAACTATGAATACATTATTATCTTGTTATAGTTGTTGTTATTGGAATCCTAAAATGAAAGAGGATAGTTAATTACAATAGTAATATTATAAGACTTTTATGAAATACAATACCGCTAATTTTTTACATACATTTAAGGATATAAATTGAATTTAATAAAGACGAAATAATTCAGAATAAATTATGTATAAATATCAAAATTTTAATAGAATAACATGATTATAATTTCAAAATGTATATCATATTGTGACTATTATATATAAATTTTAAATTAATATAAACAAATTATTGTGAAATTATCAATAAAACACACACACATATATATATTAATTTATTTAGTCCCTAAAATTTAAAATTTATAATATTTTTATTTTTAATAATTTTTTGTCATTATAATTTCTAAAAGAGTTTTAGGGATTACAATAATAAAAAAAATTATTAAAAATCATAATAGAAAATAAGTCATTAAGTATAAAAATATTATAAATTTTAAATATTTTAAAAACTAAATAGAGTAATATATATATATATATATATGTGTGTGTGTGTGTGTGTGTGTTTATTGGCTTGTGTTACACACGATTTTTTTTTTTTTAAGAAACAAATTCACTTTGTCTTCCAAGCATAATCAAAAATTTGTATTGCTATCTAAATTTTATTTTAAATCTAATTGCCATTTGAATTATGATTTTTCTTACATTACTATCCAAACATCTCTCATCTTTAAATTAAGTTAGTTAATATGATAAATTAAATATAAAACAATCTAAATTTCTCATTTAACCAATCCAAAAATTTAAAAAACTAAATTATTCATAAATTTAAATTTTAAAAAATAAAAAATATAATAAGATTGAACTAATTTAATTTACTTTAATCTAATTAATTTAGTCATTTTGTTCTTTGAGTACGATTTTATATTTAATTTATTAATTAATTAATTTAATTTAAGAGTTAGGAATATTTAATAGTAATATAAGAAAAAATTATAATTTAAATATTAATTAGATTTAAAATGAAACTGTACGGTAAATAGAATTTGATCATACTTAACATGACAAAAATGAATTTTTCATTTTTTTTTATTGGTACCAGACGAACAAATCATCTAACAAATGGTAGATATTATGCAGAAGACTTTCTGATAGCACCGCTGAAGTCCGAACCTGACCACAGTCTATATATAGACGTCCCATAATTGAACGCATTTATTTTTCGAACCCTCCGACCAAGACTGTGTGCCCATTAATGGAGTCTCTCTATCTCTATCTTCCTCTGCTCGCTGTCCTGTACATCATCACCAAGCATTTCCACCGCAAATTGAAAAATCTCCCCCCAAGTCCTATCCTAAATTTACCCGTTCTTGGTCACCTTTACCTGCTAAAGAAGCCGCTCCACAGAGGCTTGGCCAAGATTTCCGAACGTTATGGCCCGGTACTGCTACTCGACTTGGGCTCACGCCCAGTCCTCTTGGTGTCTTCTCCTGCGGCGGCCGAGGAGTGCCTTCACAAAAATGATATTGTTTTCGCCAACCGCCCTCACCTGCTCCCAGGAAAGTATCTGGGCTACAACTATACCTCGTTAGCATGGTCTTCTTATGGGGATCACTGGCGAAACCTTAGAAGAATCTCTTCTTTGGAGATTTTGTCCACTAATCGGCTCCAAATGCTCCATGGGATTCGAGTTGATGAACTTAAGTCGACGATTCGTAGGCTTTATTCGGCTTCCCAAGCTGAACAAGCCGTGGACATGAAAACTATTCTGTTTGAGATGTTGCTAAATATTATGATGACGATGATCGGTGGAAAGAGGTATTACGGTGAGAACGTGGAGGACATTGAGGAGGCGACGAGGTTTAGGGAGATTGTGACGGAGACCATGAGAATCGGCGGTGCATCTAGTATGGGAGACTTTCTGCCCGCATTGAGGTGGTTAAAATTGGGAGGCGTGGAGCAGAGCTTGAAGGAGCTGCAGGAAAAGCGGGATCGGTTCATTCACGATCTGATTAGAGATTGTAGAAACAAAATGGAGAAGAACGGCCCCGGCGGCGGTGATTCGGAAATTGCAGGAAAGAAGAAATCTTTGATTGAAGTGCTGTTGACGCTGCAACAAACGGAACCAGAATATTACAATGATCAAATTATTGGAAGCCTAATGCTGGTAAGATTTCTAGCCAAGATCTTCTTATTGATTTCCAGTTTTTTTTGCCATTTGAGAACTATAAGAAAAGTTAAAAGACATTGAAGTAGCAACCATTCCCCAACTTCATATGGGAAAACTAGGGATTGAAACCATTTCATTACTGCTCCGTAATTGGATTAGGTGAATAATAGTTCTTGTAAATTGATTTATGTGCTTTCATTTCATGAGTTGTACTAGTGACGTAAATGGTAGGGTAAGGCTCTTCTTAATAAGCAAAACAAGATTTTTATTTTGCAGTTTTTAATAAAACTCTTTCTTAAAAGCAAAGCCACCCAAGTGGATTGAATTTGTTGACCTACAAAAATTGGATTTGTCTCTGAGAAATTGACCATCACTCGAGTTTTAAACGTCCTACTGAAAAATTAAAAATTCTTGGATGCACTCGATACTTGAATGTTTATATTACTCGTAATAAAAATTATATATAATATTATCAATAAGTAATATAATTCAAAGCATCCGATGCAGCTGCACCAATACTATTTCCCTTATCAGTTCCGCTGTATTTGACTTTTGTTATGTGTATCTTTCTGCAATTTCCCCCTCATTTCCCTTGGGGCCTGATTGGATTAAAGGAAACTGAGGAAGAGGGGAGTAAAGAAGACAGAGGGTTTGAGCTTAGATATTTAAATTAGTTTTTTTATAAAGGGAATGAAAAAAATTAGAGGAGAATAAAAGAATTAGATTTAATATAAAAGTTTAGTAAAAAATGAATGGAAATGGAAAGAGAGGAAATTTTATTTAATGAATCTTTAATAAATGAATTAAAATATTTTTAATAAAATAAATTTAATATTATTTAATTAAATTAGTAGACAAAACTGTACACCCAAATGTTATTTTTTTTCCTTTTTTTCTATTTTCCAAACAATATATATGACTATTCCTCTCTTTTATCTATTTATTTAATTAAATAATACAAATAATTATTAGTCTCTTTTCATTTTTTCCCCCTCTCTGTCCTACACTTCTCATCTTCTATCCCTTCTTTTCTCTCAATCCAACCATATCCTTAATTAATTTACAAAAATAAAAAAAAAATGCAATTGGATTCAACCAATTAACTTCAATGATTTTGACCCCGAGTCATTATGCTTATGCATCAATCACGCTTACAAAGTTACAATTCAGGACTCGGCCTCTTTTGTCTTTTACTTGTTACCCAATCTCAGTGAGAACATAGTGCATTACTTTTCTTGGGTCATAGCCTGGAATATTGCCAAAGCATGGTAGCATCACCACCCAAAGTCAAATTATTAGTTGACTATCAAAAAATGACGACAGATTCAAACAATATTTGCAGGTTTTATTAGCAGCAGGAACTGAAACATCGGCTGGAACGATGGAGTGGGCATTGTCTGCAATGCTAAACAATCCAGAAACGTTAAAGAAAGCACAAGCTGAAATAGACAAATACGTAGGAAATGATCGGTTACTAGATGAATCAGATGTGCCCAACCTTCCCTACCTACGTTGCATCATAAACGAAACCTTGAGGATGTTCCCAGCAGGCCCTTTGCTAATACCACACGAGTCCTCAGAGGAAACCGTGGTGGGAGGTTACCGAGTCCCAAGAGGCACTATGCTGTTGGTGAATGTGTGGGCTATACATAATGATCCCAAGATATGGGACGACCCAAGAAAGTTCAAGCCAGAGAGGTTCGAAGGCCTAGAGGGGACAAGAGATGGCTACAAACTAATGCCATTCGGGTCGGGACGCAGAGGTTGTCCCGGAGAGGGTTTGGCCATGCGCTTGGTTGGGTCTGCATTGGGTTCATTTATTCAGTGCTTTGACTGGGAAAGAAATAGCAAGGAGTTGGTTGATATGACTGACGGGCCTGGCCTTACCATGCCCAAGGCTCAGCCATTGATCGCAAAGTGCAGGGCCCGTCCAGCAATGCTAAATCTTCTTTCACAGATTTGAACTGATGTGATCTAAAGATGGTAATATGATGTGTTTGGTACAATTTACTTCTCAGGTTTCTGGATTTTGGAGGGAGAAGAAATGGATAGAGATGAACACGCATGGCAGGGATGATGTTTCAGTTTTTGTATTTGCTATAGATGAAGCCAATTTTATAGTAGTACTTGCTTTCCAAAGTTTGTAAACGTTCGTGGTTCACCCAAGGATATACTATTGCTTAATCCTACATAGTTGATTATTGTGGAGTTTTTTCTGTAAAAACAATTTTTACTGGCTGGAATTGACAAGTGATGGAAAACATTATGCCAGGCTCAAACCCTTTACGCTGGGCTAAACCAAACTCACGGACATTCATTGTTATTTTCTTAAACGTTTCAGGGTTTAACCTCTGTGCTTTTAAGCATCAATACACTTTCCTTAGGCCTTTGCGCCCATGAAAAATGGCTCTTCTTGTATTTAATCAGAAATAGAAGAGGAAAAGATCTCTTCCTCACTCAATACAGAATTTGAATGGAGGACCGAAGTAGTTCTCCCATGATTACATAAAATGGCGATGGAAGTAGGAATGGGGTAAATAACCAAAAAAATTATGAAGTTTTGCCCATTTGGCAATTTCATGCACATATACATTTTCCGATCTGGGGACATAAACAAAACTCCAATTATTTCTTTGCGTAAGCATGGATTGCACCGCATCTGTGTATCTTTTACCAAGCCATTCCTCAGCGAAGTGAATACCATTAATTGCCCTTATAACATTTAATGAATCGCCTTTTATTATGACCTGAGATATGTCAGCCGCATCGGCGATCAATGTAGCATTAAGAGCGGCTAGGGCTTCAGCAGCAAAAGTGTCCCCAGCAAAATCTTTCCCAGTCCAAACCCATAGAATTTTTCCCCTGTGATCGCGAAAAACACAAGCAGAAATCACATTTCCATCTTGAAAAGTAGTGTCAAAATTTATTTTGACATAAGGGAAAGGCGGAGCCTGCCAAGAACTGGAAAGATTAAGTGATTGCCTCTTCCATTTTCGGGTAAGACTGGATTCCCAATAAGCATTCGCTGTCCTGCTAATATGAACTGATAGCACCTCCCATTGTTCATGAGATCCACCTGCATGTAATTGATTTCTGTATTTCCATACATTTTCCATCAACACCACAACATAGTTAAGAAATTCTCGTTTCGTCTCAGTTGAAAATGGGAATGCGTTATCCAAATTTAACAGCTCCTTTATCCAATCTTCCACTTTCCAGGTTGAGAAATGGTCTATTTTAAAATGCCATTTGGAGTACCACCATAGACATTTGATAAGGGGACAGAGAAGAAATAGATGCTCCAGATTTTCTGTAGTGGCATGACAGATGCAACATGATCGGTCTGGCAAGTCCAGCACCCGACCCAATCTTGATTTTTTAGGTAGTACCTGGAAAATAATACGCCATAGGAAATGTTTATGACGACTATGTAGGTTGGAAGACCACAGAGATTTCCACAGTTTGCTAGGAAGGGGAGGAGCAGATGATGAAAGGTTCATATGAGGTAAGGAGTGTATTGAATTGTGCCTCATCTGATGAATACTTTTGTAAGCTGACTTAATATAAAATCTCTCTGACTTGGAGGGAGCCTACACCAGTGAGTCTTGTTCCCCAATCTAGGGAATAGAAATTTTCAGAATCTCCCGAGCAATAGGTGGTGGAAACAAGTTCAAGATGAATTCATAGTCCCATAAGTGTTGATCAGAGAGCATAAGGTCTTGAACTGAAGTAACATGTTGCTGGTCAATAGGAACAGGGGGAAGACGATGATTAGTAAGACCTGGGATCCACGGATCTTCCCAAATGTTCACATGCGAGTCGTGACCAATGCGATAACATAGTCCAGCTTCCAATACCTTCTTCGTTTTCCATAAACCTTTCCAAATCCAGGACGATCCACTGGGGCAGCTTTCCATTTCTAATAATTTTCTGCCTCGGAGGTATTTAGAACGGATTAGGTTAACCCAAGGGCGATGATCTTTAGTGTATAGTTGCCAAGAAAGTTTCGTGATCAAAGCCAGGTTATTGCCCGAAGATTTTCGAAATCCCATTCCTCCTTTAACCTTTGGTGTACAGATGTCTTCCCAAGATTTGAGATACAAATGTTTACCAGAGTTTTCTTTAAAACCCCACCAAAAGTCACGCATCAGAGTATCCAATTTATTACAGATGGAAGAGGGAAGAATAAAACATTGCATGACATGAATAGGAAGTGATTGCCCAACATGCTTTATTAATACAGATCGACCAGCCTGTGATAGAGAGTTCATTTTCCAACCACTGATTTTCCTTCGGAGCCGTTCCACTAGTCCTTGAAAGGCTACAAATTTTGAAGATTTCTTACAAAAAGGTGCCCCCAGATAGGAGCTATTGTGAGTACACTCAGACATGTTGATTATTGAATGGATGGAATACTTTAGGGAAGACCTCATATTTCTGCTGAAATGAATTACAGATTTGCCAAAATTGACAGAAAATCCAGACCATCTGCAATATGTAGCCAGTAGATTGTGAACCACCAGTGCCTTAGAAATAGACGCTCTACAAAAAAGAATCAGATCATCCGCATACATAAGATGGGAGATGTAAGGGCAGGAATGTCCAATTTTAACCCCATGGAACAAATGATTTGACTCCGCTGCAGTGAGCATTCTAGATAGCAGATCAAAGTACAATACAAATAGAGAAGGAGATAACGGATCTCCTTGTCGGAGACCTCTATAACTTCTAAAAAATCCAAAAAGAGAACCATTAATCAATACTGAAAAGGATACAGTAGATATACACTCTGAAATGAGGTTGGTGAATCAATCTGTAAACCCATGATTTCTCAGAATCCTGATGAGGAGAGACCATTCCACCTTATCATATGCCTTTTCCATATCAATCTTAATTGCCATCAGCCCCAAATTTCCTCTCTTGGTGTTTAGATTATGCATTATCTCATGACACACTATCACATTATCAGCCATCTCGAGAAGGGGCTACAAGATTGTCCAGTAAAGGTTTAATCCTATCCGCTAAAATTTTTGAAATAACTTTATATATCACATTACACAAAGCAATAGGCCGGAAATGATCAACTTTGTAAGCAAAATCCCTTTTTGGAATAAGAGTAATGAATGTATGATTTAAAAGGGTAATCATTTTCCTATGAACAAAAAAATACTGGACAGCAGCAACTACTTTTGCTTTGACAATGTACCAGTAAGTTTTGAAGACACAAGGAGTCATATCATCAGGACCAGGACTTTTTCCAACCTTCATTTCAAAAACTGTTTGACGGATAAGATCATCAGAAGGAACAGCACACAAATTCTCATTTTGTACATTTGTGATGGAAGGAGAAATGAGGTTATTGATATCAAAGGGAAGCTATGGAGAAGTAGAAGAGAACAGATTGCTGTAGTATTGTTCAAAAGCTTGACCAATATCTGTCCAGACTGACTTCCAGTCATCAGTACCTGTGAGAAGAGAATCAATACTATTATGTCTCCTATGAACAGTTGTTGAAAGATGAAAAAATCGGGTATTTGCATCGCCATCTTCCAACCAGGAAACCTTTGCTTTGTTCCACCAGAGTAGTTGTTCTCTTTTGAGTTGCTCGTCCAAAGCTTCTTGTAAAATCTACTCTTTTTCCAAAACAAAAGAGGATTGCGGCAGAGACTGGAGATTTTCAATTTCCCTACGAATCCCAATTACATTGTACTGAATAAAACCAAACACAAATTTATTCCAAGATTTAAGAGCCTGTTTTTCATTCTTAATGTTGGAGACTAGAATAGTAAGAGGCGATCCCCAAATCGGAATAGACCAGGCAGACAATATAATATCACGAGAGGAGTTTTCCTGTGTCCACATAGTCTCAAATCGGAAAGGCCTTAACAACCAATCAATTGGAGGAGAAGTGTCAAGGAGAATAGGCTTATGATCTGAGGAGAGAGCAGTAAGGTGGCGAACAGATGCCCTTGGGAATAGAACATGCCAAGCTTCATTTACGAGTCCCCTATCAAGACGAACACTGGATGTTCACAGTTCCCGATCGTTTGTTATTCCAGGTAAATGGAAAACCAGAGAATCCCAAATCAATTAATCCCGCATTATCCACAAAAGAAGTAAATCCTCCAGATGAAGAAGCACAAAAAGGACGTCCCCCAAATTTTTCAGAAGATTGAGTGATGCTATTAAAGTCTCCCATAATCAGCCAAGGCCCAACAAAACTGTTACCAATATCTGAAAGATCCTGCCAGAATTTTTGTTTTTGGGAATATATGCAAGGCCCATAAACTCCAGTAAGTTGCCACAGAGATCCAAGCTGAGCACAAAATATCAAGCTAGTAATGAAATTGTTATTTGAAGCTATTATCTATAGATTCACATTTGGTCGCCAACACAAAGCCAATCCACCAGCATAACCAATTGCAGGAACAAAATGAAAATCCGAAAAACCAACTGCATTCAAAACCTTAGAAATTTTTACAAGGGAGGAAGATTTAATTTCAGACAAAAATAAAACATTAGGACGATGCGAGTTAATAAATACTCGCAATGCTCTTATTGCCTTGGACTTAGAGAGTCCTCGGCAGTTCCACGCAACAACTAACATTTGGATTGTGGGGGCTTGGTTTGGCTCGCCTCCTCAGCCTCAGAAGAAATATCAATCTTTGAAATAGAGACCCCCACATCCTCTTGTTGCTCCAAATTCGAACAGCCCAAACCCTTTCGAGCAAGACGTTTGACATGTATAAATCTCCTTCGGATAAGGACTGAATTTTCCTTTATCTCCAGGGGTGACTGATCCACAGAATCTGGATAAAAGTTAGGTGTGAAGGATAATGGCTGAGGGATATGGGATGTAAGATGAAGATGGGAGAGGGATGAGATCACTCCACTTTCGTCTGGGGCAGATGAATCCGGATTATTTGCCAAGTAGTATTCTGCATCAGGAGCAAGGGTTTTGGGGCAGTTAGCAAAGGAGAATGGTTTACTTTTTTTGGGGGTTGGTATAGCAGAGGTTGAAGATCGTTTGCCCAGTTGAGGTACAGCGAACCCTTGTTTAAGTGGATGGGGGATAGGTAAAGTCTTTATCCTGTTTTGTTTATTGCTGAGAGGAATGCATGACAAATTTTGGAATAGAAATGATGCACCTTGCTGAACGGTTTCTGGGAATTGTTGGGTCTCTATTGTTGCAGCAGTAGGGTTCGGTTCATGCACAGAAGGTAAGATGAATGTTTCTGAGGTTTGGGGAGAATCATGTTGCTGTGTAGTTGGGGAGGAATAAGGACAGGAGGTTGTAGGTAAACTGCCCACGTGCACCGAGGGTCCAAACAAAATTCCTGCTGTCGAGTG
The DNA here is from genome assembly GCA_026120185.1 of Voacanga thouarsii. NCBI lineage: Eukaryota > Viridiplantae > Streptophyta > Magnoliopsida > Gentianales > Apocynaceae > Voacanga > Voacanga thouarsii. The sequence continues at coordinate 308,102 of JANUWF010001776.1, forward strand.
GGAGAATGATGCTGTGGGATGTGAATGTGAGATGAGGTTGGGGCAACTGTCCAGAAATGGACGTTTCTGGTCGAGCAAAGGAGGCAGGTGAACTTCAAGTGTGTCAGAAATTAGCTCAGACATAGGGACCTCAGACAGTGGAGTAGGAATGAGTGGGGATGTAGTGGACAATTGAGTGGTTGAAGATGAGCTCATGGTTGTGGGTGTAGGTATGAGAATTGGCCAGATATTTGAAGTTGTGCAGGAAGCATCTTCGTGCATTGATGTCACAGTAGATGATCCAGAGTAAGAGGTTATAGTGGAGGATATATTTGAGTGGGTATGTTCCGAGAGTGCTGAAGAAGAATCCATAGAAGATGAAGTCAAAATGGATAATGCCAAAGGAGAAGATGGTGAAGTGGAGGACATGGTTGTGGGAGTAAGTTCCAAAGTTTGAGAAAGCCGTGGGGTAGTAGGTGTTGGTGTGAGAGCAGATGAGGGAGCAGGTAGAGAAGGTGAATTCAGAATGTTGGGAACCGAGGCCTTGTCGGTCAGTGATCTTACCATATTCCGGTCACCTGAAGGAGTGGTCTCTGGTGATCTCCGGCGAGTTGAAGATGAGCCATTTGCAGAGGACTGTATAGCATAATGAGCTGAGCTCCGGGAAGAAAAAGGACTCATAACCCGCATCCAATGGCCAAAAGCCTGACGTGGATCAAGGGGACCAAATGGGACTTCAACTGTATATTGACACTCTCCTTCATCATGTCCAAATCTTCCACATGAATAACAAAATTCTGCAAGTCTCTCATATCTAAAAGCAATCCAAACTGGTGGAGCTTTGTTCCGTGGCAAAAAAAAAATCGGACTGCAATGGAGAGCTTACAGAGAACTCAACTTGAATTCGGAGAAACCGATGGGGAAGTCCACTGGCAATCTGAGTTTTATCAGAGGTTAGGAAACGACCGATGAAGTTGCCAATGATCTGAGCATTTGCAGGAGTCATCTGATTAGGAGGAAGTTTATGAACTTGAACCCAGAACTTGACTTTGTTAAATTCCAATTCCTCAAAAGAAAGGCAAGATGGCCATTCTGTTAGCACAATAAGGGCTCCTTTGAGGTTCCAAGGTCCGGATGTGTATATGATATTCTTGTCCTCAATGGATGCAAAAGAAACAAGGAAAGTATTAATCAAGAAAGGAAAAAACTGGAGATTCCCGCAGCTTCCAAGCCACTTCTAATATTGAGCGTACCGTCTGCAGATCATACCTTTTGTGTGATATAATCTTGAGGGCCAGAGTAGCAATCAGCGGGTTGGATTCATGCAGATTGTTAGGGGAAAGGAAGAGGGTTCCATGAAGGTCAGTAGTCTTGGATTCTGTAGGTTGCATGGTAGCAATAAAACTACGGCAATATAGAGGTTGAATAGTATCAGAAGGCTGTTGTCGCAGCTTGTGTAGGATGCAGAAGCAGTTGCAGAAAAGAGGTCCAATTGAGATGGTTCAAAAGAACAAGAAGGAGATTCTACTCTGAGGAGAGAACACTACTTTTGCTGGTGCATTCTCATAGGACCATTTCGTAATGAAAAATGGTTGTCTTGACACTATTGAACGTTTCAAAACTTTTGTTGGTCCATTCTCACAAGAATAGAGTCCTAAACCAAGAGTGGCCCTAGTTCCTTACGTTGGACTGGACTCATACAGCTTCTGAGAAGCCCTACTAATCTTTTGTTGTTGCGAAAAATTTTGTTCCTTTGTCTTAAGTTCATTGTCTATGTCCTAATTCAAGGATTGGGATATTAAGTTGTTTTTGAGGGAGGCTAGATTTACTAATTCAAAAAGTGTCTTATGCCTTTGGTGTTTTTGAGTTGTGGATTCGGTAGAGAATTGGATGACCAATTCGATTCTTTTTCTTTGTTTTTCAATAGCAATTTGAGCCTTCATTTGTATTGTTTTGAACTTTGAAATATCATTCGTGAGGGATTTTAATTTCGTGGGTTTAAAAGGCTGTTCGATGCTTACATCTTGTTGAATGTTCAAGAACTAAAATTTCATTTGTTTTTGGCTCCCTTTGAGTAACAAAATTCTGTGTTTGTTCATGATTTGAGAGCTGATTTGTGGTGCTTTGGTACTCATATCAAAATATCAATACTTGGAGGGTTTATGCATTCACTTTCTTGCTTTCGCAGCAACAATTTTCAAGTTTGAGTGCCGCTGATCTTCCTTAGTCATGCTCCGAAACAGTGCAGCGCTCAAGATTTTCTAGAAACAAGTAATGAAAATCTCACGCAGCCTTATCTGTCAAAGAAACACCGTATTCCCTTTATCTATTGTTAGGCAGAAAGCTAGGAAATCGATTTTTATGCTTAAAAAAAGATTGAAAAAATTTTCCATTTTTACTATTCGTTCCTTTCAAAATTTTTTCAAAAATTATACTATTGTAATATAATATTTTATTTTACGTAGTATGTCTCCAATTACAAATTGTTCTTGATTAGAAAATTTATTTCCATAATATCGAATGGAATGTGATGATTTTGTAATTTGCCTGAAAATTCTACAACTACTACATTTCATTGTAGAAAACAGGAGAGCGGTGCGAAGAGTAACATGTCTCGAAATTCCACAACTACTACATTTTATTGTACTCCTTCCGTTTTAAAATATTTATTTATGAAATTTTTTATACACAGATTAAGAATGTTGAAAACAATACAATAATTTAGATAAAATTCATATTTTACCTATACTAAAAATATAATATTTATTGATTAGTAAAAATTCCCAAGAAACAATAAGAAAGAAGAGTTTTGAAAAGTTGTGTAGTTGACTTAGAATAAATATTGAGATAATTTAAAATAAATTATGTATAAGTATCAAATTTTTAGTAGAATAACATAATTATAATTTTTAAAAATATATAATATTATGCTTAAAAATATATAATATATACTATAAAATTTAGACTCATATAAATAAATTATAAGGAAATTGAAATTGTCAATCGGAATATATAACAGGGGGAAGGCAGTTTTTCTGTAATCGGCGGCACTATCGGGTACAAGCCAAACAAATCATTAATAAATGGCAGACACATGCAGCAGACGTTTTTTGTAGCATCGCCAAAGTGCGAACCTGACCACAGTCTATCTATATATAGAGGTTGAAAAACTCATCGTACTATCCGACCAAACTTTGTGTCCCTTTAATGGAGTCTCTGTATCTCTATCTTCCTCTGCTAGTTGTGCTGTACATCATTACCAAGCATTTCCACCGCAAACTTAGAAATCTCCCACCAAGTCCTAGCCTAAATTTACCCGTTCTTGGTCACCTTTACCTGCTAAAGAAGCCGCTCCACAGAGGCTTGGCCAGGATTTCCCACCGTTATGGCCCGGTACTCCTACTCGACTTGGGCACATGCCAGTCCTCTTGGTTTCTTCTCCTTCGTCGGCGGCGGCGGCGGCGGCGGAGGAGTGCCTTCACAAAAATGATACGGTCACGCCCCGGGTCCGCGAACGGTCAACTACGGCCATCTTCGTTGGGCCAAAATAGGTATCCCAAATTTACAGTGGGTACTTAAGCTCATTCTTATATATCATTCATACTTCTCATCCCAATCCCATGTGGGATTGGGGCCCTTTAGGGCCAAGCGTTGGATACTTAGGCTCATTCTTATATACCATTCATACTTCTCATCCCAATCCCAGGTGGGATTAGGGCCCTTTAGGGCCAAGCGTCTTCGCTGGGCACATACTTTAGGGATCAAACCCAGGACCAACCAGGCGGCGTGACTCCCACCGCGCACTGGTTACCCTGCTCTGATACCAAAACCAAATGTCACACCCTGTGCCCGCGGACTCGGGAGCGCGACTATGAGCCTGGCAGCACCCACGGTCAACAGGGATCAAACCCAGGACCAACCAGGCGGAGTGCGTTGGGTACTTAGGCCCATTCTTATATACCATTCATACTTCTCATCCCAATCCCAGGTGGGATTAGGGCCCTTTAGGGCCAAGCGTCTTCGCTGGGCACATACTTTAGGAATCAAACCCAGGACCAACCAGGCGGCGTGACTCCCACCGCGCACTGGTTACCCCGCTCCGATACCAAAACCAAATGTCACGCCCGTGCCCGCGGACTCGGGAGCGCGACTATGAGCTCAGCAGCACCCACGGTTAACAGGGATCAAACCCACCAAAACCAAATGTCACGCCCTGTACCTGCGGACTCGGGAGCGCGACTATGAGCTCGGCAAGACCCACGGTCAACGAGGATCAAACCCAGGACCAACCAGGCGGCGTGACTCCCACCGCGCACTGGTTACCCTGCTCTGATACCAAAACCAAATGTCACGCCCTGTGCTGAGCTAAAATGAATATCCTAAGTTTACAATGGGTACTTAGGCTCATTCTTATATACCACTCATACTTCTCATCTCAATCCCATGTGGGATTGGGACATCACAGATACTGTTTTTGCCAATCGCGCTCACTTGCTCGCAAGAAAGTATCTGGGCTACAATTTTACCTCATTAGTATGGTCTTCTTATGGGGATCACTAGCGAAACCTTAGAAGAATCTCTTCTTTGGAGATTTTGTTCACTAATCGGCTCCAAATGCTTCACGGGATTCGGGTTGATGAAGTTAAGTTGATGATTCGTAGGCTTTATTTGGCTTCCAAAGCTGAACAAGCCGTGGACATGAAAAACATTCTGTTTGAGATGTTGCTAAATGTTATGATGACCATGATCGGTGGGAAGAGGTATCACGGTGAGAACGTGGAGGACATTGAGGAGGCGAAGAGGTTTAGGGAGATTGTGACGGAGACCATGAGAATCGGCGGTGCATCTAGTTTGGGAGACTTTCTTCCCGTATTGAGATGGTTAAAATTGGAAGGTATGGAACAGAGCTTGAAGGAGCTGCATGAAAATCGGGATCGGTTCATTCACGATCTGATTAGATATTGTAGAAACAAAAAGGAGAAGAATGGCCCCGGAGGCGGTGATTCAGAAGTTGCAGGAAAAAGGAAGTCTTTGATTGAAGTGATGTTGACGCTGCAACAAAGGGAACCAGAATATTACAAGGATCAAATTATTGCTAGCCTAATGCTGGTAAGATTTCCTGCCAAAATCTTCTTTATTAATTCCCATTTGAGAACTAATTCAATAGTGGTAGTGTTACGTGGGATATTTCTTCAAACGTCAAGATTGGGAAAATGGTCCAGAACTCTATCGTCCTTCAAAGTCGACGCTCAGATAATGCCTAGGTACAGAGACCGAGACAGAACGGGGAGTGCATCACCCCGGCCCTCCTCCCGCCAAAGTTTTAAAAGATTTATTTTTATTTATGGAAATGAAAATTTTAAAAAAATTCTTTCAAAATTTACATTTTGTTTTAAAAATTTAAAAAATTTAAAAAAGTTATAACATTATTTTCTAAAAATTCATTTATATAATTTCTCTCTTCTCCTTCAAGTCTAAGTTTTTAACTCCATTCCTAACTAGGTATATTAATATAAAGAGTTTGCTTATCCACATTTGATCAAATGCACATAAGAAATAAGAAATCAAGCAGTAACCCCGAAGGGGAAAAAACAAATGAAATAAACCCATTGGGCTAGCTTAAAAGAAAACTTAGAGACATGAAGTACCAACCATTCAACACCTTCAGTTAGAAAACGATGGATTGGGACCGCTGCACGGATACTCGACAGTTGAGTTAAATGGATAATAATTGATGTAAATAACTTGTGTGATTAGTAGTCGAGTTGTAAAATGATTTATGCGCTCGAAATATTGCCAGAGTATGGTATCATCAACTACCAAAAGTCAAATTATTGGTTGACTATTGAAAAAATAACTTCAGATTCAAACAATATTTGCAGGATTTATTAGCAGCAGGAACTGATACATCGGCTGGAACAATTGAATGGGCATTGTCTGCGATGCTAAACAATCCAGAAACGTTAAAGAAAGCACAAGCTGAAATAGACAAATACGTAGGAAATGATCGGTTACTAGATGAATCAGATGTCCCCAACCTTCCCTACCTACGTTGCATCATAAACGAAACCTTGAGGATGTTTCCAGCAGGCCCTTTGCTAATGCCACACGAGTCCTCAGAGGAAGCCATGGTGGGAGGCTACCGAGTCCCTAGAGGGACTACGCTGTTGGTGAATGTGTGGGCTATACATAATGATCCAAAGATATGGGACGAGCCAAGAAAGTTCAAGCCAGAGAGGTTCGAAGGCCTAGAGGGGAAAAGAGATGGCTACAAACTGATGCCATTTGGTTCGGGCCGCAGACGTTGCCCCGGAGAGGGCTTGGCCATGCGCACGGTTGGGTCTGCATTGGGTTCAATTATTCAGTGCTTTGACTGGGAAGAAATAGCAAGGAGTTGGTTGATATGACTGAGGAGCCTGGAGTTACCATGCCCAAGGCTCAACCATTGATCGCAAAATGCAGGGCCCGTCCAGCAATGCTAAATCTTCTTTCACATATTTGAAATGATGTGATCTAAAGATGGCAATAATATGATGTGTTCGATGGTAGATAGTTTGTTCAATCATATCCCACATTGGAAAAAAAAATGTGTTGAAGCTATTTATTAGTAGTTGTACACAAGAAGTAGTGTCTAAAGTGCTCTCAATGGATATGGGCTTGACTCTTTAGTTAGTCTATTTTATAATTATATTTTTCCAAAATTAATATTTCTTAAGGGATATAACTTTTTTTAAGAGATATAACTTTTGGATAAAAACTCTTTCAAAGGGTTGTAACTTTTGGATAAAAACTCTTTCAAAGGGTTTAACTTCTCAGTTGGTAACCATTAAGAAGTTATAAAAATTGCAGAAGTTTTACAGGTATTATCTGTTTTTTTCTATTTCTATTTAAATTTCTCACAAAACTTTGTTGTATCCTGGAGTAACTTGTTTTGATAAATAAGATAATATTACATTCAAGATAGTGTAATCACGCCTCAAAGTTTGTTCTTTATTTATTTTCCTAACAATTTGAGTGTAATTTTGTCTTTCCATGGCGTTGATGAATGCTGCAATGATGAAATTGTTAACACAACAAGATGCTATCAAACTGAATCAATTCGATGGAATGAATTTCACAAGATGGAAAGACAAGATGAGATTTCTTCTAGTCACACAGAAAGTTCTCTATATTCTTGATTCATCCCTGGAGGCTCTTCCTGCACCAACACTGGAAGACAGTGATGGATTGAAGGCTGAACGAAAGAAACGTGAAGATGATCAATTGATGTGTCGTGGACTTATTCTAAATTCTCTGACAGGTCGTTTGTATGATCTTTATGCTGCACTCCAAACTCCAAAGGACATCTGGATTGCTTTGGAGACTAAATATCAGAATGAAAAGAAAGGTACAGACAAATTCCTTGCTTTAAATTATTTTGATTTCAGAATGATTGATGACAAGCCGAGTCATGGATCAAGTCCATGAACTTCAAATTTTAGTTTCAGATTAAGGGATTTGGAAGTTTGTATTCCTGCTGCACTACAAATTGGTGCAATTCTATCCAAATTGCCTCCCTCTTGGAACGGCTACAGAAAGAAGATTCTGTTACAACCAGAGAGTTTGACTCTCGAGCAATTTCAGACTCATCTATAGAATGAGTGTGAAACTCGTATAAGAGAAAAGAAATTGCAGAAAAATGTTGTTGAAAATTCCAATACAAAATTGCAAGTAAATGCTATGGGAGCAAAATCTAGAAACAAGTTTCAGAAATATCTTAAGATCAAAACCAAGTCATTCAAGAAGAACAACAACAAAAGGAACCAGACATGTTTCCATTGTGGAAAGAAAGGTCACTACATTAAAGAATGTAGGTTCAAGAAGAGTGAAGAGAAGAAAGTAGATACCAGTGTTAATACTAATACTGGCGTTACCAAAGAGGCAAACTTCGTTACTGAAGAAAGTTTGGTAACCATGGTTACTGAAATAAATTCAGTTGCTTTCACTTGTTCTTCTGAGTTTTTCCTTGATTCTGGTGCAACCATTCATGTGTGCAACAACAAAGATCTATTTAGTACTTATATAAAAGATGATGTTGAGGTCTTTATGGGTAATCAAGCACCAGTTCACGTGTTTGGTAAAGGAATTGTTGTTCTGAAATTCACTTCGGGACAAAAGCTCACCTTGGTGAATGTTTTTCATGTTCCTGATGTTAAAATGAATCTTGTTTCTGCTAGTTTTCTGAGCAAAAGAGGCTTTAAGATTGTAATAGAATCTTATAAGGTTGTGATCACCAAGAATGGTGTGTTTGTAGGAAAGGGTTACACCCTTGATGGCTTGTTCAAATTAAGTATTAATGAAATCAATGTTGGTTCTACTTATATTATTGAGTCTTCTGATCTTTGGCATGCTCGTTTAGGACATTTAAATTATTCTATTTTGAAATACATGACTAATCATGATTATATTTCTTGTAAGTATGATTCTTTAGATAAATGTGAAATATGTGCACAAGCTAAAATTACTAGGAACCCATTTCCTAAAGCAGAACATATGCATAAAATGTTAGATTTGATTCATTCAGATATTTGTGAATTAAATGGAAAATTAACTAGAGGAGGTAAAAGATATTTGATTACTTTTATAGACAATTATTCTCGTTATGCACATGTTTATTTGTTAAGACCTAAAGATGAAGCACTTAGTGTTTTTAAAGAATTTAAGGCTAAGGTAGAGAATCAAAAGGAACGAAAAATTAAAATGTTAAGAAGTGATAGAGGAGGAGAATACTTTTCTGGTGAATTTGATAAGTTCTGTGAAGATCATGGTATAATTCACCAAAGAACAACTCCTTTTACACCCCAACAAAATGGATTGGCTAAAAGGAAAAATAGAACACTAGTTGACATGGTAAATGCAATGATATTAAATGCTAAATTACCATTCAACTTATGGGGAGAAGCAATTCTTATTGCGTGCCATATTCTCAATAGAGTTCCTTCATAGAAAACTCATATTTCACCATATGAAGTCTGGAATGGAAGGAAGCCAAATTTAAAGTATTTGAAAGTGTGGGGGTGTATAGCATACTATCGACTTCCTGATTCTCAAAGACAAAAACTTGGTGCAAGAGGTATAAAATCTGTTTTTGTTGGTTATGCTCAAAATTCAAAAGCATATCGTTTACTTGATTTGGAATCTAATGTTATTGTAGAGTCTGTTCATGTAGAATTCTTTGAAAACATCTTTGTACGTGATAATATGTTACATGGTCATATAGAAGAGCACAATAAATTAGATTTGAATTCTAATAAAAGCAAAGAATTTGATGAACCATCTGAACCAAGGAGAAGTCAAAGGTAAAGAAAAATTAAACATCTTGATCCTGAATTTATATCTCCTGATCATATAACTTTTCTAGTTGAAGGAAGTAGAGAAAAAATTATAAGGCTAATGGAGATATCAAATGTTGATGATGAACCAAAAACATTTAAGGAAGCTTTAGCTTCTAAAGATGCTGCCTTTTGGCAAGAGGCTATAAATGATGAAATGGATTCAATTATGGCTAATAATACATAGGTTCTAGTTGACTTACCTCCTAGTTCAAACCCCATTAAAAATAAATGGGTTTTTAGAAAGAAATATAATTCAAATGGTACTTTACAAACCTTTAAAGCCAGGTTAGTAGTTGAAGGATTTACACATAAAAAAGGGCTAAATTATTTTGATACATATGCACCTGTAGCAAGAAAAACATCTATTAGAGTTTTATTTGCCTTAGCTTATATTTATAAATTATGTGTTCACCAAATGGATGTCAAAACTGCTTTTTTAAATGGAGATTTGAAAGAAGAAGTTTACATGGAACAACCAAAAGGTTTTGTACTTCCTGGTAATGAAAATAAAGTATGCAAACTTATAAAATCTTTATATGGTCTCAAACAAGCTCCAAAACAATGGCATGAAAAGTTCGATTCAAAAATTTTATCTTATGGTTTTAGACATAATACAGTTGATAAATGCATCTATTCTAAATTTACTAGTGATTATGGAGTAATTATATGCCTCTATGTAGATGATATGCTTATTTTTTGTACAAAAATTCTTGGTATAAATGAAACAAAAAGTTTCTTAATTCTACCTTTAAGATGAAAGATCTTTAAGAAGTGGATACAATTTTGGGAATTAAAGTTACCAAACATGATAATGGATTTATGTTAAATCAAACTCACTATATAGAGAAGCTCTTGAATAAATATAAATTCTTAAATATTAAAGAAAATAATACTCCACATGATACTAGTGTTAAACTAGTAAAAAATGATGCTGGATCAATAGAACAATTGAAGTATGCTGGTGTTATAGAAAGCTTGATGTATGCTATGTGTTGCACAAGACCTGATATAGTCTTTACAGTGAGTAAATTATCAAGATTTACAAGCAATCCAAATATGGCTCATTGGAAAGCAGTTGAAAGAGTACTTGGTTATCTGAAAAGAACCACAAAAATACAATTATGTTATTCTAATTTTCCTGCTATACTAGAAGGCTATTCTGATGTTAGTTGGATTGCTAAAGTTGGTGATATATTATCAACCTCGGGTTGGATATTTACCATAGCGGGTGGTGCTGTTAGTTGGGCATCTAAGAAACAAACGTGTCTTGCTCATTCAACTATGGAAGCTGAATTCATAGCTTTGGCTTTAGCAGGTAAAGAGGCTGAATGATTAAGAAATATGTTACTTGGAAGTTGACTTATGGCCATAGCCTATACCACCCGTTACTATCTACTGTGATAGTAAGGCTACAATGTTAAATGCCTTTAGTAATATATATAATGGAAAATCAAGACATATAAGTCTACGTCATAGTTATATTAGAGAGTTAATATCTAATGGTATTATTACTGTCTTCTATGTGAAGTCTGCAACAAATTTATCGGATCCGCTTACTAAGGCTTTACCAAGAGATAAAGTCTGAGAGACTACTTATAGTATGGGACTAAAATATAATCCTTTAGACACCAATAATGGTAACCCAACTTCACTTAATCAAATCGGTTATTGGTTGAAGTTTAAAGGGTAATAACAGGTTGTTGGTATGTGTCTTATTAGATCACTAAATCAAGTTCCATACAGAAAGTGATGGTTGTTAGTGATGATTAGTAGAGAGGATGAGTTTATACTATTAATGGAGTTTTTCTATAAATAAACTCCACGTATATGAATATGAAGTGGTGCCGCTTCAACAAGAATTTAAAAGGATTTATTCTTGTAAATATTCATAGAAAATGGATTGCTAGCACAAGGCCATTTATAGTGCTAGAAGTAAAACGAGAAATTTAATAGAAAAAGATAAATGTAATGTGTGTGGTATTTTCGATCCTAACAAAAGGTGTCTTGGTTTAATCCTAGGACACCATGTACACCGTTAGCATCCTGAAATACTTATACTAATTGAAAGTTTAATCTTTTAGATACTTTCTTGTATGCATTATATTTATTTTGAAAAATAATTACCTGTATGAACAAACTAGTGGGGGAATGATAGATAGTTTGTTCAATCATATCCCACGTTGGAAAAAGAAAGGTGTTGAAGCTCTTTATTAGTAGTTGTGCACAAGAAGTAGTGTCTAAAGTGCTCTCAGTGGATATGGGCTTGACTCTTTAATTAGTCTATTTTATAATTATATTTATATATATTAAAAGGGCCTTGGGCTTGTTTAAAAAGACTTTCTTTTTATATTTTTCCCAAATTAATATTTCTTAATGGATATAACTTTTTTCAAGAGATATAACTTTTGGATAAAGACTCTTTCAAATAGTTGTAACTTTTGGATAAAGACTCTTTCAAAGGGTTGTAACTTCTCAGTTGGTAACCATTAAGAAGTTATAAAAACTGCAGAAGTTTTACAGGTATTATCTGATTTTTTCTATTTCTATTTAAATTTCTCACGAAACTTTGTTGTATCATGGGGTAACTTGTTTTGATAAGTAAGACAATGTTACATTTAAGATAGTATAATCACGCCTCAAAGTTTATTCTTTATTTATTTTCCTAACATTCGATACAATTTACTTCTCAGGTTTCTGGATTTTGGAGGGAGAAGAAATGGCAAGAGATGAAGATGCATGGCAGGGATGTGGTTTCCGGTTTTGTATTGCTATAGATGAGGCTAATTTTATAGCTGTTGCTTTGCAGAGTGTGTAAACGTTCATGGTTTCATGTGAGGATATAATATTGCTTAATCCTACTTAGTTCATTATTGTGGAGTTGTATCTAGAAAAACAATTTTCATTGGTCAGAGTTCGACTGCTGAAAATATTATGTCAGATTGAGATTGTAAACGAGTTAGATCGGTCTGAATCACCTAGTTCACGACCCGATTAACAATATATAGATCTAAATTTGATTTGAATATAAAAAGATATATATATGATTATACAGATATTGGGTATACTCGATCTAAAAAAATATAATAATATAATATATATTTAAAATATAAAATATAAAATAATATATATTTTATATAGAAATATGTATAATATAATATATATTTTATATAATATTTAAATTAATTAAGTAAACAAGTATATATATTTTATAATTTTATAATCAAATCTAATTATATAAACTAAACATATAAATGAGTTCGAATTGAATAATGAAACACCTATATTATACTCAGTATAAATAAGTTTCTATACATGTCAAATTTAAATATACCCAATTAATTAACAATCCTAATTCCAAGCTCAAAACCTTTATGCTAGGCTAAACCAAACCCCGAAATCATTTAAGCATCATTACACTTTCTTTAGGCCTCTGTGCCCATGAAAAATGGCTCTTCTTGTCGCAACCTTTCTCTATCACCAAAACTTTTGCTCGTCCATTCTCATAGGCCCATTTCGTAATGAAAAATTCACTACCACTGTTGAAAGTTTTTGTCTGTCCATTCCTACAATAATACTGTCCCAACCTAAGAGTGACTCTATTATTTCCTTTTATTGGACTTGACCCATACAGCATCTGAGAAGGCCTACTAATATTTTGTTCTTAGAAAAGAATTTGTTCCTACGCCTCAAGTCATTGTCAATGCGGGAGCAGAAATTGATCAATGCACCAAACGTGAAGAAAATAGGGGGTGTAAGTTCCAAGCTAAACGCAGAGAAAATTGATAGACGGAAATTTGCTATTCACTATTCGGTTGGAATAGAAAAATCAAATTGAAATGACTTTAATTTTAATTTTTAATTTAAATTTAATAAAATTTAGTTTGATTTAATTCAATTTTAAAATTTATATAAAAAATTGGTTCATTTTCAAAATTTTAAAATAAGAATTAGAAATTGAAAGAACCGAGATATATTTTTAATTAAAAATATATTTGTAATATTAAAACATTATTAATTAATTATATAAATTATAATTTTTCTTTAAAAATTTCGATTCGATTCAATTCTGATTAATTCCGTTCGATTTTATTCAGTTTTATAAAAATTTCGTTTTGATTTGATTTTGTTTAAAATTTATAAAATCAAACTTAAAATTGAAATTATAAATCGAAATAAGAACGGTTTGTGCAATCAATTTCTTGTTTCCACAGCAGCAACAATTTTCAAAGTTAATGAAAATCACACGCAGCCTTATTTGACAAAGAAGCACCATATTCCCATTCTTTATCGTTGGGCAGAAAGCAAGGAACAGGGACCGATCTGAGGGGTCGGGATTAAGTCTGTTAAAAAAAATTTCATGCTTAGATTTTCTTTAAATTTTATTTTTTGAAATTTTTTCATATTTTACTATTTTCTCCCTTTAATTTTTTTAAAAAATTATACTATTATCATACAATATATTCTTCTATGTAATTTGTTTCTAATTATAAATTTCTGACTTTATTCCTGATTAGAAAATTTATTTCCATGATTTCGAATGGGATATGATGATTTTGTAATTTGGTTGAAAATTCCACAATTACTACATTTCATTGCAGTAATTCCACAATTACTGCATTTCAGTGTAGAAAATAGGGGATAGATGCAAAGAGTAGTATGTCACGGTTTTGAGAGAAGTCAAATGGAAAGTTGGGATCGAACCAACAACAATATCGGTCTAAGATTGGATCGATCGGACTAACCAGTTCAGTCCGATATCAAAAACCATGGTCAAACACGTATATTCTACATTTTGTTGTTCTCCGATTACTATTTACGATATAGAGTTAGAATGCAAATATAATTAACTGAACATATGCATAAAATAACACTCCCAAACTATTGGATATTTTTATAATAATGTCTTAAAATTTTCATATTTTATTTTTATTAGATATTAAAATACAAAATAAAATCGAAATTTAGTGTCCTAAACTACAGTTTTGGGGATGGAATAAGTAGTGCTATGAATTTTCCTTAATTAGAAGAATTTGTGCTTTTCTTTTGAACATCTTTTCACACAAAATTAAAATTAATATATATTCTCGGGCAATCAATATGTACTCTTGTTTTGATTTCTTTCCTTTTTTTTCACTCCTCGAGAGACACATATTTTGAGTAAAAAATTAGAACCTTGCAAAAAGTTCTTTTTTTTTTTTTTTTTATCTTCAGAATCTTTGCCTTGTTGATAAACAAAATATCTTTCTCATATTGCAAGCTTACCATTTCACAGTTGGCATAAAATTTATAGAATCATTATATCGAGGACGGAATCAAAACTTTGAATTTGGGGAAGTCAAATTTATTTGAAAGAAAATAGTATAGAATGATATTCTAAAATTTTTAATGAAAAATTAGAGAAGAAAAAGTAAAATTTGTATCAACTTTTCTATTAAAAAAAATCAAAATTTTACACAAAGAATGTGAAAGTACACAAATTTTTTTCCAATAAAGCTTGATAAAATATAATTTCGTTGATTATTTTGCTAACTTGTTACAAATTTGATTGATTCAACTCCACAAACAAATGTGAGTGTACACAAAGAATTGAATAACGATCTCAATAAATATTTACATCGCTTTGCTAACTAAACTAGTAATATGATGGTTCGTAAAATTAGATCGATATCAATATTTTCTGAACTAAGAAAGCATTGCATCTCTCCTTTAAAAAGAAAGAAAAAAATGAAAAATATATTGTACCTAAATCCAAATCTTTTGCCAAACTATTCATTCACCTTATCCCCTTGAATTCATATGATATTTATTAGCATTGTCCTTTAAAAAAAAAAGCCATGAATATATTCTTATCTTATTACAGTTATTGTTAATGTAATTCGTAAATGAAAAAGAATGATTAATTATAATAGTAATATCATGAGACTATTATAAAATACAATATCAAGATTTGGACAGTATAGATAGACGATTAAATCTGCATATATATTTGAGAATATAGATTGAATTAAAAAATAAGATAATTTAAAATAAAATAAAAAATGAGATAATTTAAAATAAATTATGTATAAATATCAAATTTTAATAGCATATTTATAATTTCAAAATGTATATAATATGATGATTATTATATATAAAATTTAGATTAATATAAATAAATTATTACGAAATTCTCAATCGGATTATATAATAGGAAAGCATTTTTTTTTCTCTAACCCAAGGGCACAATCGGGTACAAGCCGGACAATTATCAATAAATGGTAGACACATGCAGAAGACTTTTTGTTAGCACTGCAGAAGTGCGAACCAGACCACAGTGTATATAATTCATAAATTAAGTGAATTATTTACTATGATATAATTTATTAATATATTTAATTTATTGATTCATAATTCATAATTCATGGAAGAATTGTTATATATAATGGGGTTCTGAAATTCATCCCACCATCTGACCAAAACACTGTATCCATTAATGGGGTCTCTGTATCTCTATCCTCCTCTGCTAGTTCTCCTGTACGTCATCACCATGCATTTCCACCGCAAACTGAGAAACCTCCCACCAAGTCCTATCCTAAATTTACCCTTTCTTGGTCACCTTTACTTACTAAAGAAGCCGCTTCACAGAGGCTTGGCCAGGGTTTCCGACCGTTATGGCCCAGTACTCCTACTCGACTTGGGCTCATGCCCAGTGCTCTTGGTATCTTCTCCTTCGGCGGCGGAGGAGTGCCTTCACAAGAATGATATTGTTTTCGCCAACCGCCCTCACTTGCTCCCGGGAAAATATCTGGGCTACAACTATACCTCATTAGTATGGGCTAGTTATGGGGATCACTGGCGAAACCTTAGAAAAATCTCTTCTTTGGAGATTTTGTCCACTAATCGGCTCCAAATGCTTCATGGGATTCGAGTGGATGAAGTTAAGTCGATGATTCGTAGGCTTTATTCGGCTTCCCAAGCTGAACAAACTACGGACATGAAAACTATTCTGTTTGAGACTTTGCTAAATATTATGATGACAATGATCGGTGGGAAGAGGTATTACGGTGAGAACGTGGAGGACATTGAGGAGGCGACGAGGTTTAGGGAGATTGTGACGGAGACCATGAGAATGGGCAGTGCATCTAGTATGGGTGACTTTCTGCCCATATTGAAGTGGTTAAAATTGGGAGGTGTGGAACAGAGTTTCAAGGAGCTGCAGGAGAAGCGGGATCGGTTCATTTACGATCTGATTAGAGATTATAGAAACAAAATGGAGAAGAACGGCCCAGGAGGCGGTGATTCGGAAGTCGCAGGAAAGAAGAAATCTTTGATTGAAGTGCTGTTGACGCTGCAAGAAACTGAACCAGAATATTACAAGGATCAAATTATTTTAAGCCTAATGCTGGTAAGAAATTTAACACTAACACTGTACATCTAGAAATTCTGGATCGTTTAACATACTCTTTATATTACTTTTTAAGACACCACAAAAATCTAATATTTGTTTCTTGATTTAATATATACTTAATTTATTTTTATTTAATATTATCACTAATTATTATATATTTTTAGTGATATACGATATCATATAAGACTAGATTGAATATATGTTAAATTAATAAATATGTAAAATATTTCTATTAGTACTAGTTCAAAAAAAAAAGTTAGTGACATATAGCACCATCCATTCAACCAAGGTTTTTGGAATCGGATCGGACCAAATCGGTTGGTCTGATCGGTCCGATCGTAAATTGGTACCTCTGTCAGTCCGGTCTCAACATTTCAGCCGATTTCTTCTAAAATCGTGTTGGTTTGTTCAAACCGTGTTGGATCGGTCGGTCCAACTGATGGACCGGCCAATTATAAAAAAAAAAATTTTGAGTCAAATTTTATAATTTTTGGAAGATAAATTAAATTATATAATTCAATAAACTATTTTAATATGTTAGATTGTTAATTATAAACTAAAAATGACTATTTTTAATCATGAATTTGAATATTTATATCTTTATGGACTTAAATTATACTATATTATTGATAAAAAAATTTTAAAAATAATTATATTTTTAATTTTTAAATTATAATATTATCGGTTTAATTACGATTTAATTACGATTAGACTATTTAACCGTAAATCAATAACTTTTTCGGTTCGATGACTAGTCCGATTCTAAAATTATTGTATTCAACACCATTTAGTTTAGTTTTAAAAACTATGGGTTGGGACCGTTGCACTGATACTCGATAGTTAAACCATATGGATAATAGTTGTTGTAAATCACCCGTGTGATCAGTAGTTGAGTAACTTGAGTTGTAAAATGATTTACGTGCTTGGAATTTCATTGTATAGGTTTTGCTAATGAGGTAAATAGTAAGGCTCTTCTTCATCTTCTAAACTTCTGCTGTCTAGTCTTAAACAATCATTTAAAACATATAGATATCTACAAATGGTGAGATTTTAGATGAAAGAAAGCAATGTTGCAAAGTGGGGTGAATATAATTTTGATATGGAGAGAAAAGGAAAGCAAATCGAGATTTCCATTTTGCATTTGTTTTTAAGAAAAAACCCCCCTTTTTAAAAGCTAAGTCACCCAAGTAAGTAGAATTTGAGAACATAATGTAGATAGGAATAGTTCATTGCACTCCTTTTCTTGAGTCATAGTCCGGAATATTGCCAAAGAATTTGTTCAGGGATGGAATTAGAAAGTTAAAGTTAAAAAATAAATTATATAAAAAGAAATACTATACAAAAAATACTATAATTTGTGAAAAATTTTTAAGGGGAGGAATATAAAATTTTAAAATATTTTTTAAAAAGTTTTAAAATTTTAAAAGTAAATTATGAAGTTTTTAAAAATTTAAGGCGGGGCCCCCAGCCCCCTCCCCCAAAATCTGTCCCTTTCGTCGACTACCAAGAGTCAAATTATTGGTTGACTATTGAAAAAATAACTCCAGATTCAAAAAATATTTGCAGGATTTATTAGCAGCAGGAACTGATACATCGGCCGGAACAATGGAATGGGCATTGTCTGCAATGCTAAACAATCCAGAAACGTTAAAGAAAGCACAAGCAGAAATAGACAAATACGTAGGAAATGACCGGTTGCTGGATGAATCGGATGTGCCCAACCTTCCCTACCTACGTTGCATCATAAACGAAACCCTGAGGATGTTCCCAGCATCCCCATTGCTAATACCACACCAGTCCTCAGAGGAAACCATGGTGAGAGGCTACCGAGTCCCACGAGGCACTATGCTGTTGGTGAATGTGTGGGCTATACATAACGATCCCAAGATATGGGACGAGCCAAGAAGATTCAAGCCAGAGAGGTTCGAAGGCCTAGAGGGAACAAGAGATGGCTACAAACTGATGCCATTTGGTTCGGGACGCAGAGCTTGCCCCGGAGAGGGCTTGGCCATGCGCATGCTTGGGTCTGCATTGGGTTCAATTATTCAGTGCTTTGACTGGGAAAGAAATAGCAACGAGTTGGTTGATATGACTGAGGGGCCTGGCGTAACCATTCCCAAGGTCCAACCATTGATCGCAAAGTGCAGGGCTCGTCCAGCAATGCTAAATCTTCTTTCACAGATTTGAAATGATGTGATCTAAAGATGGTAACATGATGTGTTTGACACAATTTACTTCTCTGGTTTTTGGATTTTGGAGGGAGAAGAAATGGTAAGAGATGAACATGAAGGGCAGGGATGTTGCTTCAGTTATTGTACCGAATAAATTATAACAGTATAAACTATTAGTACTAAATAATGTGTCTTAATATAATTATTCCTTTCGTTTTAAATTATGTGTTCTGTTTCTAGCAATCTAGTTTAGTTTTTGTTCTAAATTTTTTGTCTCGTTAGGAAATTAAAATTTAATATATCAAATTTATCATCATTTAATAACACTTTATTTCTCAAATATATTAAATAATTTCTTTCTTAACAAGTTGATTTTATTTAAATAACAAGAGAGAAGTAATTTGGAATATATCAAAATTTAAAATTTGAGTGCTTTTTAATAAATAGAAAAAAAATAAATTAAATTTTAAAAGTAAAAGTTTAATTAATTAAAAAAAATTATTTATTTTAATACACGTATACTCGTTAAACATGACGGATAATTTATGATGAAAAGAGTAAAAAATTAGAAGCTCTGTTTCACAAGTATTAGAAAGGACCTATTTTCCATTTGAAATCTTACGTTGTGTTATAAAATTAGGGTAGTGTTAGAATAAAATCTACACACTACACACTAAGAAAATTCTAACTATTCTTTGCACAAGAATTTCTCTTCAAACTTCTCTCTTTCTTTCTCTCACAATTCTTTCTCCAATCTTTCTTTCACTAATATTTCTTTCACAAAATGATGGTGTATTACAAGCTTAGAGAATAGCTCTATTTATAGAGCTCTAATTAGTGAAATACATCATGGCATACATCATCTTCAATTAATGGTGTCTCCACTAAATGGTGGACATCCATAAAAATCTTCTAATAATTCACATAAATCCATAATTAGTGGAGCCTCCACTAATTAATGGAGATTCCAATAATTCATAACACGTTGCTTATTATTGTGGAGTTTTATCCGAAAAACAATTTTCACTGGTAGGAGATTGACAACTGATGGAAACCAAAGTCATTGTTATTTTTTTAAAACGTTCCAGGGTTTAATCACTTAAGCATCATTACACTGTCTTTAGGCCTATGTTGGCCATAAAAAATGGCTCTTCTTGTCACGACCATTCTCTAAATCTTCAAAACTTTTGTTGGTCCATTCTCACAAGTTTAGAGTCCTAAACTATAACTCAACCAATTTTTATTTCCTCACCATTTGAAAGCATAATCTGGTGAAGCATTGAATTGAACTGTGATTTTGACAAATGAAGGAAACATTGTGCCGGGATCAAGATTTTGGCCCAAACGCAAGGTCCCAAGTGCTAGCTACTTGCAATCCAAACCTCCTCATGCAAGGTCCCCCTTGTACCGGTGTACATAAAATCAATCAGTATCAACAATATGCCTATCTAAGCAACGTTATCAAGCCTTAAGCAAACTTTTTAGTTATGGCTGGAAAGCTTACATTAGACCAGTTGTCACTGTCTATCCTTGTTAGTGCCACTCACACTCCTCAAGTACATCGTAAGCAATGTAGTTTGGACTGCCTTAAAGCTTATCAAATCAGTAAGGCATCAAGTGGTACTACAAAATCACACGTTCAAACTTCAAACCTTCCAACTTAGAGATGCAAAAGACTTTTCCTTACAAAATCACTAGTCTTTTTCCAGGTTCTGAAGCATCAAACCGAGAATCAAGAACGAGACAGCAAAATAGGAGAACAGACGGAGTACAAACTTTTGGTTGAAGTATAAATCTTGAGAGGAAATTCCATTAAAGAAGGAAGAAATCTCTCTGAACGAAACCACTTGGCTTGAAGGGGGGTAGAAGTACAACATGACTCGTTGCAGCTCATTAATATGTTAACTCTTAAGCAACCAGATTCTTGGACTTTGTATCAGGTCTTGCGTTGGATCAGGATGTTAACAAGGTGTTTTGATAGGATATTTTTTCGATATGTTTATCGCCATGGAAATGTTGTAGCGGTTAGCTTAGCCTAGATGGCTTCATCACAGATTCTTTCTTTGATTTTTTTTTTTTGGACCTTGATTTGTTGCATTAGCGTATTAGAGCATTATGTTTGTTAGATTAGCAAGGGATGCCATCCCTAAGAAATTGTACTAGTTGAATAGAGGTTAGGTTCATGTCCCCCTCCATATATTATTATTATTTTTTAATAAACAGGTAAGGATCTATTCTGGAAATTCTAGTATGGATTAAATGTATGTGGTCTACAATCTATGTAAGAATTTCCTAGGTCTGTCCAAACCCACCACCATCTCAAGTGGTTTTTGTTTTTAAAAAAAATGAGGAATTTTATTTTTGGTTCGAACATAGACTTTTTTTCCCCTCAAAATTGGTTTGAAAATAGAATTTGAGAAACAAAAAAAAAAAAAATTACATCTATATATGAAAATATTAATAACGTCTTGTACCTTTCACAAAATAAATTGGATACCCTTCCTTATGACGGTAAAAAGGGTGTGTTTCATACATTTATTTTATTTACAATTTTTTAAATCGTATTATTCTTTAGATTAGAGGAATTTTTACATTAAAAGATGAAATATTTTGACTAAAATTTATTTAAATAAGTTGGATCTAAATCTTAGTCAAATTATTTAATTATCAATATTTTCTAAATTTATTAATTTAGAGGTAAATAGAATTTTAATTAAGATTTTCTTTAAAGATATTAAAACTAAATTCATTTTTAAAATGTTAATAAAATTTAGTTAAATTACTCTAAATTAAAAAATTTCCTTAATTATGAACATAATTTATTATAACAACATTTATATATAAATGTAGCAAGTAATACTAAAATAATATTTAATACAAATGTTGTTAAGTCATAAAAGAAAAGTTGAAACAAACAATATTATTCTAACGTTCATTGTAAGTATCATTTTAAAATGTAACCCAAAATTCAAATATTCCTCTATTTATGTCAAATGTTATTTAAACTTACTTTTATTCATTTTATATAACATTTGAGAATATGTCAATACAAAATGTTGCAATAGACATTTTTATAGTTATGCTTTTTAAATAAATGCCATATGTGATTACAACATTTTTTATAAGTGTTAGTATAAAAGTTACGAAAAGTAATATTTCAACAATATTTAAAATCAATGTCACTAAATCATATAAAAATGTTTGAAGAATATAATATTATTCTATCATATATTATATGTCGTTAAAAATATCACGTAGTACTTAATTATAACGATATTTATGTAAAATATAGCAATAATTCATTCTCATTATTTTTAAATGACATTTGAGAAAAATGTTACAATATACTATTTTTGCTGTAGTGAGCCAAAAAGAAAGAACACATCATTCCTTGCTAGGAGAATAAATTACAATAAAACTTTTGTAAGGAGAAAGGATTATTTGTGTCAACACTCCAATGCAAAAGGAAATTAATCTTGCTAATGATAGAAAATTCTTGTATTTCCTCTAGATCATTGTATTTGGCTTGGGGAGAAGCGGGAGGCTGAAAAGAAGTTGAATTTTTATACCCTTCAGCTTGGGGAGAAGAAGGGCCCTGGAAATAACTTGGCAATAGCATCACTGGTCCATTGCTTCAAGTCCACAATCCCATAATTTTATGCCGAGCAGCTAAACATGCATGTAACTTAGTAACTTTATTAGTCAAAATTACAAATTTTAACTTTGATTTACATGAATTTTTTTAAAAGAATTATGTACCTACTGAATTCAAATCTTAAGCTGCTGGCACTGGCATGATTGAATTAAGGATACATGTATTGCAATTCTAATGTAATTATGATTTTAATTTTTATAAAAAATGGTTCAAAAATTAATATTATAATTTACCTAGGATATATAATAACATTGTCAATATTTTACAAATAAAATTCATCTGTATTGAGGAGTATAGAAACCAAAAATTGGGTGGGACTTGAGGAGTGCCATTCTTTTTCTGGGAGGGAAATAACTCATGTGACTATCTTTTCCCTTCAAAAGTTCCGCAGGTGAGCAGCGTGTGACTTGGTCTACCGTTTACCTCGTTACGGTGGCATTTGGGATAATGAAAATAGAACTACAATAGCAGTGATTCAAAACCTTTTTTTTTTTTTTTTTTTTGTAATGTTTTTGGATAAAATTGCTACAAATAAAATACTTTTGGGAATATTTTTACAAATTACCCTTCTAAAGTTGATGAGGTGCAAAAAGAGTGGCAAGAAACTTTGAGATATTGGTGAGATATATAGTTTGAAATGAATTACTCTCTCTATTTCAAAATACTTGTTCATGAAACTTTTTTATTTTATTTCAAAATACTTGTTCATGTACATATTTCTAGAACTAATAATTAGTTTTTTCCTATTATACCCCTATTTATTCCAAGTCAACTACACAATTTTCTAAAACTCTTCTTTCTTCTTACTTTTTGAGAATTTTCATTAACCAATTGATATTGTGTTTTTAATATGGGTAGAATAGGAAATTTATCTAAATTATTATATTATTTTCAATACCTTTAATCGGTGTGCAAAAAGTTTTATGAACAAGTATTTTGAAACGGAATGAGTATTATATAATTATTTATTTTATTTTAAATACGTATATTTTTATATAGTATTTTATTTTAAAATTTTCAAAATATGCATAATAATATAAAGATTGTTTGAGAGAAAATATTACACTATTACAAAGGAGAAAATGGGCGGAAGTTCATCGTGGCCCTCCAAGCTCACGGAGAATAGTCGGGCCGGGGCGGAAGTTCTTTCTATTAACTTTGAGCGATAAATCTTTTAGTACAGTAAAGAGTGCTTTACCGACTCAGCAAATAGCTTGACTTATGAAGAACTTTATTTTACTAATTAATATTATTTTTTAAGCTAATGCGTGCATATTGCTGTCCTTAATGCAGATCGCAAGAGATTAATTCACCCCTCTAGGGGCAGAAAGTGATCTGATAATCTGAAGGACCAGTGCAAGTGAAAGTGCTTGATTTATCGTCGTAAGCATAACTATAAGCCTGAGGACATTTCCCCTTGAAGTACTTCGAGTAATCTGTAGGAGGGCAAGTTTCTGGTTTGTTAAAGTTCCCGGTGCAACAATATTCTGGTTTGTTGAATGCTGCACAAGCACTCTTGCATCCTATGTTTTTCCCGTCAGAGCCCTTGATACTCAACTCTGCAGGGCAGTCTGCATTCACATCAGCGGCACATGTAGAAAGCGCACATGCACCAGAACCGCCTCGTGGGATCACGGAGACAGGAATGTTGAAGCCATCCACAAGGCTGACATCGTAGTAATCTTGTTGAGGATTGGGGACCAGGGTCAGCTCTACTAGGGTGGCTGGAGGAACTGCACCAGCTCCATTGCATCCTATTTGACCTGATCCACAATCTGCAGTTCCACACTTGAATTTTCCACTGGAATCCGTAGAACAGAGTGTTCGTCCCCAAAATCGACCTGACCATGGAGATGGAACATCGAGGGATGATGATGCCTTTGGGGCCAACTCAAATCCGGTTGAGGATAATTGTCGCTTGTCACCACCAGTTAGTGTTCCCGGCCAGACTGTGTAAGCACAATTGTTTGTGAACGTAACCCGTGCAGATTCAGCTCCTGCAATATAGAGTCGTTGCTTTAAATATTCGTACTCACACTCCCAATTCTGTACTGTGGTACTAGTTTGAAGAATAAATGATTTCCATGCATCGGAATTTGTAAAAACCACTGGCTAGGAAACATGCTATAAAGTCAAAATTTACATGTTCTAACATGCGTCCACATTTCTTTTCTTCCTTTTTTTTTAGAAAAATCGATCTTGAGGGAAAACTAATTGAGCCAATCAAGGATTGCGTTGGAGGTGGATTGCTATAAATTTGAAGGGACATATTCTCTTGATTCCAAGAATGGTGTTGCCAATTTGGACAGAAAAATGTTTTAAAAAAAAAATGCAAAATCTTGAACAAGAAAGAAATGGTGAATGAAAAGACCTGTGAGTAGGAGTAAACCAAATGTAATGAAGAAGGGAACGGTAGCCTCCATTGCCTGCTGCTCTTTGTGTTGCCTCTGTTCTGAAGCAACATTGGTTACATATATAGAGTTCTGATCAGATCAACTGGAAAATGAAAAGTATACAGAACTTGCCGTGAGTGAGCCGTTGTCATGCCTGCTGTGAAATCTACTGTTAATTAAGAAATATGTCACTTGAATTTTACTAGGTTATGCATTCAACTAATATGGGGAAGGCAATTAATGTTGCCGTCCATATATGACTTTTAGGCAAACATTAATTTTGACTTAGTTGCATACCTTAGGAAAAACGTTTAAAGACTCTTCTCTACAAAACTTTAGACTATTCAATGCTAGCATGAGAAGCAGTTTTCAGAACCCTACCCCGTGAAGATGTAATTTTGAAATATTGGCAGGATAAGCCATGTAATATCTATTACATATCTCAAGGGGGAAAAAAAGTTATATGAAATTAATAAAGTGATTGTTTATTTTCTGAAACTATTTATTTAAATATCTTGAAGATAGATATGAATAACCTTACCGTGCCCAAGGCTCAACCATTGATCGCAAAGTGCAAGGCCTGTCCAGCAATGCTACATCTCCTCCACAGATTTGAACTGATGTGATCCAAAGATGGTAATACGGTGTGTTTGATAATTTACTTCTTAGTCTTCTCGGTTTTGGAGGGAGAAAACAGTAAGAGATGAATATATTTTTTTTTGCTAGATCGGTAAGAGATGAACATGCATGGCGGGGATGTTGTTTCAGTTTTTGTATTGCTATAGATGAGGCTAATTTTATAACAGCTGCTTTGCAGAGTTTTTAAACGTTCATGGTTCATGCGAGGATATACTATTGCTTAATCCGACATAGTTGATTAGTGTAGAGTGTTATCTGAAAAAACAATTTTCACTGGCTAGAGATTGACAACTGATGGAAAACATTATGCCAGGCTCAAACCCTTTATGCTAGGCTAAACCAAACTCACGGACTTTGGTTTTTACATTTTAAACGTTCCAGAGTTTGACATCTAATCGCCTAAGCATTATTACACTTTGTTTAGGCCTTTGTGTGTTGGATCGATCAATTAATGGATATAATTATTTACTCCAATAATTGCGATTAGACTAAGAGTGCAGTTACGTTCTTTTAGTGGAATGGAATATAATTAATAAATTATTTTTATTGACAAAATAATTTATTGGAGTTTAGTCTAATTGTATCTGGTCAGATTCATTCAATGACTCCTAATTATGAAAAAATAATAAATTATAATTTGTTTATAATTTATTAATGAAAATTGCAGAAAACAAAAAAAATCGCATTTTAGATGGAATAGGATAAGTGGAAATAGTTGTATTCAACTATACTTTTCTTATTCTATCCGGATTCATATTTTGAGATAGAGACATTAATACATATTGGTTTATGACTCTATTTTAGATAGACATGAGAAACATCGATGTTGTTTTTTGAGTTTTTCTCTCAATTTTTGTGTGAGTCCACCCTCAACAAAGAGAGGAACAAAATACGATTAGCAATTTTCTGATCCAAGGAAATTACATTGAAGAAGACTTGGGAGTTTGGAGCATTACCAGAAGGCCAAAGACTTCAAGAATCGTGTTGGTGAAAACGATATCTACAAAGGTATGGTCCGTTTTCGCGTATTCTCAATGTTTAATCTGGTTGACACATAAGTATGTCGATCCTATTGACTAACAATTGGTATCATAGCCAGGTTTTGATATGTGTTTATGTGTTAAGATTAAATCTTGTATGCAAATATTTAGTTGAACGGTGTAGGAGTAATGCATTTATGTTCATGGTGAATGATTTGATTAATTCTATTCAAAATAATTTTATGACTATAGTTTTTGATTCGGTGAATATGTATAAGTATTATCGAGTCTTGTAACAAAAGGGGTGGATTACGTCTCCATATTTCCCTTTTGAATTTTCTTTTGATTTATTTTATTTTTATGTTATTTAAAACAAAAAATTTTTTAAGTTTAATTCATCCATAATTATCCTATAGGTGATGTGATTGGATTGAAAACTTTATATTTAAAAATAATAATAATAATAATAATAATAATAAATGAATAAATTTTGAATATAGGGATCACACTTAAATAAAATACATTATAAGAACTTCCTATAGAATATCCAAATAATGTCTATGATGGCCAAAATATTAATAACACTAAAACTAATATTGCATTTAGATGCAAGATATATTAATTTAGTGGGATGATCCAGGCCTAACTATAAGTTATATTGTTATCTCCTATAGAGGTGCATATTACTTTGGGATTTTAGGTTGTGGATCTTGACCTAACTATAAGTTATATTGTTATCTCCTATAGAGGTACATGTTACTATAGAGTTTTAGGTTGTCATATTTTGATAATAATTTCTATCACTACTTAAAATATTATCATATTAATCATGTATCATACTATTTTATATTGATCATGCATCATGATATGATATATGGCTCATATGTTTTATTTTATTTAAATTCAGAAAAATGACTTCCAACACTTTATTCCAAATTTTAACAAAGAACCAACTGGTTGGAGAAAATTTTATTGATTGGAAAAAGAACCTCATAATTGTACTCACTCTCTGAGAAGCTCAAATATGTGCTAACCGAACCGTGTCCTGCTAAGCCTACTGAACAGTCCATGCGCGAACAAAAGGAGGCTTATAATAAATGGTTGAGTTCTGATAAGATGGCTCGCTGCTACATTTTGGGATCTATCTCAAATGTGTTGCAGCAAAAACATGAGAACATGACAACCGCTACAGACATCATGAGAAGCCTCCAGCAAATGTTTGAGTACAAGGGACGTCAGGCCCGTCAAGCAGCAATAAGGCGCATAATGAATATGCGCATGAAACCTGGAACGCCCGTGAGAGATCATATGTTAGAATTGATCGCTCAGTTCAACGTAGCAGAGGTCTTAGGGGCTGAAATTAAGCTTGAGACTTAGGTTGATATGGCTTTAGAAACTCTCACAGAGATGTTTTCACAGTTCAAAGTTAATTATAATATGAACAAGATGGAGATGTCTCTTACAGAGTTAATGAAGGAGCTTGAAAGCGCCGAGGCAACCCTAAAAGTGGGAAGTGGCAACGCTCTTATTTTATCTCATGCTGGATCTTCCTCTTCCAAGCCTAAGGGCAAAGGAGTGAATAAGAGGAAGCAGAATAAAAATAATAAAGGGCCTAAGCAGTAGGTTAAAAAAGTAAGAGTGGGTGAAAAGCCTAAAGGCAAATGTTTCCACTACAAGCAAAAGGGACATTGGAAGTCACAGTACCCAGATTACTTAGCTAAACGCAAGTAAGGTACTGGTGAGTTATCCTATATTGAAACTTGTTTAGTGGTTGATTCTACAAATACTTGGATAGTAGATTCTGGAGCCACTAATCATGTTTGCAATTTATTGCAGGGGTTCCAAGTAACCAGACATCTCAATGAATGAGAGCATACTCTAAGGGTTGGCACGGGATCAGTGATATCTGCAAGAGCTATTGGAGATGTTTATCTTTATTTTGATAATAAACATTTGGTTTTGAAAGATTGCTATTATGTTCCCGACATTTATCGAAATTTGATTTCGATTTCTTTGTTATTCAAACAAAAATATACTGTTAAATTTTATAAATTTTCAGTAGAGATATTTTTGAATAACTCTTTGATATGTCGTGGAAATTTAAATAATGATCTGTATGTTTTGAAACCTACCAGCAGTTCATTATATCATACTGAAATTAACAAACGCATTAAGTTATCTCCTACTAATGAGACTCTCATATGACATCTTAGACTTGGTCATATTAATCTAAGTAGGATTCAAAGACTTGTAAAAGAAGGTCCTTTAAGTGACTTAAAGGTGGAACCTCTTCAAGTTTGCAAATCTTGTTTGGAAGGTAAAATGACCAAAAGATCATTTCCTTCCATAGGAAATAGAGTAAATGAAGTCTTAGAATTAGTGCACTCTGATGTATGTGGACCAATTAGTGTCCAAGTTAGAGGTGGGTATGAGTATTTCATTACTTTTACGGATGATTACTCAAGATGTGGATATGTTTACCTAATGACTCATAAGTCTGATGCCTTAGAAAAATTCAAAGAATTTAAGGCTGAGACTGAGAAGCAGTTAGGAAAGAACATTAAGACACTTCGATCAAATCAAGGTAGAGAATATCTGTCCCATGAATTTAGATCTTACTTGTCAGAAAATGGGATTTTATCCCAACTAAGTGCACTTGGCACTCCTCAACAAAATGGAGTGGTAGATAGGAGAAACAGGACCTTGTTAGACATGGTCAGAACAATGCTAGACTTCTCTACACTCAGTACATCCTTTTGGGGGTATGCTATACAAACTTCGACATATATATTAAATATGGTTCCATCAAAGTCTATCCCTAAGACTCCATTGGAATTGTGGAATGGGCGGAAGCCTAATTTGACACACATCCGGATTTGGGTTGTCCTACATATGTGCTAAAGGGAAAGATGGATAAAATGGAATCACGATCAAATTTATGTTTGCTTGTTGGGTATCCAAAAGGAACAAGGGGATACTACTTCTATAGTCCTCAAGATAAGAAAATATTTGTAAGTACAAACGCAATTTTCTTAGAGGACAAGTACATAGAAGAACGAGGATCTAAGAGTAGGGTTATTTTGAAAGAAACCAAGGGAGATAATCCCAAGCAAATGGTTACTGAAACTCATACTCAAGATTCACGTGGAGGATTCGTATCTATGCCACTTAACATACCAGATTCCAGTGGGAGAGAAATAGATGTTACACTTTCTATACCCACTGGCTCTTCGGTACATAGAGTGGAAGAACCTCCTGCCCCTGTTCAAAATCTAGTCGTTGAGGAATCAGCAGATCTAGCAACGAGGAGGAGGAAAGTCCAATCATCCAGGAACCTCCACAGCTTAGACGTAGTGGGAGAGTCATTCGACGTCCTTCTAGATACTTACTCTATGGAGAAGCTTTTCAAGCAGTCTCTTTTAAGGAAGAAGAGGATCCCGCCACGTATAAAGAAGCTGTAGAGGACATAGACGCAGACCATTGGAAGAGTGCAATGGATTCAGAAATGAAATCCATGTACACTAACTCCGTCTAGGATCTTGTGGACCTGCCTAATGGGGTAAAACATATTGGGTGCAAATGGGTCTACAAAAGAAAGAGAGGAGTAGACGGGAAAGTGGAAACTTTCAAAGCTAGATTGGTTTCTAAGGGTTATACCAAACGAGAAGGTATTGACTATGAGGAAACCTTCTCGCCTGTAGCTATGCTAAAGTCTATAAGAATCCTCTTATCCATTGCAGCTCACTTCGATTATAAAGTATGGCAAATGGATGTCAAGACAGCTTTCCTTAATGGAAATCTTGACGAATGTATCTATATGATACAACCAGATGGTTTTATCCAAGAAGGTCAAGAATAAAAAGTTTGTAAGCTGAATAGGTCCATATATGGGCTTAAACAAGCTTCTAGATCTTGGAATATCAGGTTTGATCAAGCCATTAAAACTTATGGTTTTGATCAGCATCTTGATAAACCTTGTGTCTATAAGAGAATTATAGATGGTAAGGTGATTTTTCTCATATTGTATGTTGATGACATCCTTCTCATTGGAAATGATGTAAGAACATTACCATTGGTAAAAAGTTAGTTGGGTAAACAGTTTGATATGAAGGACTTGGGAGAAGCAAGATATGTTCTAGGCATTCAGATCCTTCGGGATAGAAATAATAAACAGATAGCTTTATCCCAAGCTTCATATATTGACAAAATACTGACGAGATTTTCTATACAAAATTCCAAGAAAGGTCAATTGCTTTTCAGACATGAAATTCAGTTATCTCAGAAGTATAGTCCTAAAACTCCTAATGAAGTTGAGTACATGAAACAAGTTCCTTATGCATCAGCTGTAGGAAGTCTCATGTATACTATACTTTGTACTCGTCCAGACATTTGTCATGCTGTTGGGATGGTCAGTAGATATCAGTCAAATCCAGGACCAGAACATTGGACATCAGTCAAGCATATATTCAAATATCTTTGCAGAACTTGAGGATATATGTTAGTTTACTCAGCTCCAGAATTGGTACCTATAGGTTACACTGATTCTAATTTTCAAGCTGATAGAGATCTTCGCAAGTCCACCTCAGGCTCTGTTTTCACCTTAGGTGGTGGTGCAGTTGTGTGGAGAAGTATTAGACAATCTTGTATTGCTGACTCTACAATGGAAGCTGAATATGTGGCAGCTTGTAAAGCAGCTAAAGAGGCAGTATGGTTGAAGAAGTTCTTGATAGAACTTGAAGTGGTTCCTTCTGCATATCAAGCCATTAGTTTATACTGTGACAACAGTAGTGCAGTGGCAAATGCAAAAGAACCACGCAGCCATCAGCGTGGTAAACACATTGAACGTAAATATCACCTACATTCAACGTGGAGATGTAGAAGTGTGCAAGATTTCTTCTGCTGAAAATCTTGCTGATCCTTTTACTAAAAGTTTACCTGTAACTGTTTTTAGAAGTCATATAGAAAGTATGGGTATTTCTGACATGTCCCATTTACTCTAGGATAAGTGGAAGGATTTTTGTTAGATATGGCCATCGAGTAAATACAATGTTTATATTTTTGAAATTAAATAAAGTATGTTTTTATATATTTGTATGTATGAATTATGTATGAGCCTGTTTTGTCCACGAATTATTTAGATATTATAAATCAAGTGTTTATTTGTTAAATATAGAAAGACTTGATTTATAATTTAATTCAAAATAAATTATCCGCGATCTAAAATAAACTTGGACAATTTATTTTGGAAGATCGTCTTAATTTTATTGAAGTCTGTCTTTGACTTTTATAATAAAATTAAGGATATATATTTGATATATTGGATGGACCATCAATATTTATTTGTGGAATAGATCATACAAATAAAATATTAAAAGATTGTCGTACATAATACCTTAATCCTGAGCAAACAATTATTTATATTTACTAACTTGAAGTTCCTTGAGTTACCAAAGAGTGAGATTAATTTAATAATCAATATCTCGGCATCTTGGGAATTAAAGTGAAATAAATATGAAATAATTGTTATGCAATATGGAATCCGTCACCTTTAATAGGCAAGATCATTTCCCCATGAGTTCTTCTAAGGGACAGTTAAATCTGAGCTTAGTAATTCAATAGTGTCTATTGAATTCAATTTGTAAGTGTGACGTGGTCACATGGTACTGTCAAATTGAAGATGAGAATTGAGGTTTTGAATGAGGAGAGCTGTGGTCATACTACCTCATTCAAAGTATTATATTGATTGACGGGGGTAATTTGTTGGATCGATCAATTAATGGATATAATTATTTACTCCAGTAATTGCGATTAAACTAAGAGTACAGTTACGTTCTTTTAGTGGAGTGGAATGTAATTTATAAATTATTTTTATTGACAAAATAATTTATTGGAGCTTAGTCTAATTGTATCCGTCAGTCCCTTCAATGGCTCATAATTATGGAAAAATAATAAATTATAATTTGTTTATAATTTATTAATGAAAATTACAGAAAACAAAAAAATCGTATTTTAGATAAAATATGATAAGTGGAAATAATTGTATTCAACTATACTTTTCTTATTCTATCAGGACTCATATTTTGAGATAGAGTCATTAATACATATTAGTTTATGACTCTATTTTGGATAGACGCGAGAAACATCAACGTTGTTCTCTGAGTTTTTCTCACAATTTTTGTGTGAGTCCACCCTCAACAAAGAGAAAAACAAAATACGATTAGCAATTTTCTGGTCCAAGGAGATTACATTGAAAAAGACTTGGGGGTCTGAAACATTACCAGAAGGCCAAAGACTTCAAGAATCGTGTTGGTGAAAACGATATCTACAAAGATATGGTCCGTTTTCACGTATTCTCAAGGTTTAATTTGGTTGACACATAAGCATGTCGATCCTATTGACTAACATTGTGGCCATGAAAAATGGCTCTTCTTGTCGCGATATTTGTCGGGATAGGTGGATAAGAATTCATAAAATTAAATTGAGATGAGTTTTAATAAAAAATTATTAAATATGTGCAGTCCAATAGTGTTTAAAGAGAGAAAATATGATATATTGTAATTATATATTAATTCTTAAAATATGAAAATATATAAAATAAAAATATATTTGAATTAAAGTGAAATTTTAATTTAGAATAAAATTAAAAAATTCTAATCCACTTAGAGAAATCTTCTTCAAAACTTTTGCGGTCCATTCTCATAGGACCATTTGGTAATGAAAAATGGTTGCCTTGTCACTCCTATTGAAAGTTTCAAAACTTTTGTTGGTCTATTCTCACAAGAATTAGAGTCCTAAACTAAGAGTGTCTCTAGTTCCTTTCATTGGACTTGACCTATGCAACTTCTGAGAAGCCCTACTAATCTTTTCTTGTTGGAAAAGAATTTGTTCCTTAGCATTAAGTTCATCGTCAATGTGGAAGTAGAAATTGATCGATCCACCAAACGTGAAGACAATTGAAGTTTAAGTTCCAACCTAAAAGCATAGAAAATTGATAGCAGGAAGACATATTCAATACTTGAAGGGTTTGTGCATTCACTTTCTTGCTTTCGCAGCAACAATTTTCAAGTTTGAGTGCCACTGATCTTCCTTAGCCATGCTGCGAAACAGTGCGCAGCGCTCAAGATTTTCTAGTAACAAGTAATGAAAATCTCACGCAGCCTTATCAGTCAAAGAAACACCATATTCCCTTTATCTATTGTTAGGCAGAAAGCTAGGAAATTGATTTTCAAGCTTACATTTTTTTTTTTAAATATATATATTTTTTGAATTTTTTTCCATTTTTACTATTCGTTCCTTTAAAAAAAAATTAAAAATTATACTATTATAATATAATATGTTATTTTACGTAGTTTGCATCCAATTACAAATATTTGATTCCATCCTTGATTAGAAAATTTATTTCCATAATTTCAAATGGAATATGATGATTTTGTATTTTGGTTGAAAATTCCACAGTTACTACATTTCATTGTAGAAAATAGGAGAGAGATGCGAAGAGTAGCATGTCTCGAAAT
The DNA here is from genome assembly GCA_026120185.1 of Voacanga thouarsii. Lineage (NCBI taxonomy): Eukaryota > Viridiplantae > Streptophyta > Magnoliopsida > Gentianales > Apocynaceae > Voacanga > Voacanga thouarsii. The sequence goes on from JANUWF010001776.1 coordinate 342,194, forward strand.
TCCACAATTACTACATTTCATTGTAGGTTGAAAATTCAAATTTAAATACCATACCAGAATGTCTCCAAATTGAATGGACATCAGTCAAACTCACCAATCTAGATGCCTATATTCTAGATTTTGTTGTAATCCAATCACAATTTACCATATAGAGTTAGAATGTAATTTGGTTAACTCTCGTCACATGCATAAAATAGTAATTTATAATAATGTCTTAAAATTTTCAAACTTCATTTTTTTACTAGGTATTGAAATACAAAATTAAATCGAAGTTTAGTGTCCCAAACTACAGTTTTGGGAACGGAATAAGTAATACTATGAATTTTCCTTAATTAGAAGAATTTGTTCTTTTCTTTTGAACATCTTTTCTCACAAAATTAAAATTAAAATTAAAATTAAAATTAAAATACATACTCGAGCAATCAAAATGTCCTCTTGTTTTGATTTCCACTACAAGAAAACAGACAATCGGTGAAAGACTCATCCCTCACTAATCCCTCGGCGATACATGGTTAGCGAGGAATTTATCGCTTGCTGAAAAACTTCTTGCAAATATCGAGGGAAACAAAATTCCTTAATAATTACTCCATCCGTTCTTATTTATCTGTCACCAATAACCGAATTTTACATACCAAGAAAAGTAGTTAGTTTTCATATTTTAATAAATATTTTAGTTGAATTCTCAAAATTACCCTTGTATACTTATCTCTCTAATTTACTCTAATTTGTCATTGGAGTAATTACCATTATCTCTCTCTTACTTTGTCTCCCAAGAAATAATAAAGGCACAACACTTTAAAAAAAAAAATTACTCCCTCCTCTGTTCTCCTATTTGAAAATTTTATTCCACCACTAAATTTTGAATATGAAAATTTGAACAGTATTAATAATTCCCACCAGAAATTGTTTGATAAATCAACGTGATTTTGAAAAAGTTATTATCTGTTCAAAGCTTCTTATGGTTATCAACCCTGCGTGCCCAGGTTGTCCTTTCTCATTGAAGAAACTCTTAAGAGCCCATCTTCATCTTCCAAAACCTTATTTACTCATGCTTTCCTTACAATGAAGGTTCCAGCTTCCAAGACTCAAGGTAGTTCTCTCTAAACCGCACATATAATCTGTTTTAACCATGAAGAAATTGAATTTTGGATGGTTGCCTCTTTCATTTGATAGTGATAAATTCAGATGCCGGTGACGAAGGAAGACCAAAAGACGTTGCAGATCAACCACAAAATCAACTGCCATATCTCAACACTACTGTAGAAGAATGTTTTGATGCTGATTTCAACCTTAATTCAAGTTCTCAAATGGGAGAGTTATCATCAACTCAATTTCTTTTTGACTTAAACAAAGATCCATGGGTAGAAGATGATACAGAGATGGAACAAAATATAGAAGAAGCAGAACAATACTTAAATGCCGGTACTAGATGGGTTCTCTTTTTTTTTTTTTTTAATACTGAATCTTATCATATATGGAGTAGTTCTCTCTATATTTGCACTGATGGATATGGCTACCATACTGAGTCTGAGTGATTTAGATGCATCAGTTCACTTTAACTTTGACTTATAATTTGATGCTATATCTTTGAGTATTTTATTCGACTTACTTATAATTTGATCATTCATTTTTAATCAGAAAACAGTTTGAATGATGATGGTGCAAATGAGGAAGTGACAGAAGCACAAAGCAGCAATTGTGTAAGGTAGCAACTTAAAACGTTGACCAATGAAGAGCGTACAGCAATACATAGAGTTTTATTGAAAAAAAGTGTTGCTGGAAGAGTGGGCAATGCCATAACAGAGATGTTGGCTTCATCATATTCAGTTTCCGTTAGAACTATTCAACGTGTTTGGCATCAAGCAAAGTACACTGGTAATGTGTCTCATCGGAAAACAAAAAATTGTGGACGAAAAAGAGTACAAATTGACATTGATCGATTTCGTGAGACCCCTTTATCTAAGAGGACAACTATTCGGTCTTTAGCTTCAACTTTGAACATAAATACGTCATTGTTTAGACTCATATAGAATGGAGCTATACGGCGTCACACGAATTCCATTAAGCCATATTTAAAGGAAGAAAATATGAGGTCTCGACTACAATTTTGTTTGTCAATGCTGGAAAGTGATAGCATACCACATGATCCAACTTTCAAAGGTATGTATAACATTATTCATATTGATGAAAAGTGGTTTTACATGTCAAAGAAGACTGAGAATTATTATTTGCTATCGGATGAAGAGGAGCCATTGCGCACTTGTAAAAGCAAAAATTTCATGCCAAAAGTTATGTTCTTGGCTGCTATTGCTCATCCAAGATTTGATGCTCAGAGGAATGAGGTCTTTTCTGGTAAAATTGGTATCTTCCCCTTCATCACCCAAGAGCCAGCTAAAAGAACTAGCATTAACAAAGCTGTAGGGACGCTGGAAACAAAGCCAATTTTGGTAAATAAAGAAGTTACGAGATTGTATCTAATTGAAAAAGTTTTACCGACTATCGAGCAAAGTGGCCAAGAGATGACATAAAGTATCCAATATTTATTCAACGAGGATAATGCAAGAACTCACATTACAGGTGATGGTGTTGTATTTTGTCAAGCAGCTGCACAAGATGGGTTCGACATTCGATTGATGTATCAACCAGCAAATTCTCCTGATTTGAATGTCTTAGATCTTGGTTTTTTTCGTGCTATTCAATCATTACAGCAGAAAGAAGCACCTAAAAGTGTTGATGAGCTCATTGGTGCTGTTGTGAAGTCATTTGAAGCTTTCTCCACTGTAGAATCCAACAAAATATTCTTAACATTGCAAACATGCATGTAAGAAATTATGGAGGCAAAAGGTGGCAACAAATATACAATTCCACATTCAAAGAAAGCAGTGTTGGAAAGGAAAGGCCAACTCCTTGCTAATATGAAATGTGATCCCAAAGTAGTCCAACAAGTTCTTGGTTACTTAAGTTCTTGATAGGCAAGCTCTTAGGTGACTAAATCTACTGGTTTTATTTGTTGTAGGTTTTGATTCAGAAATGAATTTGTGGTCCACTGTTTTTGTTATGTTTTTAAGTGGTTCATATTTTTTTTTCCCTATGGGTAGCTATGTGTAAACATGGTTATCATTCGCTCAATGTGGATGGTTATCATTCAGCATCTAAGTTCAATATATTTTCATGTTTTGAAGAAATATTTTTTGGAGAATATGTTTCCCATTTTGAAGAATTTGTGGCATCTGCAGTCTGCAACTCTCCCTGTTTGGAGGGTCTTGGAAGAGTGATTCAAAAGCTTTTGCATTATATGCCAAAAAGTTGGCTTTCTGCCCACTCATTGCACCATAATTTTCATTACCATATTCCTTTTTAGCCATTTTCAGCTAAGTGCTTGAAGATGCCAGTTTTGGACAATGGATTTGTAGTTAGTGCACTTGAACTAAAGAGTACTTTTGCTTTAGGAATTGTAGAATCAGAGACCAATTGCCTTTGCCATATTCATCTTATAACTTAGAAGTTAAAAAGAAATTCTTCTTGCCATTATATGGCCTAGCATGGAGCAAAATCTTTGCTCCTTCAACTCTTTAGTCTTATCCATCAAAGAATAATTTCCATGAGACAAGACCATATATTTTGTGCAAAGTTTAGAGACCAATGATATGTTTTCTGGAGAAACTAGAAAATGAATAATGTGGACATTGAACAGATTGTCAAGCTCACTTTAGTACTCAAATCATTAGCAAAGAGGATGGTTGTAATCATATAACAATAAGATGCATTAAGAGTCTAAAGTTCACTATACATTACCAATAAAATGCAAAAACCTCACTGAACAGTCAATGTAAGGATCAGATCAGAGGTCCAAAAATTGCAGGTGAAATTGTAAATTGCTGAATTTTGTTCCATGCCTCAGTCTCCTTTCACTCAAGAAGAGAAAATCTAATGAATTACTAGAGTCTTCATTCTCCTCCCTCCTGGTGATGGCAATTCTTCATGTGCCAAAAAGATGATTCTGCTATCATGGCCATGGCAACACTGGATTCTCTATTTTGGTGCCACATTCTGTCTTTTGGCCTTGCCCTTTACAAACTGGCTCAAGATGTGCAAATCAATTTACTGTTTGTTGTAGTAAAGCCCCTCCATTTCCCTGGTTTCAGCCTTTGCTTAAAAACTTCTGGTTTTGTCTAATAAGGACTCAAGTAGCTTATAAATGTTTTTGCCTGTAAATATGTAAATCTTAGCTCACTGTAAGGCTAACAAAGGAGGAAATTTGTTGTGATCTTGCTAACTGAGATTTTGTATTTGAAACTCTTACACTTAGTTATGCTTTTTCACCAAGAGAAGACCATAAGTCATCAATTTGGCAAAAACTTACTTGCACTCAAGAGGAATGCTATGCGTTTACTATTGATAACATATTTGTAATTGAGATATTAAGCAATTTTATTCATTGTTTTAAGCTTGTATATGTGCTTGATATTTTTCGGTAATTAATTACAATGACATATTTGATCATACTTCTTGTTGCTCTGCTCTAGGCTATTCTGTTGGCTTCAGATTGCAATCCTCGGTGGCTGACAAAGCACCTGCCAAACTTGGCTCATTCAAGGGCGGTGCCACTCATATTTGTCAAAGATAAGAAAGGGGCATCTTTAAAATTAGGTGAACTGCTCAAGTTAAAGACTGCCATTGCTATCGGTGTCAAGGTGGGGTAGTCTTACTATGGCTTTGCCCAGTGTTATTATAATCTTCTTGTGTCCTTTTGATGCTTATGCATTTATTACACCACTCATACAGGCTAGAGGAAATGAAGATAAACATCTCTAATGAATCACTAGAGTCTTCATTAGCCTTGAGTAAAAAAGCAATTTGTCTACCAGCCAAGCTAACAGTGTCACAAATGCGAAAGGATTATACACAGTCGAAATCGCTGTTGAAAGTTTCATTGTCCCAAAAAGAGAAAAAAAAAACAGAAAAAGAGAATCAATCAATAAGCCAAAATGAACTCAAATTTTCTTGTTCTTCCATAAATATCAACGCCTTAGCCTCCAAGTGGCTCAAAAGAAATTGGGAAGATAAATTTTTAACATCATCTTCACCACTTCTTGAAATCTTTTTTCCACAAAATCATCAAGAACTTCATCTGGAAACTTGTTTAGATCGAACCCACGATCTGGGGGGAGATTTTTAGCAACATTATCCCTTCCTACACCAAGAATAGAACTTGAGTTGGAAGCCTTTAGAGATTCCAAACAAATGAAATCTTCATCAACCTCTGTCTTCATTGAATGGCCAGCCTCCGTTGTTTCAATAAGAATGTAGTATTACCTAATTTTAGTTTTTGTTGAACTTGAGTCCAATTTTATAATTTTGTTATGGGGTATTTTATTGGGAACATAAGAATTATTAATGAGTTATTCAATCACTAATTTAATTTACGTAATCCCAACAAAAAGTTGGGAAGTGGAGTAATACTAATGTTTAAGGGTAATTCTGGAAGAAAAAAATAAATATCTCATGATTATCAGAAAATGACAGATAAAAAGGAACAAGGATAAGCGACAGATAAATAGAAACGGAGGGAGTATGATGGATTACTAAAGACGTTGGGTCAATTGCATTTCTCGAAACAAATTTACTAATGGATTAGCAACGGCATTTAAAATTTCTAGGGCATGAAATTCATCATTCCATTGGTAATCCCTTGTAAATTTCCAAGGAATGTCCATCAACTATTTAATTAATAATGTTAATAAATTGTCATCCCTTGGAAATTCATGGATAATTATTGACGGATTGTTGGTTCATGTGTTGCTTTCCATCGGTAATACGTCAATGTTTGCAAGGGATTAACGTCGAATTTTTTCCTTCAAAAAATTTTTGACGAAATTTTCATTGGTAATCCTTTGGAATTTTCGAGGGATTACTGAGGGAGTTATATACTAGTCATCGGTAATCCTTGGCTGCTTTCAAGGGATTAGCATGGGATTTTGAATAATTCCTCGGTAATTCATTACCAAGGACTTTTTCTTTACTTTTTGAGCTCTCTGTAATCCCTTGCAATCAACAGGGGATTGTCCAGGGCTTCATTCAATTCTCTCAAAAAATTCATTGGTAATCCCTCGCTGATTTTTTTCTAATAATTAAGTTACAAATTTTAAAAATTAATAAAAACCCTAAAATCAATAAATCCTAAAGGAGGTATAATAATAAATTAACATATACATAAATAAATACAATCACAATAAAAATTATACAATAAAGCTTGTATGAATCCATAATATTTATTAAAAAAATACATAAATCCATATAAACATCTCATGTGGCTATGGCAGGAGGAATCAGAGCGGAAGGTGGTTGGGGAGGATTCCTCGGGCAAGACAAGAAAAGGGTGAGAATCCGGTGGACTAACGCTAAAGTCATTGACATCATCCTCTTCCTTTGTCCTCAATCTCTGGCACAGTGCTCATTAGAAGTAGTGGAGGTATGTTTAAACTAGGGGCGGCAATATTGAACACGACACGAACACAACACGGTTATAGCGGGTTAGGGTTGGGGTTTCGCGGGTTCGGGTCGAAACAGGTCGACCCGTTTAACTTTAAACGTGTACAGGTCATAAACGGGTTCAACCTGTTTTAACCCGTTTCAACCCGCGAACCCGTTTAACTTTTTTTAATATTTATATTTAATACTTTTTGTAATACCCTACAAATTTTACTATAGAAAATTAGATAATTTAATTTTTTACATGAATTAATTGAATTAAATTTTATTATATGAATTAATTAAATTGTTTGTGTGTCTATTTTGTTTAATTATATGAGACATCTTAAAGAAAATAAATGATGTTAATGTGGTTATTTGCTTGATATATAGTAAATGAATCATTCTCAATTAATTATTATTTAGTGTCTATAATAATAATAATAATATTAGTACGAGTTGGTAAGCAACGACCTTAAGCAAGTTTAAAGTGGAATGTTAGACTTTTAGAAAATAACGTTTGTAATATGCCTACAGGCCGAATCGAATATAGAATGAAAAGAAGCTCGTGTGGTGCATTTACCAGAGGATAAGGTTCACTCAGCATCGATTGACCAATTCGTATACTATGCTATTTCTGATATTGGGACAAAGACAATTTGAATTACACCCTACAATGACAAGCCTTCATTTCGTGCTCGTTTTTTGCTCTCCATTTGCTCTTTAAAATTCCTGGCATGATACGACAAAATTGTTGTTCTAAATATCTAGAGAAAATAATTTCTTGAATAATCCAATTTTATTGCAAAATTACATTTGTTTGGATTTTTAAGATTAAATCTTATGAATTTATTAAGATCTCTAAATATTTAGCAGGATGATTTGTTATTTTATTGGTTATTTATAACTTTACGGACTATTTTATTAATTTTTTAATTTTATATAATTTGATTTGATTTTTTCAAATTTTTTGTGTAATGGTGCACAGATTGGCGGGTTTAGTAGGTATTCGGGTTGATGAATTTAGTAATTATCTATTTAATTTTTGTGTCTAATTGTGTCATGTCGTGTCAACCCGTTTTATAACACGAACACGACACGAAAATAAATGGGTTAACACGACACGACACGTTTATTAATCGGGTCGTGTTCGGGTTGGCCTATCAAGTGTAATTATCTTAAGTTGACACGACCCGCCAACCCGAACACGACACGATTGCCACCCCTAGTTTAAACTATGTGACGCCAAAATCAACCACTATCTCAAGGTCATGTTTTCACTCTGAACTATTTCCATCCTCTTCTTGTATTTCTACGTCAGCTCCTGCCTAACTTCTTTTATTGCCTTCGTGACTTGTCTCTTGACTTCATTAGCATCAATATCTGCAAGAGAAGAACTCACTAAAAAAGAAGAAATACTGAGCTACTCTAATCTCCGCTTAACACATGAAGACTCTAATCCCAACCTGTATACACAACCCTTCTTGAATCCATCCTCAACCTTCACGAAAACAATCTGATCATCGTGATGTTGGGATGGCCCACAAAACTAGAAGAGGACTCAAAATGGGAATAACGAACTCTGATCGCCTCAACGTTTTCCTAAAATTAGACATTCAAACATAAAATTTACATTAATATAAAATCAAATGTAACGAAGTTAAATATAAAATTTTTAAAGTCTTTACCAAAGTCTGCCTTCTGCCTGAAGCGATCTAATACAAACTCGCCCTTCCTATGACCAATCTGAAAAGTACGAGTATTTTTGAAAAGGTCCATCCACATAAATCTGTCCCCAGCATCTTTACGCTACATTTAGAAAAAAAAAAAGAATACAATATAATTCTATAGAAACAAAGAAAAGAAGTGATTTATAAAATTTACACTAATTATCTACACATACTATCCGAATCTTGTGCTCCAAGAAGGATATAGAGCCTCCCATGTAAGATGGTCCACCACAAAGATCTGTTTTGCCTTGCAGTGAAAGAGACAAGTTGTCATCTATCAGAACCCCACTGCTACTGAAGAGTTGCCCAGTACTCTACCGCAATCCATGGGGGGGGGGGGGCAACTAGTGGTATATTTCCTACGGGTACTAAGCAAATTGTCCAAAATTCCGGCCTTGCACTTTTTCTTCCAATTCTTACGGATCTACGCATTATGCTCATCCTACCAATGGTATATTTTCACTAATATTCAAATTAACAAAATGATGCCGAAATATCCTTTAATCACAACTATACTAACTAACTATTAAATTAATAAATAATTGTAATTATAAAATTAATACAAGGAATGTTTGAAACCAAACCTCCTACACATCCCAAGGAACGTTTGAGAAAGTAACCAACGCCCCAAGATAGTACCTCTAGAAGATATTAGAAATCTCCCTCACAACTTGTATTGAATGTGAAAACCTAGATTCCAAAATATGAAGTTCACTATATAAATTAAGTTGCGTTCATAAATATAATAAATTCATTCAAATTCACCAAATTCTTTAACCAAATTAATCATATAAAAATATTAACTTGCAACAAACTGAAACAACTATAATTAGCATTTCAAGTCTGAAAATTTTTGGCATTTTCCTAAAAATATAATATGTAGCAGGAAATACTTGCCCACCTCCATCTAAATAAAATATTACACCAATTCCAAAATATCCTCTACCGAAAAAACAGATCTCCATATCAAATGTAGTTTTCCTATGTTGATTTATAAAATTTCTATCCAAATACACCTCTCAAATCACAACCTCCAAAACTAAATCAATACATTCTAAAAGAGTTGTGGCAACTTAAAAGATTTAAATTCTATAAAATAATTTCTTTGAGGAAAATAAAATGCAAGAGTGAAGTGCATTCTTACAAGAATGTCTAAGAAAAAATGAAAGAGAATGCATAATCCTATTATTTAAGAATTCACATAGTTCTTGATGTTTTAAGACTAAAGAATATACAGAAAGACCACTACCCAAGTCTATTGGGAGTCACTGCCCAGGCTCACTGGGAGGCACCACCCAAGCGCACTAGAATTTATCAATTTTGAAATACTTACGAGTCACCAATAGGCTTAATCAAGAGTCGTAAATCTAGAGGTTGTGATCCCCTATAAGTAGATGTTGTTGAGGAGGGTACTATTCCCCTTGTCCTAGCCTTCAATAAAATCCCATCTCTACTGGGGGAAACGATAAGTGGAACCAATAAACGAGGCTACTGACTCAGAGAGGATGTTTGCTCCTCTCGCGTAGACTGTGTAGGTCAATACCTATTAAATGCCATATTTATAAAACATGAAGATACATTGAAGTTAGCTTAATGATAACGTAATAAAAATGAAATTAAGACATTAAAATATAAAACTCATGACAAGTTAAATGAATCACTAATTTAAAATATAGCACTCAATCACACGTTAAATGATTTGTATGGTAAATTAAATGATTCACTAATTTAAAATAAAGAACTCACGACAAGTTAGATGAACGGGCTCATCTTGCCTATTCTGATTCTTCGTCATTGGATATATAATCCTCTTCATCCTCACTTGTAGAAGAACCTGTAGACGAATCATCTTCCTTATCATTACTCTCAGACTCTTAATGTCTATATTGTTGGGGATATGCCCTAGAGTCAATTTGTACTTATACAATTGTCATTATGTTTTATATAATAATATGAGGCTTTCCTTTCCATGAATAGTGAGTTTTGTTTTGTTGGTCATCAAGTACGTGACTTGATAGTAAAACCCTACAATGAATACAATGACTATTCTAAAGTCTGTCCTCGATCGATTATTATTATTGGAATAATAATAAATTAAGATTAGTATGTTTGTGACTTGATGGCTATGTTTTCTCGGCCATGGATATTTGTGATATCGAGTCAAGACATAAATAAATGTTAGAGAACATTGTATTGGACATGACCCACTTGTGAGAGTACTTCATGGAATATGTCATAAGTACTTTCTAGCCATAATAATATTGAAAGTCCTTCGACCTAAATTCATCATAGTTTCTTACTTGATAAATTCTATATTTTGACATTGTCTAAAGTTGTCTTTAACCGAGATAATAAATTAGACTACTTGTTGGATATAAAATAAATCAAGGAGAGGAATATGATTGATTGTGAAGGAATTTGTCCCTCTCAATTATGGGAGAGATATCCATGGGCCCCTTGATAAGTTAGACTTGTTAAAAATGCATGGCCGTGCTCAAATATATCAATCTAAGATATTGATATCATTTGTTTGAGCAGTCTACTATGAAATCAAGAAATAATTGATTAAGCTTAATAAGGATGACATGCTCCGTGCCTTATGCTTAATCCGGATATCGTGTGACAAAGGGACTAAATATAAAATTATGGTTTGGTTCAAAGAGATCACCGATCTTCATTTAACCTGGATAGTTATAATGTTTTGCTAGAAACCGCTTATAACTTGTGGGCCATTTAAATACGATTTAGGCACGCTGCCGGTGTTAAATGAACCTATAGGGTCACACAATAAGCGAACTTGTTAGGTTATTTTTACGGTGACCAGAGTTCGATGAATACGGATGATATCCAGATTATAAGAATACGACTCGGTAAAATAATTAGTTAAATTACCGAGATAATGGCGAGAATCTTATCATATCGGTTTTAATTTAATTTGAATTTAAATTAGAATATGATAAGATATGATTAGGGTTGGACTCTAAGAGGTTCGAGGGTTTTTAAGAAAACCCTAGCCGTCTTTCGATAGTCCAAATTTTTCGGTTGAGAACATTCGTGCCATTCTCTACCAGAGAAGAAAAAAAAAAACCTCTCAAACCCTAGGCGCTAGCACTCCCCGGGTATCGAGTGAGTTCGCGGTGTGTATCCGTAGAGGACGTTCGCATACTGCAGCGTCCGGTGATTGTTCGAGTCGAACGTACAACGACGCAACCGGAATCGAAGGATTTCGATTACAGACAACCGGAGGTAACTCTTAAAGCTTAGATCTTCTTAATCGTTTACTTGGGTCCTCGGGAGGGATTCGTAGATGTTTTCCGCGTTTAGGAGTCCACGAATCCCAACATATATGTACACTCGAAGGTACCTCTTTACAAACATCAACTATTTCGCTCTCTTCAGATCATATGCTAGGAGGTTAATGTTATTATCTATTACAGTTATATAGATTGCCACATTCTCAGTAACCTCTTCTTGATATGGTCGATCCATAGTAGGTGCATCTATTATATGTCAAGCCTTGGATTTGCACCCAACCAACCAATTTTACTTTGGCCTTTATTACCTAGGTATGAGGCATAATATACCTAAGTTGCTTGCTAGATTAAGAAAAAAAGATTAAATTTTAGATAACTTCGTTTGCAATTTATTTTTACAAGTTTGAATTGAGGATTAACTTTAACTTCCCAATTTGGGGTTGGGTTAAACCAGTACACTTAAATAAAACAATCTTCTGGACTAGATTCCCAGCATCAATAACTTCTCTTAACACTCCATAATAATCTCACCCACCAACAATGTCACCACCACTACCTTTAACACAAACTCCACTGTTGACTTTTTTAAAATTTTTTTCCCAAATTCATGGTCAAGTGTGTGAAATCTATAGCTATATATAAGGTACCCGTGAAATAACTTGACTTGTCCTGTTGACCCAAATGCCAAGTTATGCAAATTCATATTGGTCACTTGATTCTGTAGATCATGCACTTGAACAAGTTCATAAATTTCTATATGAGTAGACAATGGAATACAATTATCATTATAATATTACCATTATAAATATTTAATAAATTGTCTTACATATTATTCCCTATAAATTTGGCTAATAAACCTAAGATGTGACGCCTAGGACTCTACTCTTATTGTGGCTTTTAAGTTAGAAGACGCAAAAGCACAACCTCATTAGTAGGAAAATCTACACCTTGAAGAGAAAAAAGATAATCCCTATAAAATACGAAACGAACATAATAAAAAATAAAAAATCTTAAGGCGCAAACATAGTAACAATCATGAAAACCATGGAATCAGAAGCAACCATCAAAACATACATACACCTTTTCCAATTTCCACATAGAGATATGGACATATTTCAACTAAGTAAATGCTCCAGTTATCAAAAGAAAGAAAAATAACACAATATTCCCACATTTCTTATAATAGCAAAACCTACTTCGACACTAAAACCCTTATTTGAAATTCTAAAATAGCAAAAATTGGAATCAAAATTTTCTTGGATTAGAACCAAGAATATAGTTAAAAACAAAAACATATCAACAAAGCATATATATTTCACCAAAAAAAAAAGAATTTAAAATTGTGAATGCTATTCGAAATAAAAATGAATGATTTAAAGTGAAGTTTAATTAAGAAGAATTGTCAATAGAGGATTCCATCGAGCCTCAGAGAATCCCAGAAGTTACGTTAAGGTTTTCTTGGACTCAGTTGAGAATAGGGATATAAACGAATCGAATTTTTATCAAACATGTATGAGCTCAACTCAATAAAGGCTAGGCTCGAATTTGAAATATCAAGTTCGAACTCAAATATAAACCTTATATTTAGGCTCGAAGTTTAAACAAGTAGAATTCGAATAACTAAGTATTAGGTTCAAAAGCTCGTGAACATATTCGATTAATTAATATATAATTTATATAATTTATAAAATATTATATTATAAATTATTTATTTAAATTCAAACCCGAGCTCCTTGAGGTCGAATTTGAGCTTATTATAATCGAATTCGAGTTTTAAAATATTTCAAACGAATCAAACTCGAGGTAAGATTTGACATTCAAATCCAACTCGAACTCAAATTCGAGCACTATGTGAAAATAGTAAAATTCAACTCGATTATATTAAGATTAGGCTTGATTCGATTAGAGTACAACCCTAGTTGAGAAGTTAGATGTAAATACCCAACCCAATTTAATTTGGATTTTGTATTTTGACTAGCTCATATTGTGATTTTTTTTTAATTTTATTATGTCCCATGAGATAGCCCATAGGTTTTGGGAGTTATAGGAGATTTAGTTAACTTGAGAAGATGTGTTTGTTATTTAGTATTTTTTAAAGTTAAACCTATGTTTTTATCTAAACGAGGTTCTCTACTTTCTGTCATCACTTGCACACAACCATCATTCAAGGTTTCTAGATTCTAGAGGAGAAAGCTTTGAGTTCTTCCAGTCTTGAAAGTAAGTTTACAAATTTTGGTTATTGATTCAGTTAGAGAATAATAATTGGATGCTAGGAGATTCTCTTCCTCTTAGTTTTTGGGATTCTAGAACAAAGGTTTAATTGATTCATTAGGGTATTAGTTCATTTAATTAACTTTGGTGTTGTTGTGGTTTGATGTTAGAGAATGATTGTGTTGGGTAATTGGTTTGAATTGAGGATTTTAGTCTGACATCATTTGTTTTCAAGAAAGTTATGAATTTTATTTTTTGTATAAATTTGGGATTGAGTTTGGTTATTTTGTTTAGCTTTGAACCAAACGATTGTGTGTGTTGTGTGTAGTATGTGTGTGATAGCTCCTGGGTCTAGGAGAAGGGGGGGAAGAACAAGTTTTAAAATATATGTGTAACTAAAATCTCTTTCAATCAATAAGAAATCTCAATTTGGTTTCTCTGACGAAATAAACAGTCATGACTAATATCAATAATTCTTTTTTAATCTGAAAACTCATGAGCTTTTGTTTACTAAATTTTACTTGTGTTCAATTTTAAGTTTCAGCCCTCAATGTCTGGGGAAAGAAAATTTGCTTTTAGAAGCTTTGTTATACCTGTTCTATGTGTTTATATTATGTATTAAAAAAAGTACCTTCTTGGTGGATAGAACTAGAAGATTGTTTGGAAATCTAGAATAATATGTTTTCTGTAAACGGCCATAATTGTGAACTCATGTGCTTTCGTTGTTTGAAAAGAGGGGGGGGGGAGGGATATGGTTCTACTATTTCAGTTTTTTTGTTGTATGTTGACTTCAGTTGGGTGGATTTCGGTCTCTGTGTTGTTGTTCGATGTATGAAAAAATGGGATTATTATAAAATTTTGGTAGTGTTATAACTATGCTTTGCATAAGAATTTCTTCAAACTTCTCTCTTTCTTTTTCTCACAATTCTTTCACAAAATGATGGTACATTTCAAGTTTAGAGAATAGCTCTATTTATAGAGCTCTTATTTAGTAGAATACATCATCTTCCACTAATATGAATTAGTGGTGTCTCCACTAAGTGGTGGACATCCATATCATTTCATAATTAGTGGAGCTTCCACTAATTCAAAAAAATTACAACACTCCCCCTTAGATGTCCATTCCATCCATTACATAAAGAATATACTTTGTTAAAACCTTACTCGATAAAAACTCAATGGGGAAAAAATCTAATGAAGGAAAAAGAGTACACTATTCTATATGCCTGTTTATTATTTCCCCTGATGAGATGATTCTTGTAAATCTTTTATCCAACGCATACCGATTTTATATCTCAACTTCTCAAATGTTGCAGTCGGTAAAGTCTTCGTGAAAATATCTGCGAGGTTGTCATATGACCAAATTTGCAGCACATCAATTTCACATTTTTTCTGGAGTTCATGAGTAAAGAAGAATTTTGGTGAAATATGTTTTGTTCGATCTCCTTTAATATATCCTTCTCGTAATTGAGCTATACAAGCTGCATTGTCTTCATAAAGAGGAGTTAAAATATCTCTAATAGATGATAATCCACAACTTTCTCGAATATAATGAATCATTGATCTTAACCATACACATTCTCGACTTGCTTTATGAATAGCTATAATTTCATCATGATTTGAAGAAGTAGCTGTTATAGATTGTTTTGTAGAACGCCATGATATAACAGTATTTTCACACGTAAATAGATAACCCGTTTGAAAACGTGCTTTATGTGGATCAGATAAATAACCAACATCTACATAACCTATTAATGTTAGGTTGTTTTATTTGAATAAAATAATCCGAGATCAATTGTACCTTGGAGATATCGAATGACTTGTTTAATTCCATTCCAATGTCGTCGTGTTGGTGAAGAACTAAATCTTACTAATAAATTGACAGCAAATGCAATATCAAGTCGTATATTATTAGTAAGATACATCAATGCACCAATTGCACTGAGATATGGTACTTCAGGATTAAGGAGTTCTTCATTATCTTCTTGAGGTCGGAAATGATTATTATTCACATCTAATAACCGGACGATCATTGGAATACTCAATGGATGTGTTTTGTTCATATAAAATCTTTTTAAAACTTTTGTTGTATATGTTGATTGATGAATAAATGTTCCACTTTTCAAATGTTCAATTTGTAAACCAGGGCAAAATTTGATATTATCAAAATTATTGATTTCGAATTCTCTTTTTAAATAATCAATTATTTTTTGAAACTCTTCAGGAGTTCTAATAAGTTTAATATCATAAACATATATAGTTAATATCACAAATTTAGAACTAGATTTCTTAATAAAAACACATGGACATACCTAGTCATTTTTAAATCTCACTTTCAATAAATATTCACTAAGACGATTGAACCACATGCGCCCAAATTGTTTCAGGCCATATAATGATTTCTGCAACTTGATGAAGTAATTTTCACGAGGATAATGTTTATATGCTTTAAGCATATGAAATCCTTCGGAGATTTTCATGTAAACATCATTTTCTAAATTTCCATACAAGTAAGCAGTGACAACATCTAATAACAGGAGAATAAGTTTCATTATAATCAATACTTGGTCTTTGTGAAAAATCTTGGGTTATTAACCGTACTTTATATAGAGCGATTTCACTCTTTTCATTGCGCTTTCGCACAAATATCCATTTGTCGCCAACAGATTTTACACCTTTCGGTGTTCGGACTGCAGGTCCGAAAACTTCACGTTTTGTCAGTATATTTAACTCCAATTGAATCGCATCTTTCCATTGTAGCCAATCTTTTCTATGCCGACATTCATCAACTGATATTGGTTCAGGATCATCACTATCCTATATAACATTAAGAGATATATTGTATGCAAACATATTATCAATAATTATTTCTATCCGATTCCAACTTCTCCCGGAAGTGGTATAATTGATAGAAATGTCAGTGTTACTTTCATCAACTTATAGTTCTTTGTCATCAGTTTTCTCTTAGTCTTTATCATTTTTTTTCTTCAATATGATCTTCTGGATTATTTAATCCTCTTTTTTTTCGAGGATTTTTATCTTTAGAACCAAGAGGTCGGCCACGCTTCTGGCATACTTTTGACTCAGCAGCTATAGGTATAATATTTTGTTCTGCTGGAATATCAATTCGAATAGGAACATTTATAACTGCAATATGAGATTTTGTAACTCTTCTGGAGTCAACAAAAGTGTCTGGCATTTGATTTGCAATACTTTGCAAATGAATTATCTTTTAAATTTCAAGTTCACATGCGCTTGTGCGCAGATCAAGATAATTTAATGATGTTGTCCAAGTAAGATCTTTTTTATATTGTTTATGCTCTCCCCTTAATTTAGGGAATAATGATTCATCAAAATGACAATTAGCAAATCTTGTTGTGAATAAATCTTCTGTCAAGGGTTTAACATACCTGATAATAGAGGGAGAATCATATCCAACGTATATCCATTTTCTTCTTTGATGGCCCATCTTTGTACATTGGTTTGGTGCAATTGAAACATATACAGCACACCAAAAAATTCTTAAATGAGCAATATTTGATTTTGAACCAAAAATCAATTGCAAATGAGAGAATTTATGATAACTAGTTGGCCTTATACGTACAAGTGCTGCAGCATGTAAAATAGCATATCCCCAAACAGATGTTGGGAGATTTGTTTTCATTAATAATGGTTTAGTAATTAGTTGTAATCTTTTAATAAAAGATTCAGTAAGACCATTTTGTGTATGAACATGAATTACAGGATGTTCAACATTAATCCCAATTGACATGCAATATGCATCAAAAGTATGTGATGAAAATTCACCAACATTATCCAAACGGATATTTTTAATATGATGGTTAGGAAATTATGCTCGTAATTTAATTATTTGAGCAAATAATCTCGCAAACTCCAGGTTGCGAGTAGATAATAAACACACATGTGACCATCGGGATGATGCATCAATTAAGACCATAAAATATTTGAACAGTCCATATGGTGGATCAATAGGGCCACAAATATTTCCGTGAATCCGTTCAAGAAATGTAGAACTTTCAGCTCCTACTTTTACTGTGATAGTCTAACAATTAATTTTCCCAAGGGACATGCAGCACATGAGACTTTTTCTAGTGTCAATATCTTTTTATGTTTTAAGGGATGACCATGTGTATTCTCAATTATTCTTCTCATCATGGTAAATCCCGAATGACCCAACTGGTCATGCCAAACGCTAAAAGTAGTATGATCCGTAAACTTCTGGTTCACGAGATGATGAATTTCAATTGTATGTATTTTTGCAAAATATAGGCCAGTAGAAAAAGATGACAATTTTTGTAATGCAGATTTCTTACCCAAATTAATTTGAATAATATAAAGATGCTCAATACCATTTTCCTTATTTGTTTTAACATGATATCCATTTCTGCGGATATCTTTAAAATTCAATAAATTTCTTCTGAATTTTGAAAAAAAATAGTGTCTCATCAATAGTAATTGTTGTTCCTTCAGGCAACAATATACTAATTTTTCCGGAGCCTTCAATCACATTTGTACTACCGTTTATTGTATAAATATTTATTTCTCCCATTTTAAGATAAAAAAATATTTCTCATTTTTTAGTATGGTATGTATAGTTCCACTATCAATAATACATACATCATTATTAACTACAGTCATTTGAACAAAAATATATGTGCACACGTAAATATTATTAAAATATAATTAAAAAAATTAGGGTGAGGCATTAGTTCTTCTAGACATTGCCATCACCAATTAAATGGTCTATCCTACTGTCTGGGTGTTCAAAAAAATCCAATACATCCATATGGGTAATATTGATATTAAGATTTTCAAGATCAATATCATCATCCTCAACATCATTCACTGGATGTTGAGAAAAATTTGCTTCAACATTTTTATTATTCTTTTTCAGTGAAGCTTGATATAATTCTACTAAATGTTTGGTCGTACAACAGTTATGTAACCAATAACCTTTCATGCCACTTCTATAACATGTATCTTCATAATTTTCTTCCATTTCTTTTTCTTTTCCCTTATGATCTTTTCTATTCCACTTCAGGTGGTCAGTATTTCTTACAACTTGATTATGACTGTGAAAAGGGAAATATCGAGTGTGTCCATGACCATAGCCACGACCACGGCTACGACCACTACTATGACTATAACGATGGCTTCTGTTGGAGCCAACAGCATTCACTTCTGAGAGTGCGGTTAAGCCAGTAGGTCTGGCTTCATGATTTTTCAATAATAACTCATTATTTTTCTCTGCAATGAGGAATACAGTAATTAAATCTGTAAATTTTGTATACCCTTTTTCTCGATATTGTTGCTGCAGGACAATATTCGAGGTATGAAAGGTGGAGAATGTCTTCTCCAGCATATCTTCAGTAACTTTTTCTCCACATAATTTTAATTGCGATGTAATTTTATATTCATTCACAATTTTAAAATCTTGTAACCTCAGGTGCAACCATTCATACCGTGCAATAAGTAGTACGACCATCTTCAGGTGGTCAAATCTTTCTTTTAAATTTACCCACAGGGCATGTGGATCTTTTTCGATAAGATATTCCATTTTTAAATTTTCGTTGATATGACGACGGATAAAAATTAAAGTTTTGACCTTTTGTTGTATAGATGCACTATTATTTTCTTAAATAGTTTCATTAAGGCCTTCAGCATTTAGATGCATTTCTGCATCGAGAACCTATAACATATAATTCTTTCCAGAAATATCAAGGGTTACAAATTCGAGTTTAGCAAGGTTAGCTATATGGATCAATAAATGCGTACTTGTCTTCTAACTTGTGTAACGGTAGAGACTCGTGCTTTAGTCTTCTGACTTTTGTAACGGCAGAGTCTCGCACTGATAATGTGTTATAAAATTTGGTAGTTTTATAATTATACTTTGTACAAGAATTTCTTCAAATTTCTCTCTTTCTTTCTCTCACAATTCTTTCACAAAATGATGGTACATTTCAAATTTTGAGAATAATTCTATTTATAGAGCTCTTATTTAGTGGAATACATCATCTTCCACTAATATAATTAATGGTATCTCCACTAAATGGTGGACATCTATATCATTTCATAATTAATGAAACTTCTATTAATTAATAGAGTTTTTACTAATTCAACAAATTCACAACAGATTGGCTTTTGTTTCGGTTTTCTTTTCTTTTGTTGTTTTCGGCTCCTCTGTTCATTTTGGCCAGATTGTTTGATATTGTGAAAAGAAAAAATGTTTTACTTTCCGGCCGCCGTCCTAAGCAAATGGTTTTTGTAAATGTTTGGGGTGGGGACATGATGTCCCCTTAAAAAAAAGAAAAAACTGTTAAGTTCTGAGCCTTCTTGGCAGCTTATGGCTGTGGTTGGCAATTGTTTTAGAAGCTTCTGGTTTGCAGTTTGGTGCTGAAGTTTCCTTCTACGGGCAAAAAACAAAAGTTTCCTTCTTTGTTTCTGTGAGTGACGAACTTTGGCCGTGTGTCTCTTAATGTGGGCTCGATCATGTATCTACGGGCAAATAAAGAAGGAAAAAAATAAGCCCAAATTTTATTTTTTTTTCCTTTGTATATTTTTGAGCCAAATTTGTTTTGTTTTAAATTGGACCAAGCTTAAAAGTTTTACTTTAGTATTGGACTATACTTTTATTTTATTTTTGGTTATATTTATATTTATTTTAAATTTAGGTGATACTTTTGTCTTCTTTAATGTTGGACTATATTTCTATACCAATTTATTTTGTTTTAAACTGGGCCAAGCTTATAAGTTTTACTTTAGAATTGAACTATTCTCTTATTTTAAAATAGTTTTACTTTAGAATTGAACTATACTCTTATTTTATTTTAAAACTATAGTTATATTTATAGTTTATTTTAAATTTAGGTGACATTCTTGTCTTATTTAATGTTAGACTATATTCCTATACCAATTTGTTTTTTTTTTAAACTGGGCCAAGCCTATAAGTTTTACCTTAGAATTAGACTATAGTTTTATTTTATTTTAAAATTTTGGTTATATTTATAATTTATTTTAAATTTAAGTGATACTCTTGTCTTATTTAGTGTTGGACAATATTCCTATACCAATTTGTTTTGTTTTAAATTGGGCCCGAACTTATAAGTTTTACTTTAGAATTGTACTATACTTTTATTATATTTTAAATTTTTGGTTATATTTATAATTTATTTTAAATTTAGGTGATACTCTTGTCTTATATGTTGGACTATATTCCTATACCAATTTGTTTTGTTTTAAACTGGGCCGAGCTTATAAGTTTTACTTTAGAATTGGACCATACTTTTATTGTATTTTAAAATTTTGGTCATATTTGTAATTTATTTTAAATTTAGTGATACTCTTGTCTTATTTAATGTTGGACTATATTCCTATACCAATTTGTGTATAAATATGAATAAAAAAAAAGAAAAGAAATATTCAGTTTCACCTAACTATTTAGTACTATTCGATGTGTTTTATTTAAAAAATATTATATGTAACTTACTCATTTCCAAAAAGATGTTTGGACAGCTTATAATTATGTTAGTTTAGCTCATTCCATTTAACATTTTACAAATTTTGACTAAGAATATGATGAAAATTATGGCGACGGATATGATTAGATTGTGCCTATAGACTGATTGACTTATCAGGAGTTTTCTTTTATTTATTTTGAATTAGATGATAATTAATTAAGCATTCCTTAGTTAAAATTGAACATGGCATTTATTATAATAATAGTTTTATATTTTATTCATGGGATTTTATTGTTGGACCCAAATGTTTTTTTTTTTTTTCAAGATGTATACTTTCTTTGGAGATAGTTAATTTTGTTAAAGTTACTCTTTGGGTTAGATGCTTGGCATTTCCTTGGAGATGTCGTTGTGTGGCATCTTGAGTATGAACTCGGATTTTATTTTAGGTTCCGCATTCGGGGCTTTACATTTAGTAGTATCGGAGCAAACTAGGTTCATGATCCTTAATATTTGGTTATGATTTACTAGTATCATGGACCCTAGGATGAGATAGAACGTTAGAATTTTGATGGGTAACTGTTATGGTTCATTCATAGTCGATTGTTTATTTATTTAATTATTTGTTTGATATTTTTGTTCCTTAATAATTTTATTTACCTATCTATTTATTTATTTATGTATTTATCTATTTTATTATTTATTATATCTTGGGGTATTAATTATCACATAATTATTTATTATGAGTGCGGGGTAGATGGCACGTGTGGAAAGATATGGAAACAATAGTGAGGGCCTTAACAGTGAACTAGATGACATGGATGTGCAACTAGCTGAATGGGGACGAAGGATACCATGTCAAACTACGGGAGGAACCAGTCAGCAAGTGGCAATACCACCTATTGGGTTTCCCCCACAAGTTACACCAACAGCTACGCCAATACCAATGGCACCAAAATTGATGGCAACTTTAAACGTGATGGCATATGTTATGCAAAGTCATTAGCATGTATAGTAAGAACAACAGAGATTGCAACGAGAGCAAGATGAATAGAGGCAATGGAGATTGACATTGAGGCCTAGAGTGCATTATGAAAGACTTAAGAAAACAAGGATGCCCACTTTTGATGGAGTTGTTGATCCGCTAAAGGTAAGAAAGTGATTAGAAGAATTGGAAGACAATTTTGAGATTCTTGAGATACCTTATGACATTAAGCCAAAGATTGTACCTCCATTCTTGGTTGGAGATGTGAATCAATGGTAGAAAGGGGCAAAATCAGTATTTACTTAAGGTAATAGATCTATAACTTGGGAGGTATTTGAAAGGCATTTATCGATCACTACTTCCCCATGGCAATCCAGTTACAAAAGCAAAATGAATTATTTGACTTGGTTTAGATAGAAGGGATAAGTGTAGTGAACTATGCATCAAAGTTTAATGCTTTGGGACAGTTTACACCAGAGATTATGGCCAGCAAAACCCTTAAGTTGCAACGGTTCAAGGGTGGATTGCAAAGAAGAATCAAGGATCGACTATCCTCGATGCCCTCAAAGAACAATGAGGAATTGTATACGAAGTGTTTGTATATTAAGGTAGAGATTAAGAAAGGTGATACTGAAAGCAAGAAGAAGAGACCTAGGCATGTAGTCAACATCTTGGCCGTCATTGGCGGGACCCCCAGTAACAAAAAGATGTCAACTGTCCAAGACTACTCCAGCAATAGCTTCTAATGATAAAAAGAAGCTTTGTGAGACTTGTCAATGTATGCATCTTGGCGAATGTAGATGGAAGACCGGGGCCTGTTTCAAGTGTGAAAAGATAGGGCACCGTTTTGGAGAATGCTCGATGATGGCTCAGGAAGCACCAAGACACTAAGATTGCAGATGATGTTGGCTACAAGTACTCTACTGATTAATTATGTACTATTTTTTACACTTTTCAATTGTGTTGCTACCCATTCTTTTGTATCCCAACGTTTTGCTAAAACTCTAAAATTAGCCCCTACCCCTTTAGTTGATCCTTTTCAATGTTTTCATGTATCTATTCCTAGTAGAAATGTCTTGGTATCCAACCTTGTATAAAGTGGGGAATTTTAAAGCTAGATACTGATCTTATTCAAATTTCTATAGTGAATTTTGATGTAATTCTCTGAATGTATTGGCTTTCTCATAACTATACATTGATTAACTGTAAGAGCAAAAAGGTAAATTTTGCAATTCCAGGGAAAGAGCAATTTCACTTTTAGGGAGGTTTGGAGAAGCGAGTAGGCAAGGAGAAATCAACCATATCAGCCATAAAGGCATAAAGAAATCTTCAAAAATGATGTGAATATTTCTTAGCTTATGCTCTGGATACCCAGAAGAAAGGACAAACACTTGAAGATATACTAGTGGTATGTGATTTTCTAGATATATTTTTCGAGAAATTACTAGGACTACCACCTGAGCGAGAAGTAGAGTTCGAGATTGTTTTTATACCAAGAGCTGAACCGATCTCGAAGGCTCCATACAAAATGACACCTGCTGAATTACAAGAATTGAAAACTCAACAACAAAAGTTATTATATATAGGTTTTATATGCCCAAGTGTGTCCCGCGGAGAGCTCTGGTTTTGCTTGTGAAGAAAAAGAATGATAATATAAGACTCTGCATTGATTACCGTGAACTTAATAGCGTCATAAACTCAATCCTGAGGATGTTCCTAGTAGGCCCTTTGCTAATACCGCACAAGTCCTTAGAGGAAACCATGGTGTGAGGCTAACGAGTCCCAAAAGGCACTATGTTGTTGGTGAATGCGGGGGCTATATTAAGCATCGGTCTTGCTAATCAATCAAATCAGTAAGGCATCAAGTAGTATTACAAAATCACATCTTCAAAGTCAAACCGTCCAAATTAGGGATGAAAAAGACTTCTCCTTCCAGAGTTTACTCAAAATATATATAAAGTCTTTTTGCTGGCTCTGAAGCATCAAACCGGGAATCAAGGACGAGACAGCAAACAAGGAGAATAGATGAAGAACAGACTTCTGGTTAAAGTATAAATCTTGAGAGGAAAATACCATCAAAGGAAGAAGTCTCTCTGAACGATGAGTTTAATTAAGCAGTAGCCCAAGAAACTACATAAGCCAAAAAGAAAGAGCACATCGTTCCTTGCTAAGAGAACAGATACAAATAAAACTTTTTTTAGGAGAAAGGTTTATTTGTATCAACACTCGAATGCAAAAGGAAATTAATCTTGCCAATGATAGAAAAATCTTGTATTTCCTCTCGATCAATGTATTTGGCTGGGGGGAAGAGGGAGGCCAAAAGAAGTTGAATATTATACCCTTAGGCTTGAGGAGAAGAAGGGCCCTGGAAATAACTTGGCAATGGCATCACTGATCCATTGCTTCAAGTCCACAATCCCATGAATTTTATAGCGAGTAGCTAGACATGCATGTATCTTAGTAACTTTATTAGCCAAAATTACAATTTTTAACTAAATTTTAAATTCAATTTACATTTTTTCTTTTTAAAGAATTTTATACCCACCAAATTCAAATATTAAGCTGCTGGCAGGAATGAATTAAGGATACATGTACATGCAATTATAATGAACATATATAAATTAAAATGTAATTATGATTTTAAATTTTATAAAAAAAATATAAATTAATATTATAATCTATTTAGAATATATAAAAAATTATCAATATTTTACAAATAAAATTCATCGAGGAATGTCGGAATCAAAAAATTGGGTGGGAGTCGTGGGACTTGTTGAGTGTCATTACTTTTCTGGGAGGGAAATAACTTATTTGACTATCTTGACCCTTCAAATGTTCCGCAGATGAGCAGCATGTGATTGGGTCTACCCGTTTACCTCGTCAGAGTGGCATTTGGGATCATGAAAATAGAACTACAATAGCTGTGACTAAAAACGTTTCTTTTTTTTTTTTTAAAATTTTTGGATGAAATCAGTATAAAAAAAAAATACTTTTGGGTATATTTTTACAAAACATCCTTCTAAAGTTGATGAGGTGCAGAATAGTTGCAAGAAATCTTGAGATATTGGTAAGATACACTGTTCGAAATAAATTATTATGTATTTATTTATTTTGTTTTAGATACATATATTTTTATATAATATTTTATTTTTAATTTTTCACAATGCATAATAATATAAAGATTGTTTGAGAGGAAATATTACACTATTACAAAGGGGAAAAAAAAGGATGGAAATTCTTTCGATTAACATTGAGTTATAAATCTTTAGTACAGTAAAGAGTGCTTTACCAACTAAGCAAATACCTTGACTCATGAAGAACTTTATTTTACTAATTGATATTATTTTTTAAGCTAATGCATGCATATTGCCATCCTGCATGCAGATTCACAAGAGATTAATTCACCCCTCTAGGGACAGAAAGTGATCTGATAATCGAAAGGACCAGTGCAAGTGAAAGTGCTTGATTTATCGTCATAAGCATAACTATAAGCCTGAGGACATTTCCCTTTGAAGTACTTCGAGTAATCTGTGGGAGGGCAAGTTTCTGGTTTGTTAAAGTTCCCGGTGCAGCAATATTCTGGTTTGTTGAATGCTACACAAGCACTCTTGCATCCTATGTTTTTCCCATTAGAGCCCTTGATACTCAACTGTGCAGGACAATCAGCATTCACGTCAGCGGGACATGTAGAAGTCGCACATTTACCAGAACCGCCTCGTGGACTGACGGAGACAGGCATGTTGAACCCATCTACAAGGCTGACATCGTAGTAATCTTGTTGAGGCTTGGAGGCCAGGGTCAGCTCTACTAGGGTGGCTGGAGGAACTCCACCAGCTCCATTGCATCCTATTTGACCTGATCCACAATCTGCAGTTCCACACTTGAATTTTCCACTGGAATCTTTAGAACAGAGTGTTCGTCCCCAAAATCGACCTGTCCATGGAGCTGGAACATCGAGGGAATATGATGCCTTTGGGGCCAACTCAAATCCGGTCGAGGATAATTGCCGACTGCCACCACCGGTTAGTGTTGCTGGCCAGACTGTGTAAGGACAATTGTTTGTAAACGTAAACCGGGCAGATTCAGCTCCTGCAATATAGAGTCGTTGCTTAATATTCGTACTTACATTTCTAATTCTAAATATTCGTACCGCTTTAAATAGTCGTTGCTTTAAATGTTTTCCATGCATCGGAATTTGTAAAAACTACTGGCTAGGAAACATGCTATAAAATTAAAATTTACATGTTCTATCATGCGTCCACATTTCTTTTCTTCCTTTTTTTTAGAAAAATCGATCTTGAGGCAAAACTAATTGAGCCAATCAAGGATTGCGTTTGAGGTGAATTGCTATAAATTTGAAGGGACATATTCTCTTGATTCCAAGAATAGTGTTGCCAATTTGGACAGAAAAATGTTTTTTAAAAAAAAAGCAAAATCTTGAACAAGAAAGAAATGGTGAATGAAAAGACCTGTGAGTAGGAGTAAACCAAATGTAATGAAGAAGGGAACGGTAGCCTCCATTGCCTGCTCTCTTTGTGTTGCCTCTGTTCTGAAGCGACATTGGTTATATAAAGCTGTGATCAGATCAACAGAAAAATGGAGCCGTTGTCATGCCTGCCGCGAAACCTACTGTTACTTAGGGATGGATAGAGGGAGGCTGGGGCAGCGCCCGATTTCATAATTTGTCTTGAAACGTTTTAAACTTTTTTTAAAAAATTAATTTTTTATTTTGTCCTTCTAATTTTTTTTTTAAATTATAACATTATTCTTTTATTATAATTTGCCTCCTCCCAAACTCTATACTTCTGATTCGGTTTCTACTATTAATTAAGAAATATGTCATTTGAATTTTACTATTCTATTCGTTTCAAAATAGATATTCATAAAACTTTTTTATTTTATTCAAAATAGATGTTCATATATATATTTCTAAAACTAATGATTAGTTTCTTATCATTTTTTCTTTATTTATTCTAAATCAATTACATAATTTTTCAAACTTCTTTTTTCTTCTTAATAGAAATTGAATAAGAATTTTATTTAAATTATAGTATTATTTTCAATATCCTTAATTTGTGTGAAAGGATTTCATAAATATTTATTTTGAATTAGAGAGAATAGGATATTAAGTTATGCAATATGCATTCAACTAAAAAGTGGCACGCAATTCATGTGGCCGTCTATATATGACTTTTAGGTTCACAAAATAGAGTTAAATCCACATTAATAACCTAGTATATATAGACGGCCACATTAAAAAATATGCCACATTAAATTTGACTTATTTGCCTATTGGGGAAAAAATATTTTAAAAACCGTGGGTGTAATTAGGTAGCAATTAAATTGACATAAATTTATTTAAATATAATAAAAAATTATTAAATATGTAGTCTAAAAAAAGAGATATAATACATTACGGGTATATGATAATTTTCGAGAAAATATATAAAATAATAATTTTTTTAAATTAAAGTAAAATTTTAGATTAAAATGGATTGAGAAAATCCATGTCCAATTAAAGACTCTTCTCTACAAAACTTCAAACTATCGAATGCTAGAATGAGAAGCAGTTTTCAAAACCCTATCCCGTGAAGATGCAATTTTGAAATATTAGCATGATAAGCCATGCAATATTTAGGGTTAATTAAAAACAACACCCTATACTCTATTACAACTCTCAA